>CM077164.1:88791986-89141738 GCA_039583875.1 Platanthera guangdongensis | reverse complement strand
TTTTCGATAACGGCAAGCCCTTATTCACTACGTTCTATTACCTGGTTTTCGGTTTAATTATACGACGCCCTGGTAGTTGGGCTAATGAGATATAGTTACGCGAATTATACATCCATAAATGATTTAAGAGTGCAGAAAGATGGGCTTATGCCCTTGATATCAGATATCTGCCAAGCAATAGCTTGGCGATGCTTTTGTAAAATTGAAAGAAGTTTATTTTTTTGTGCATCCGTGAGGTAGGCCGAAATATGACAGGCAGCTTAGAGTCCTTTTCTAAGAAAGCGTATTGAAGGTGCTCTGGTAGTTCTTTCAGTTCCAAGGTAGGGGGTCATCATACGAGGTCTTGGAAATTTGTTCCTTTTTCAAAAACTATGTCCTCGTACACTTTTTTATATGTAAAATTAAAGGGGTGTTGCTAGCGGCCATGGAGGCTTCGTGCAGCGATTCAGTTGGAAAAGTAGAAGAGGAACAGAAATCAAAAAATTCTTTTTCAAAATCAGAGGGGCGAGTGAGGATTCTTCACTTAGGTGTAGAGATTCAGTTGGAAGAGTAGGAGAGGAACAAAAATGGAAAATTCTTTGTCAAAATCAGAGGTGGGAGAGAAGGATTCTTCACTTATGTATCCATGAAAAAACAGGAGTCATCATTAGCTAGTGTGTTCTTCATCGAGGGGGTGATAGAGAAAGTTACCTCATCGTCGCCCACTCGAAGGAAGAGCTTACCATTGCTTACATCAATGATAGCTCGGGAGGTGGCAAGGAAGGGTCGGCCAAGGATCAGGGGAACCTCGACGTCTTCTTCGATATCTAAAATGACAAAGTCCACCCGGAAGATGAACTTGTCAACTTTTGACTAGGACGTCCTCCACTATTCCTAACGGGTATTTGACTGACCTGTCGGCTAGCTGGATACTCATTCGTGTGGGGTTGAGACTACCAATTCCTAACTTTTTAAACAACGAGAGGGGCATAAGATTAATACTCGCACCTAAGTCGGCTAAAGCGTGTTTGACAAAGAGATCACCAAAGACACACGGGATAGAGAAACTAACCCGGTCCACTGATTTTTTTCGGTAATCCGTTTGTCAAAACCGCCGAGCACGCGGCATTTAACGGACATGAGAAAGGTTCTCTAACTTCTTCTTGTTAGTTAGGAGGTCCTTAAGGTATTTTGCGTACTTTGGCATCTGGGATATGGCTTCGTGGAAAGGCAGATTTACGTGGATTTGCCTAAACATTTCCAAAAAACGAGTGTATTGATCATCCTGTCGTTGTTTATTAAGTTCGGAAGGGTATGGCGGGGATGGATATTTTTAAAGGGGTGGTGGAGTGAGTTCTTTTTCTACGATAGGGGTGATAATGTCTTCGGCAGAGGATGGAATTTTTAAAAGGGGAACGGAGCTTTGATTTTCAAAAACGGGAGCGGAGCTTTGATTTTCAAAAACGGGAGCGGAGCTTTTGATTTTAAAAACGGGAGCGGAGCTTGCCTCGGGTTCTTCACTTACCATACCAGGAACTTTCTTCCCACTCCGAAGAGTTATAGCTTTCGCTTGCTCTCTCGGGTTGGGCTCGTATTGGAAGGAAGAGACCCTACGGGTCGCTCAGAAATCATTTTAGCGAGCTGTCCTACCTGATTTTCTAAGTTTTTAACACTTCCGGTTAAAGTCCTAATCGTAGCGTCATTAGCATTCATGTATTTGAAAACACTTCCTCCAAATTTGGAGGTTTTGAAAACTTTGAGGAGGTGGTGGTGGAGCAGAAAAATCACTTTGCGGTGGCGGGCGCACAGCATTTCGATGGATTGCTCCACGAAAAATTCGGATGATTTCTTAACGCAGGATTATAACTATTCGGAAAATTAAAACCAGGAGGATGATAATTCGCACAGAAAAATTATTAAAAGCAGTTCTAGGCATATTATTTACATAATCCAAATGTTCGCGGGAGGAGTTGCAGATTCCCATACCTGAGGGGCGGAGGCAGCAGTCATCTCCGTAATTTTTTTGCTTAATATTTCAACTTGCAGTGCGAGTTGTGAGACGTTGTCCACTTCAAAGAGACCTGCAAGTTTGTTTGGGCGGGACCTAGGCACATTCCACTGGTAAGTGTTCATGGCCATGTCTTCAAACAGCTCAAGAGCTGCTTCCGGGTCTTATGGTTTAAAGTACCGCCAGAAGCTGCGTCTATCATTTGCTTCGTGCTTTGATTTAGCCCATATAAAACGTCTGCACCTGCAACCATACAGGCAGAGCGTGATGTGGGCATCGTCTTAATAATTCTTTAAATCTTTCCCCAGGTTTCGTAAAGGGTCTCTGAGTCTATTTGTCCAAAGGCAGAAATGTCATTCCTAAGTTTAGCAGTTTTAGCAGGCGGAAAATACTTGGCCAAAAATTTTTCAGTTAATTGCGTCCAAGTAGTTATGCTATTTTTAGGAAGGGTGTTCAGCCACTGCTTAGCCTTATTCTAAGAGATAAAGGAAATAATCTTAGCCTAATAGCATCATTTGTGACACCATTTATCTTGAAAGGTGTCACAAATCTCAAGAAAGCTGGCTATGTGTGCGTTCGGGTCTTCATCTTGAAGCCCGTCAAATTGCACATACTGCTGCACCATTTGAATTATGCTAGGCTTCAGTTCAAAATTATTATTATTTATTGCAGGGCGAACTATACTCGTTTCTGTACCCTCGAGATTTGGTCGTGCATATAGGACATAGGCCTTTGCACGACTTCCTCCACGTTGGGTTCTGCCATTCTTAAGGTAGAAAATGACTCGGAATCCTCAACCGGCACTTGGGTAGTAGGGCCTTGAAATCGCGATCTTCTCCGAAGAGTACGCTCAATTTCGTGGGTCCAGGTCCAAAGTAACCGACGGACTACCGCGGGTCATACACTAGAAGAAAAGAGGAGAAGCAAGACTAAAAAGTAAAAAAGCTAATGAAGTTGGAAAAGTTTTTTTTTTTGAAATAGATTTTTTTATATTTTAACTCCCGAACTTCCCAAGGGCTACCCGGTGAAGGGTTCGCAAGGTACTAGACAAGATAGTGGCATTTAGAGCCACTTTGCCCTTTTCGAGAGAGTTAGGTGGTGTAGAAAATTTTGTGATGTGGCTTTCTATTACGAATGCGGTAATTAAAATCCAGCCACTTATCTCTGTGCGAGTAGGCGGAAATGAAAAGCTATACTCACGCACTCGTCAGAAAAATAAAACACACCCACTCGACAGAAAGTAAACACACTTACTGAAATAAGCCTGCCAATTAACTCAAGTGAGTAGGCGGAAAAATAAAATACGCACACTTGCTTGAAATAAACCAGCCAATTAACTCAAGTGAGTAGGCGGAAAAATTAAAAATACGCACACTTAACAAAATCCAGCCATTTAACTCAAGTGAGTAGGCGGAAAAAATTGAAGAAGGAGGCTGAGAAAGAGAAGTGATAAAATAAATATTCGCGTTTTCAATTTATCAACAAGCGTTGCTTCCCCGGCAACGGCGCCAAAAACTTGATTGTCTCTGAGATATCTGCAAAGAGAAAATACCAAACTAACAATTCATCAAGGCAAGTATACCTATCGAAATGCAGCTAGGGGACACAAGTGTCGTATTGAAATCCGGAATAGTTGAGTAAGCTTACTCACACGAAATCTATTATTTTATCGACGGCAAAATAAGTTTGGCTAAATGTACTAAAAGAAGAGAACTACTTGTATGAAAAGATAAAGAGAGCTAAAAGAGCGATTAACTTAAGCTTAGTAACGATGAAGGGAAAATGCACTCGATCAGAAATCACCTCGGCAAAGTGGTTAGAAAAATACGATAAAAAAACCTAAGCTAATTAGGGTAAAGGTCTTTGACCGTGGAGGTTCCATGAATATTGACACGCTTCTCTCGAAGGCCGTGCCTAACTGAGTTTAGGAAGGTCCGACCGACTTTCGCCTAAATCGGAGGCCTAAAACTCGCTTTATGCGGTGAACCCCTCTAATGGATTTTACTCCAATCCGGGAGATTTGAACGTCTGCCTCTCTCGAGGGGTGCGAACAACTCCCTTTACTCTTGAGTGCTCATTTCAAACCTTCGGCCTCTCGGCTAGCCCAGAATGAAAGCAAAGGTGGAGAGTATATATCGATAATATACCTCCAACCCGTGATAAATCAAGAGTAATTCAAAGCTAAACCCTAAAAAGGAAGGTAAGATTTAAAGCATATAACCTAATCACTCGAACCTCGGATCAATTAGATCGAGTACATGGAGGATTAGTTAATCATGGTGAGGTGGAAGAGGGAGATGAGTAGAAGAAAAAATATGAAAACAGAGCAGGAACGAAAAAGAAAACAACACTTTTTATTAAGAGAAACAGTGATCTTACAGCTTGAAAACCAGAGATTACAAGAACATGAAAAGGAAACTACACTATCATTAGCATCATACTACAGAAAGAAGCTAGGAGCTAATACAGGAAAAGCATAAAGCTAGAGCTACGAACTAGAAATGAAAATACATGCTTAAAAGTTCAGAAAAACAAAGGACAGAACCTCCCCTCTCAAAGCAAAAGTTCCCTCAAACCCCTGGAGTTGGGCTCTATTTATAGAATTTTTCGGGTCGGGTCACGCCCCCCTGTCACGCCCTGGTAGGGCGTGACCCTGGGGCGTGACACATTCGGCGCGACTTTTTCGGGCAGGAATTGAATTCTGACGGAGTTGTTGCGGTACACGCCCAGAAGTCACGCCCTGGTAGGGCGTGACCCTGGGGCGTGTTCTTTGCGGCGTGACTTTGGGAGCTGAAATTGAATGCTGGAGGTGACGGGCGGAATTGCTGAAGTACACGCCCATATGTCACGCCCGGGTCAGGCGTGACCCTGGGGCGTGACACTTTCGGTGCGACGGTGGGGCTGGAAAAACGAGCGCGCTGCGGCGATTCCTCGGAACCTGGGGACACGCCTATAGTACACGCCCGTGTCGGGTGTGTCACGGGCGTGACCGAGGGCGTGTACACTAAGTTTCCACGGAATGCAGTTTCGGACCAATTGCTTCATTCCTCTGGGTACACGCCCTGGTAGGGCGTGACCTTGGGGCGTGTCACAACAACTTCGGCTGAAAGCCGTGAAAAACCTGCAAAAAGCAAAAAAAAGAAAAAAAAAAATGCATAAGCGACAAAAATATATACAAAGGGGAATCAAAACAAGTACTATACAAGACATGATTGGCTTTAAAACCCCGAAAATATCCTAATAAAATTGACTGCAAACGTATTATCACTAATGAACCGTGTATTCGAGCCTTTCTTAGACCACTTCGTGATTGTGTTCATCGACGACATCCTTATATATTCTCGGACTCAGGAGGAGCATACGGAGCACTTGGCACAGGTCTTGCAGAGGCTGAGGGAGACCCAGATGTACGCAAAATTTTCAAAGTGCCAGTTCTGGTTGCAGGAGGTGGCATTCCTGGGGCACACGATCAGTGGGGCTGGGTTAGCAGTGGACCCAGCCAAGATAGAGACGGTGAGGGATTGGCCACGGCCGAAGACCGCATCTGACATCCACAGTTTCTTGGGACTATCAGGGTATTACCGCAAGTTCGTGGAGGGGTTCTCGAGGATAGCACTCCCCCTCACGTCCTTGACGAAGAAGGACACAGATTTTTTTTGGTCAGAGCGGTGTGAGACGACTTTTCAGGAGCTGAAGGACCGACTCATCACATCCCCCATTCTTGCGCTTCCATCCGGGAGCGAAGGATTCCAGATCTACACGGACGCCTCTTATCAGGGGATGGGTGCAGTCCTGATGCAACATGAACACGTTATTGTTTATGCTTCGAGACAGTTGAAGAAGCATGAGCATAACTATCCAGTACATGATCTAGAGCTCGGGGCTGTGGTTTTCGCCCTAAAGATATGGAGGCATTACTTATATGGGATTCATTGTGACATCTTTTCAGATCACAAGAATCTCAAGTATATCGATACGCAGAAGGACCTAAACCTGAGACAGAGGAGGTGGCTGGAGTTCCTCTGTGATTATGATTACAAGATCCACTATCACCCGGGAAAAGCGAACACGGTTGCGGATGCCTTGAGCAGGAGGGCCGGCACTTCTGGACCGGAGCCCAGATTGATGTCTATAGAGCTGCTACAGATGATGGAGGACATGCACATTACCATGGTGTCCGAGACCGAGCCAGTTGTATATAGAGAGTATTTGAGCTCAGTGATCAGCGGCGATGATATACAGGAGCGCATCCGAGCACATCAGAGGCTGGATGCTGCGTTACAGCCAATTTTCAGTGCCTTAGAGAGCGGCAAGGTCGAGGACTACATGCTACAGGATGATCTTCTTCGGTTCCGGGGGCGCATCTACATACCAGCAGGGGGCAGTATCCGGGATGACATACTCAGAGAGGCACATTGCTCGAGATATTCAGTGCACCCCGGCATCACCAAGATGTGGGCAGATTTGCGGAGGTCTATGTATTGGCCCGGGATGAATAGGGAGATCACGGATTTTGTGACCCATTGCGAGACCTGCCAGCGTGTGAAGGCAGAATGCAAGAGCCCAGGAGGTTTACTACAGCCACTGCCAGTTCCAGAGTGGAAGTTCTAGGACATTGCTATGGACTTTGTACACGGATTGCCTCGCTCCCACTCTGGGCATGATTCTATATGGGTTATAGTGGATAGATTGACCAAGGTAGCGCGGTTTATTCCAGTTCGAAAGGATGCCCCAGTTGCAGTTCTGGTGAGGTTATTTGTGGAGCAGTACGTCAGATATCATGGCATCCCCAGGACTATTGTTTCGGACCGTGATGGTCGGTTCACTTCGAGCGAGTGGAGGGCCGTGCATGCTTACTTGGGATCCCGGCTTACTTTTAGTACCGCCTTCCATCCGCAGACTGACGGACATACCGAGCGGACCATCCGGACCATGGAGGACCTACTCAGACTATGCATATTGGCTACGGGGAAGCCTTGGGAGAGGCTGCTGCCATTGATCGAGTACTCGTATAATAACAGCCACCAGGCTAGCATCAGGATGGCTCCATACGAGGTGCTTTATGGGAGGAGATGCCGGACAACGCTATCATGGTTCAGGATGTGGATACCAGGGCTCTGGATCTGATTATATAGAGGATACTGAGGCTCAGATTCGATTGATCAGGGATCGGCTACTGGAGGCCCAGAGCAGACAGGCAAAGTATTATGATGCTCGGCACCGGAAGGTGGAGTTCCAGGTTGGAGACAGGGTATTCTTGAAGATACGTCCAGTACACGGTGTTTCTCGGGTGCGGAGGCACAAGAAGCTCAGTCCACGATACATGGGGCCCTACCTGATCCTGGAGCGGATCGGCCCCTTAGCTTACCGACTGCAGCTGCCACCGGAGTTGGGTGCATTACATGACGTCTTCCATGTCTCTTCCTTGCGAAGAGCTCTCCTTCGGCCGGAGCAGCACATTACTACTACAGCCGGACCGGCAGAGCCTGACAGATCAGTGAGATTGGAACTGATCCGGATTGACGATACAACCATCCGAGTGTTCCGGAAGAAGAAGGTCCCTCTTGTGAAGGTGCTGTGGTCCAACCATGGACGGGAGGAGCACACTTGGGAGCCGAGGGATCTGATGCTGGAGCACCACCGGAGCTATTCAGCGCATCAGGTACATTTAAGTTATGTCTTTAAATTTCTTGATGATTCTTGCAAATAGAACCCCTTAGACCCGAACTTAAATTTCGGGGACGAAATTATTTTCTTGTTTATTGGAATTTTTAACATCCCATGTTACTCTTGGACCCCTCAACTTAGATTGGGTTAGGCATGGGTGAGATTTAAGGAAGACCAACTATGTTTGGCCCTAGGTAGTGGGTGGTAGCCATGTGGGGCCCACTATAGGACCATAGTCAAACTAGGTCAAACTAACCTAAGTGGGGACCCTAGCCACACCATGACCCTAAAGACAATCTAAGTGGACCCTAGGGTATGTCACTGGGTCAACATTTTGACCCCAATTGACCAAAGTCAACCTTGGGCTTAATTTGGTCTAACCCACACTCATAGGCCTAATTAACCTAAGTGGGGCACCCCCTTGACCCAAACTAAGTTGGGTGGTGCCACTAGACCCATTTCCACCAAGTAGGTTAGTCCACCCACCATGGTTGACCAAGTCAACTCCCCAAGTCAACAAGTCAACAAATTGACCTAAAGGAGTGAAATGAAGGCCAAGCCATTTCCCCTTGGACCAAGCCCACCAAAATTGGCCCATTGTAAGCCCAAGTGAACAAGACCAGTCCTACTCCTCTAAATCAGGAGAGAGAATACATGCAAGGGGGTAAAATTGGGATTTTTAGGAGAAGAGGAGAGAGAAAGGGAAATGAAGGAAATGGTGGCCACATGGCCACCCCATCAGTTAGTTTTGGCTGCCCAAAACCAGGTGGCCGACCTCCCCTCTCCATTTCCAGCAGAAAACCAGGGATGTGAGCCACTTGGCAGCTGGGCGGAGCAAACAAAGCTCAAACCGAGCTCTCATAGGAAATACCTCCCCATATACTCCACCTCAGTCCAAATAGACCTCACCAACAGCTTCAGGAGACAGAAAGGAGTGTAATTCGACTGCTTAATCATGGAGAATGGTGGAGAATTGAGTTTTCGGGGTGGAGCTCGCCGGCGCACCACCACCACGGCAAACCGCCGCCTGACCCGCAGCCAAGCCTCAATTCAGGTGCGTTTCACCTTGCCTCTTCTCGAACTAGGTTTCTAGATCAATCTAGGGAGATATCGGGCTCAATCGAGCCCGATGAAATGAGAGGAAATGGAGAAAACCGAGTCTTTTTCTTCTTGCTCGGGTTCGCCAGAGGAGCCAACTCCGGCGGCCCCACCGCCAGGAAACGCTAGCCCCCACCTTAACGAAGGTGGTGGCGATATCCGCCGGCGGTGGTGGTGGCTCAGCTTGCCGGAAAATGCCAGCCAACATCGTCCAGTAAGAAGCAATCGTGGCCGTCAAACCATCGGGGACGATGAACCGATTCCGTCGGTTTAGCTTTAAGATTCGTGCAATAGATTAAATGTTTTAATTTAATATTTGATGAATAGTGAAATATCTGTCACACTTTTTCAGCCACATTGCATGTTAAATATAGGCCTCTTAGAGGCATTTCCAGAACTTAGTCTCTTAATGAAAAATGTAGCCAAGGGTCTTATCTTTAAGTTGCCGCCCTAAACATGTAATTTGGTGTAGTATACAGTCCTGTAGGACATTTCTCCTAGGACTGGTCCTAGAGTAGGGCAGAAATTAAATTGGATGCCCAGGTCAAACTATTAGTCACCATGGCCCCAAATTTTGGGCACATGCATTATTAGGGCATACTTAGCTCCTGCCAAAATTTAGGAATTTTTAGAGAATAGTTTCCTATAGTGTTTGCCAAAATATCAAAATACAAATAAATGAAATATAAGGAGTTCTACACCTCCCCATGGTCCCAAATTTTGGTGGTAGGTCAGTGGGAACATCCTTGGTGCATGATAAAATTTTCAGCACCTTGGGTTCACTGCATGTTGGAGAATCCACTTGCATGTGTTAGCTTATGTTATGACTTGGTGTGCAATTAGCAAAAATGCAAATATGGTGTATTTAGCCCAATGGTGATATGCAAAGGTCTTGGAATTAATTACAGTGGTTCATTAGGGTAAATTTCATCCCTCAAATTAATCATGAAATTTTTGGACTCAAAAATTCCATTTATTGGAATTTATTCTAAATATAGCTATTTTGGAAATAAAATTGTAAAATAGGTTTTCCTCAAGTACAAATCCTACAATTTTGCCAAGGCATAGATAATGTCACATTTGACTTAGGAAAAATATGTTTCCTCTGTTTTGAAGGACTTTTGGAGTAGATGTCTTAAATTGCCCATTTTACCGTTATTTTATTAATTCTTGAAATAATGGATATATACCTCTGCAAAATTTGGAATTTATTCTACTGCCATAAAATGGTATTATTAGTTTTGCATGAATTTCTCAGAATTAATGGATGCATTGTTGTTTGTTAAATTAATACAATGACATTTTGGTAAATATGTTATAATGGCATTTTATAGGCCATTTCACAATAAATGTTGATGATACTCTGCCAATAGTCATAAATTAGTGTCCTAAAAGTTCTATAATTTTCCTGGAATTTTTGAGTACATAATGCCTATGCTTCATTTGGAAAATGAAATTTGTGTGGAATTGATATTAAATAGGAAATGGGAATAAATAATTTAAGGAAAATTATGAAACTCTGTAGGCAGCAATATTTTATCAATATACATCACAGGAAAAATTTCCCAGGTCAGTGGATACTTAAGCATACTACTTCATGTGTAAAATGACCTAGTGTTTAAATTAAAAGATTTAATTAAAGGACTAATTGGACGAGAAAAATTATGAGAATTTATAGGGTAGTTCCCCTAGTCTATACCACCCTAGGATAAATATTTAGAGGCAAGATGCCTTAAGGATTGGAAGATCACATTTTAAGGTAACCATAGGACATGGTCTGTATATAACACAAATAGGTCTTGCCTTAGGGGTTACCAGGGGATTGATTATCGGCAGAAGTAAGAGAGTTCAACATGAGTAACCCTGGTGGGTAGAGTTGTCTTAGTGACGGATCAAAAGTGCAAGGCTTAGTTAGCAACTGGAGTGAGGGTCGGCGGAAGACCGTCGGCTTCCCGGTAACACCTTAAGTCACTAGGGTTGTACTAAAGCAATAAGGAGAGCTGGGGAGATACATGGGTAGCCATCAACTAAAATAAATATCCTTGCGAACGGGAACGCTGGGCGTAATCCCAACACAGTTCCTAGTGCCCCTTGAGAGCCCTTCACAGGGAATACCGGGGGCAGTCCTGGGATTAACCTTAAATCTCTAAGTATAATAAACCGTAGACAAGAGTAGTTTAATAGGTTAGGTCATTATTGTACCTTCTCGCCCGTGTGGGGGTTGGAGAGATTCATGATATATGCTCACCCGTCTAGGGTTGGAGGGAGTTGGTATAAAGGTACTGATGTGCGATCTCACCCGGGTTTGGGTTTGAGGGATTCAGGACGGGTTTGGTCCTGCGAGCGGGAGGCTCGGTATGAATTACTTGCATGTGCATAAATATCATGGCGGGGCATGCGGTACTGGCCATTCGTCACACCGATGGCAGTACGGTGCACCAGGCGGTTGTGAGAGTTAGAGGGCCCAGTGGGTTGTTTTACACTGCGGTCTGGAGGACGATCCCCGATAACGCACATCCGACCCAACAAGACTGACGGGTTTGTCAGCAAAGTACGTACGCGAGACTCTAGAGTGCACCTTGGACGTGTAAAGAGGCGTATGAGAGGGGTCTAAGGCTTGGTAGTGTGCATACCGGTCTAGAAGCGGAGACGCCCGCTCCGCTGCTGCCGTAGCCACAGCGGTGGTACCCGAGAGTGATGCTAGCTCTCAAAAAGTGGGAACTAAAGGTCTGTGATCACAGAGTCATTGTGTGTGAGTTGCACTTGCCTGCGTATAAAATTGCATCATATCATTCATTCATATTAGGTCATACGCTTCATAGATTCTTATCATATAAATTAGTATAGGCTCTTTTATATGATAAGTTAAATTTCCTGGAAATCCTAACTTATATATTTGTATGGACATTTATATAAGTTAGGGTACATTTGTGATGATAGCATAGTGGTAGCTTAGCTTATTTACTTGTTCATACTACTGTTTCTTTACTGCACTGCTCTTACTTATTACTTGTACCGTACTTAGAATTGCTAGAGTAGGATTACATTACTTATTACAACTCTAGTTAGATATTGTCACCTGCTTCCACCATGCTACCCTTTTTGTTGTCCTCCGCTTCGTCCTCCCGCTCGGTGCCTAGGAGCTGCGGGGCGAGGCGCGGAGGAAACGACTTAGTCTTTTTGACTAATGGTCGGTGACCAACTATTTTTAGGAGCCCGTGGAGATGGAGCACCAGCACGTCGAGGAGGCAGGACATGAGGAGCAGATACCACTTCAGCAGGCTACTACCACTACTGTGCGTCCTCAGGTGGGACGAGATCTGATGTTCTAGTTTAGCTTCCGCATTTACTATTTTGAGAGAGAGTGATTTTGATGTACTGGGCATAAGCCCTTCTTAATCTTTCATTTGTACTCTATTGTGGACTATTGTGATGTACTTTTCATTTCATTTACATGATTGTACTATGTGGCTTGTGGACTGATGGTTTATACGTTCAGTTTTACTTCTTTCTTCTCATATTGGCCTACAGACTAAATGATCGTACTATCCGGCAGAATCGGCGTGTTGCGGTGTCGACTAACCCGTGAGTTAGTGCCACCGTAAGACGGCGGTTCTGGGCATAAGATCCAGTAGCCCTCCTTGGTAAGGGGGAGGGGGTCTTACACAAGGACCCCAGTAACCCCTTCTCCTTCGGGGTCGTCTTATTCTTCCCCTTGGAGACAACCACAGCCTTCCTCATTTTCTTTGGGGGGCAGGAGCGAAAGGGGGCCATCTCGTCTTCATGCTTCTTTGGAGGGGTGGGAGTCAAGGACTCTCTCGCCGCCTTAGCCGCAGTGCTGGCGAGTTCGAGACCCTTGGAGGGGTGGATGTTACTCTTGTAGGGGGGATGGACTGGCACGACTCGCTCCCCTAAAATAACAAACAAGATGAAGAGTTTGCAAGACTATGAATAACCAAGCGGGACAAGAAAAAGAGAATACCTTCACCAGGGAGCACCAGAGACAGCGAGTCGAGGCCACGCCGCAGATAGTTGACTTCAAAATTTTTGCCAACGAAATAATCGTACAGCAGCTTATCCGTGCCGCCAACCTGCGGGGTTGCGTAGAAGCTTTCAGGGGGGACACCGGCACGAGCGGGATGCCCCCAAAGTCACCATGGTCGCCGCGGATTAAGAAGAACTTTGTGATCCAGTGGTGATTTTTGTTTGGCGTCTCGCACACCTTGAGCCCTTGTCGGTGAAGTACGAGACGTCGTCGGGGTTGGCGTGATAGATGAAGAGCTTACGGAAGACCGTCAAGCTGAAATCGATGCGCTCCCGGCGTATGTAGCAGGCTAAGGCGATCAACACCGAAATGGGGTTCGGGTTGAACTGCGTCGGGACGACGCCGAAGTAGTTGAACACCTGCTTTACCTCAGGCCATAGAGGCAACCTCAACCCTGCCTCAAAATGCGAGACGGGGAAGGCGAGCTCCCCCGGGTAGTAAGTGTTGACCGACTCGCCAACCTTGAGGGGCCGTGACTCGAGCCCCTCCTCCAGGTATTGATGGACGAAACTGAGGTAGTCTTCTTCTGAGAGCCTACCGAGCTGGAAGTCATGATCAGTGAACCGCTTCCAGCAACGGCTGCACCCCTCACCTTCCTCAGCTCTCTTCTTGCCCATTTTTGGCGAGACGACTATTTGCGAGATGGTGAAAGAAAGGAAGAGAGAAGGAAGATCAGCGAGAGGACCAGGAGAGAAGGGCGAGAAGTGTCAGCGAGACAAAAGAAACAAAGGGGAAAGAGCTTGGGCGCAATAAGAGTGAAGAGTGCGATATCTTTCTGATCCAGGGCCGGGTGTATTTATAACAGATATAGGGCAATGATTGATGGGCGGGAAAACGTACAGAGGAAGGGGAAGAGTCGGCAGTAGGTTCTCTCTCTCTCTCTCTCTCTCTCTCCTAAAACCGGTGCGGCCCATCACAATCACAAGGTGATTAATTAAAAAAAAAACAAAAAGAAATGAAGAGTCTAAACCAGCAATAAAAAATAAATATATTCAAAGATCATCCCGCATGCGGCGGGCACCAAGTACTCTGACATTACTAGCGAGACGGCACCACAAGACTTTCATTATTATTACAACACAAGTATAAAAATAAAAAGAGGGGGCATAGCGAATGACTTTAAGTATGGATGCCAGTGCCAGCGCCAGCCACGAGCTCCCGCGCAGGGAGGCCTGCTGCGCGAGTGGAAGGCGCGAATGGACTCAAGGCCACAGCGCGCAAGTCAGAGCTGCATGTCAACCTCGCTGATTATGACATCATGGTTGGTTCCATCGACGTTTAACTCAGCATCAACCTCGGAAGATAGGCGGGCGCACTCGCTTTCCAGCTGTTCAATACCCCTGTCCGCCTCCTGCTTGTCTTGCGCCACCGAATGGATGATGCGTGCGTGCTTCCTGAACAACTCGACTGTCCTGCGCTTCATCTCCACTGGGCTTGTAGGGTCACCAATATAATCTTCAATCCCATCTATGGGAGGAGGAGGCAAGATGGCAGGTCGCCCAGTGTGCTCCTAAGCAGGCAAGTCGGTCTGGGCGCCTGCGGAAGGAGTTGATGGACATGGTGAGAGAGGCTCCTGCAAGAGGGTGTGGGAGTAGCGAATAGGATAGAGAAGCGAGAGGGAAGGTTCGTTACCAGGGGACGGGAGGTCCCGACAGCCTGGGAAGGTTCGTTCCTCCTCTTGCTGGGAGTAGTTGGAGGAGTGGAAGGTGGTTGCGAGTCGGAATCTTCACGATGGGTGACAGAGTCGTCTCACGGGCTTTCCGGTCATTGTGTATCCGTGGGGGCTCCCTGAAACAAATAATTAAGGAGACTGATACAAATATTGAAGAAGTAATAAAGAGAAATAAAGACAGAAGCGAGAGCTCACCTCTTTCTCTTTGGGAGATGCAGGAGGAGGGGTGGGGCAGATCTCCTGGACTACGCGAGATGGATCCTCGGCAGAGGAGGGGCCACCAGATTTTACCCTCTTCAGGCGAGATGGAGAGGGTGGTACCGAAGGTAGAGGGCGAACTAGGGTTGAAGTAAAAGCAGCCACGACAGTCTTGTTATGCTTACTCACCATGGCGAGGCGCTCGCGAAAGCTTTGGCTATAAGACATGATGAACAGTTCACAGTAAGGAAGGAGGAAATGTGTGAAGGGGCAGCCTCTATTTGGGATAGGAATCCCATATTTAAAGGTTTTGGTGGGGGGCCTCATAGAAGATTCTCTCATAAATGCGTCCATAAATACGTTTTAATGACGAGTCTTGGTTGGATGTTCTTTCTGAGCTTGGAATAATCTCGAAAAGAGCTGGGATTGTGTACAACCTCGGTCTCGCGAGAAGTCCTCAAAGCACAGATAGGTGAAACAGGCAAGAGGAATTGATGGGCGAGTGGGACCATAGGGCCCACTCGCAGGTGGCGAGACGGGTGGTCTCTGTAAAGGGGCGAGACGCCCCTGCCGGGGGCGCGAGAAGGCCTATATCCATGAGAAGGCTTCACGAAATATAAGGTCGGCGAGACTGGGGGAAGATTCGTCTCGCCGATAGGTACTTCCCCCACTCGCCATCAGAAAGGAGGTTGTTTTCACATTTCTACCCCAAGGGGATTTTACTCTTCTACGCTGGGTATTTTTTACCCTTTTGTCCTTGGTGTTCTGCATATAACTCCTCAAAAGAGCAGAGTTTGGCTGTTGGCAGACCCAGGCAGGGGTATCTTGGTAATTTCAGATCAGCTCGGTATGGTTCTTGGCAGATCCAACTCAGAAAACTATAAATAGTCCCATAGGGGTTCTTCAGAAGCACTCTTTTCCCGGGATTTGAGAGGCTTTTTTCTGTGCTTTCTGAGTAGCTCTAAGCCCAGCTTTTGGCTTTGGAGGAGAAGCTCTCAGAGATCTTCCGGGTAAGCGGTGGGACCTCCCTACTGAGGTTTTGAGTCAGTTTCTAGTACTTCACGATCGGTCGGAGGTCAGAGCTTGGGATGAGTAGGTGTTGGCTACGCCCCTATTTTTCGAACTCTTGTCGAAGTCAAATTTTGGCTTCAACAAAGAGTGCCTTTCGGAATGGAGTACTTAAAGAAGAGGTTTATGTTGAACAACCTCTAGGTTTTATCTCTCCAACCTATCCTTCATATGTCTTTAGATTGCATAAAGATCTTTATGGTTTAAAGCAAGCTCTAAGAGCTTGGTATGAGACCTTAGCTAGCTTCCTGATAGAGCATATATTCACTAGAGGCATTGTAGATAAAACATTATTTACTAGGCACCATAAGGATTAAACTTTGTTAGTGCAAATTTATGTAGATGCCATTATATTTGGGTCTACTGATTTCAAACTATGCAAGAGGTTTTCTGATCCCATGCATTCTAAGTTTTAAATGAGTAGCATGGGTGTGCTCTCCTTCTTTCTTGGTCTCCAAGTGAAGCAGCTACCTGATGGCATTTTCATATCCCAGGCTAAGTATGCTAAGAAGCTTATTAAAAAGTTTGGGATGGCTGATGGCTCAGCAAAGAAAACACCCATGGCAACTAATGCTATAATAGACACTAATGAACATGGGAAACCAGTTGATCAAAAATTATATAGGGGCATTGTTGGGTCCCTACTATACCTTACAACAAGTAGACCTGACATAATGTTTGCCACATGTCTTTGTGCTAGGTTCCACGTGAACCCTAAAGAATCTTATCTAGTTTTCCTAAAAAGAATTTTGAGATATATAAAGCATTGTCCTAGTCTAGGATTCTGTTATCCTACTAAGTAAGAATTTGATTTAACTGGATATTCAGATGCTGACTTTGCAGGATGCAGGGTAGACAGGAAAAGTACCTCAGGGACCTGCCAGTTTCTTGGTATGAGATTGCTGTCTTGGTTCTGCAAGAAACAGTCATTTGTGTCAATATCAACTGCTGAAGCAGAATATATTGTAGCTGGTAGTTGCTATTCCCAGATGCTGTGGATTCAAAACCAACTCCTGGACAATGGGTTTAACTTAAATAATTCAACTCTCTTATGTGATAACACAAGTGCTATATCCATAACACAAAATCCAGTTCATCACAGTATGACTAAGCATATAGACATTAGGCATCATTTCATTAGAGAGTATGTAGACAAAAACAAAATTAAACTTGTCTATATCTACACTGATTTACAAAGAGCAGATATTTTCACCATACCCTTGGATGAAAGAAATCACTTGTTCTTTATAAATCAGCTTGGAATGATAAATGGAGAAGCTTTAATTTAATTTATGTCTATGCTCGATGAATTTTTCAAACTTCGTCAAACGAAGATCGACGAACAGAAGAAAAGTTCTAGAGATATTCGTCGAACGGAGATCGACAAACTCTCTGTGAGTGAAGTTACTTTCGTCGAACAGAGGTCGACGAGTCTTCTTTAGAAAAACTTTGTCGAACAGAGCTCGACGAAATGTTTTCACATCTTCAGACCAAGCTCGACGAATTATTTACCTGCAAAAACTTTCGTCGACCTCAGATCGAAGAATTCTTTTATTTTTCGCTGAACGGAGTTTGACGATTCATATTCTAAAAAATCTTATATCAAGGTTTTTATTCGACCTCCGTCCCGCGCTTTCAGTTCATAGCACTTGATCTATGTTTCTCTCTTGCAGGTGCACTATGGCGATTCCAACAGGCAGTCTTGCAGCCATGAAATTTGATACTGGATTTGATGTTGACTTCAAGTCATTTAAAGACTCAGATCCAATCTTCCTGCACATCCTGAAACTGCTTGAAGATCAGCAGTTGAAGAATCTGATGTCCACCAGAATCAAGCTTGCCAGTGCAGAGATAAGAGAATGGGTATACACTTCCTCCACAATAGATGAAGACACCATGACAGGAACAATATCTGGTAATGCAGTATCTCTTACCCAGTAGTTTTAACAGAGATTTTTAGATTAACAAATGGTGAAGAGGAACTGGAAATTGATAATGAACAATTTGATGATATGCTGAATAAGATGGGTTATTCTGGAGCAACCCCCAACAAGCTGATAAAGAAATATCTATCTGCCGAGTATAAGTTTCTAGCAAATATTGTGGGAAAGTACTGCTGGGCAAGCACACAGCCCATGATTATATCACCAAGCATCAATTCCTGGTGATGTCTGTTGTGGTGCATAAGAAGCCTGTAAAATTGGGCCAAGATTATATTTGAACTGATCAGGAAAAAGAACACCAAAAAAGAGGCGTGTTTTGGAAGAATTCTAAGAATCTTCCTCTAGGAAAAGGCTGCTGAAACCCTGGTCAGACCGACCATATTCATAAATGCCTACAAGAGGCTCACATGTGCCCTCTTTGGCATGTGGGAGAGGACCATCACCAAACCATCCAAGGCTTCCTCCTCTTCCTCCAGGCCTTCTGAGAGTACAAGGTCTGCTCTAGCCACTCCCCACCCTACTGAAGATGCTCCCCTTCTCCTCTACCACCTCCAGCCATTCAAAGCCATCCTTAGATGCTACACCAACTCCCCTCCCCAGTCCATACCCCAATTCATACCCCAATACATACTCCCACATCAGATGGTACACCAATTCCTCTCCCTCCATCCTCTCTAGTACCTCCCACACAACCTCATACTCACTCTCAAATTCCAACACCACATGGTACACCAATTCCATCACAACATTGTACATTAATTCCATCATCCCATGGTACACCAACTACATTATCCACTCATCCTCACTCTCATACATCCCCTCTACCTCAAACTCATATTCACTTTCATACACCAACTCCATCCCCTCTCTCATCTCCCTTACCCCAACATCTGGACAACATCCCCCTCTTCAATCTCCTTACATACCCCCTCCATACTTCTTCTTCCCCAGATGAACCAATGCTAGACTCTTTACCTCCTCCTCCACCATCATCTTCCATCCCTCCTTTTGTCTCCACTGAGACACCTTCTGAATTCCTGCCACTGGACCCCTCCATCATTCCACCTCTTATAGCACTTCTCACTCCCATCATCAAAACCCTTATAGCAGAGGCTATTTCACCTCTTGATTCCTCCATCTCTTCTCTTGATGATAAAATCTCTACTCTCTCTGCTCCCCCCTCTTTAGTCGGGGGCCTGGCTCCAGTACCCATGAAACCAAGCAGGGGAGATACTCTGTGAAGAAGTAACAGCAGAAGCTGCAGTAGCAGGAGAAATAGGAGCAGCAGAAACAGCAGAAGCAGCAGAGGCAAAAATAGCTGATGATTTAATTGATTTACTTAATTTCATTGACTTTGATATGGACTTAGATGAGCATGTCACAGAGGAAATAAAATCTGTTGGTGATTACATTATAAATCCCATAGTAGACCTTTCGAATTTGTTGAACATTTTTGATACAGTTTATTTGAATGAACTTCCAGAGTACAGCATAAAGCCATCTTTGGCTATAGTCCCCTACACCACCCCCATAATCCCCATGGTTGCCATGCAACTAAAGGCTAGTTTTGCTGTTCCAGATGCTCCTGTCATCCCATCTCCACACAGAGCAGATTCCCTCATTGTTGCATCACCTCCTAGAGCCATTTCTCCTCCCACATTTATTATGGATGACTCTCAAATTCCTGATCTTAATGAATTGATCATGGCTAATATAGAAGAAGAGAATAAATCAGTTGCTGAAAGCACTGATTTACTCATTTCTCCAGCTCCACCTCCTCCTCTAGTTCTTTCTCCAGCTCCTCCTCAGGCTAAACAGACTATTGATAAAAATGTACTAAAAGACACTGATGCTTTATATGATTCTCCTCAAGGATCTTTTGATGATGAAGATGAGGAAGAAGATTCTGATGATGTGCCCAAGGCTAAAAAGAAAATCTCTAAGAAGAGCAAAGCTCCTCCACCTCCTACTCCAAAACCCAATCCAACACATGATACTCCCTATTACATTCTTCAGAACATCACTCCATACAAGGGCATTCCAGAATGGATGTGGCTGTCCAAGAACCAGCAGAAAGATAGAAAGAAGAGCAGGAAATACTCACTTCCTCATCAGAGATTCAAGAAAGACCCTCCTCCTCCTCCTCCACCTGCTGCTGGTGCTTCAGGTTCTTCATCTCAGAGGACTACCCAATATCAAACATATCAGAGACATCAGGGTAGGTCCTCCTCCTCTTCTGAAAGCAGCAATCACAGGCACTATTCTTCAGGAAAGCAGCATCAACAGCAACATCAACATCAACAATAACAAATTACTGAACATCAGAAAGCTGAAAGCCTAAAGAGGCCTGCATCTCCTCCTGTACCTTTTGAGGGCCCAGAAACAGCTACAACTACAAGGATGGCCAAGTTCTAAGAATTGGTTGTGTTATATTTGATAAACAAAGCCAAAGCGGAAGGGAAGGATCCCTCTCAATACTCAACCATGTCCAAATACGGGAAGGAAGAACTCAACAGGTTTGCAAAAGCTAACAAATTCTTTAATGTTGATGATTATATGAAGTTACATCCAGAAGCTGTGGTGCCAAGAACTACTTCCCTTAATATTATTGGAGCTGCTGATATGATAATGACAAAGACACAAGCAGCCAATCCAAATAGGGAAATCAAGTTTACTCAGCTTGGTGAAAAAGCTAAAGAGGAGAAGCACAAGGAGTAAAAGAAGATGAAATGAATTTTGAACTATTTTAGTTTTTATATTGTCCTAAAACTATCAATTTATTTCCTGATACAAAGCTTATTGTACATATATATCTGCTGCATATTTTTAAATTTCCTTCTAGATATATTTTTCTTGCTTTGTAAATATTTTGCGTCTGTATTTAGTGACCTCACCCAAATAGGGGGAGATTATTGGATCCCATGTTGGATTTGGGCTAGGTTTACTAAACTAGGCCGTTTGACACAACCTATATAACTAGGGTCATATCTGTGTCCTAGAGTTTAGGCCATGTCCTTAGAGTCAACACTGCATAGACCAGCCATCAACAGAATGCAGAAGACTCAATACTTAGAGAAATTTCAAAGACTCGGGAAAATGAGTTCGACGTTCGTCGAACTCAGCTCGACGAAAGTCGTTCTCAGCTCGACGAACTCAGAGACAATTCTCTAGTTGAGCTCGACGAACTTAGTTCTCAGGTCAACGATTTCTGGATATTCTACTTCAACATTCTAGTCCGGAAACATCTCAAATATTATACGTCCAGAAACACTTCACTGAACTCCAGTTGACGAATTCATGTTCTCAGCTCGACGAACTTAGAGCACAGTATTGAAAGTTTTATCAAGTAGCAGTTAGCAGTTCTCAGGTCAACGAACTTAGTTCTCAGATCGACGAACTTTGTTCTCAGATCGACGATTTCTGGATACTCTACTTTGACATTCTAAAGTCCAAGAATCATCTCTCTGAACACTAGTCGATGAAGTTAGATTCTCAGCTCGATGATCTTGATGCAGAGAATTGGCAAGGTTCTTGAGAAAGCAGTTAATTGTTCTTAGGTCAACGATCTTGGATCTCAGGTCGACGAACAACAATTATCTGGTCGACGAACATAACTTCTCAGCTCGACAAACTCTGGACCAAGGTAGACGAATTCTTTTCTTTGCTCGACGATTTCTGTGCAGTTCGAGACAAGGATTTTTCCTTCCTTTTGTCCTTATTTTATTGAAGTAATTCCTGAATAATGAATGATCAATATTCTCTGAATATTATCGTTATAAGCAGCGTTGATTATGGCATTTATCGGGGTTATTATTTGCCGATTTTCAATGGGATAGTTGGGGAAATCAATTAATGCAGACATTCTCAAGGCCGTCAGCAATCAATGCAGGAAGGAATTCGAAAATTCAAAGGAGAAAATCCATTGATCATATAAAAGTGATTTCCGTCCTTCTTCAAAAGAGAGAGCACGATACAACAAGCAATATAGAGAAAAACAACATAGTTACAGAAAGAGAATCCGGTCTTCACCTTGACACTACTGAAGAAGAAGAAGAAGAACACACATCCAAATCAAGAGTCTTCCTCATTCTTCACTCCAGGATTCTTCAAGGACAACAAAACTTTATCACTCAAGAAGTTCCTGGAGCTCTTCTAGTCAAAGCAAAAGATTGAAGTCCTACTCACCCTAAAGCAAAGCTCTATCTTCCTGAACAACTCTATAACTCAGGGGGAGCTTTGTTAACATCAAAGATCCACTAAGTCTTCTCAGTTGTATTTGAGAAAGAGAAGACAACATTACTCTCTCATCCCCTCACTGTACAAAGGGTTTTTTAACTCCCTTCAAAAGTTATTCCCTGGTTTTAAGTCACCTGATCAAAAGACTTGGGTTGGTTTTTGAGCACCTGATCAAAAGCTCATTGGTGGCAGTCACCTGATTAAAACCTGTTTGTGGATTCCTACCAGGGTGGTAGTGTAAGACCCCTCCCCTTTTCTTTTAACACCGGGGTCTTAGGCCCAGAACCGCCATTTTGCGGTGACCCCTTCACGCCCTGAAGGGTCATCACCACAAAGCGCCGATTCTGCCGGCCAATTCGATCACAGAAAAGTAGCAAAATAAAGTAAACTCAAACTAGCAGTCCACAAAAATTCACATATTATATAGATAATCTCCATGAATGGAGTGTCCACAGAATAATATATCAAAGTACTAAAATACGGGCTTATGCCCAGTACATCATGTCCTCACTACAAATCACTCATGCAGAAGCAAAAATAGAACATCTACTCATGGTCGAGACTCACGGTCCCGGCTGTATGAACTCCGGAGCTAGACTACCCCATCTCCAAGGGCGCCGGTCTCTGGTGCTGCTCCTCCATGCTGGGCTCCACGATCCCCTAAATGATGCGGTTTGAATACCGTTATTCTAAAAGACTAAGCCCTATCATCCCCCGCCCCTTCCCCCATGGCACCTAGGCGCCGAGCGGAGAGGAAGAAAGGGGAGGACTTGAAGGTGGAAAATAATCAAAAACAGTTGACAGCGGACCTATACTAGCAATTCTATAATAGATATTGACAATAAGATGAAGTATGAAAAGTAACCTTCACTTATGTGATAACACATAAGCCAAGTGGTCTTCTGCAAGGCTCCCATCGTATAAATAGTCTCATACCAATTTATACATTGGGGTGTCGGTTATCAAACAGCAATATATATATATATATATATATATATATATCAAAAATTGACCTTAATTTATAAACTTGCCCACACAAGCTTATAGACCAAGGGGTCGTTTTGTAGTTCCTAATGTACAAGCGTCCCATTCCACTTATACTTTGGGTGTCAGGGTTAAATGAATCGATTATGCTATGACATGTAAGTGGGTATGATGGAACATGCAAGTGTAACACACACACCCGACTCTGTGCACACAGACCTTTAGTCCCCCCTTTCTGGAGCCGTAACCTCCCAGGATACCTCCGTAGTGGCAGACGGAAGCGGTGGGTTGGGCCTCGCCAACCTCTAAACCAGTAAAGCACTACCGGTCAGACCTATCGTATGCCTCAACGCTTGGTGCACGAAGCGGACTCCTGCGTACTCTTGCCGGCTGGCGCACCAGACTTCTGTTGGCGAAGTGTTAACCACACTTGCCGAGTCAACATATTGGCGTTGGTGCATCGACCCTCCAATACCGAAGACCCACCACCTTAATTTCTTTCCTTTCATGCACATGCAAATTTATCGTATTCAAAACTGAGCTGAAGCTCCCCGGACCAAAATGTCTGTCTCAAACAATCGAGCCGAAGCTCCCCGGACCAAAACGTCCATCTCTTAACCATCCAAGCCGAAGCTCCCAAATATCTTCCTGTGCTATCTGTGTTTGTGAAATGTGCAACCCTATTTACTAAGTTGCTCTTTTCAGCTTGTTAATACAGTTTACGTTAACCCAAGACTACCCCCGGTATTCCTTGTGAAGGGCTCTCAAGGGGCACTAGGAACTATGTTGGGATTACGCCCAGCGTTCCCTTTCGCAAGGTACTTATTATTATTATTGGTTGATTCTCTTACCCATTACCTTCTCGTGTTACAATAGACTAACCTAGTGTGATTTTTAACCTTCCTCTCTTACGGGAAAGACGATCTTTCGTCGAACCCGAGCACCTCTTAACTCTAGCCAGCACCACTTCTCACCAACCCTTCCTATCCTTTTATGGTGAACTCATCCATATCTATTCAAAATGACTAACACCTACACCATGCCCCATCGTATCTTATTGCAATTTACACATCTTGCCAAATGTAGACCATCATAGGCTATATGTCGGACCGGATAGGTGATAATCCAAATGACCTACTATATTTACTGGAGACTTATCATGACACAAAGAGACTAAATCCAGGAAATTATAATTTTCCTAATTTATCTGGTATTTAATTAATTTCCTTAAATCTTCCAAAGTCTACCAGTTTGAACATGAACTACCCTAAGTACTCATGCAAGATGCTTAACAAAATTATGATAAATATTAGGTTATCTCATTATGGTAAATCCAAAGTAACACAATTTTTCTATCAACAAAAGGGCACTAAAACTATTTTAGCAATATTTACTATCTTCCGTTATTTATGAACCAAGTACAGAAAATATCCGTCCAAAAATTATAAATTAGTTATACTATGCAGATACAACCTTAAAAGTAGCATTGGCCAAGTTTCATAATTTTTCAGCAAGAATTATTCTCTAAATAAATTAATAATCAAAAATATCTATATTATGGACTTGTAAAGGAAGTACTGTAAACATCCATCTAAAAATTATGAATAAATTCCTACAAGTATATTGTGGCCTGAAATCATGAGTACCTAAGTCTCATGATTTTTCAACAGTTATATCATATATAAATAATTTTATACCACCAAAGCCCCTTTTTGAAACTAGTGAAGGAAGTACTAAATATAATCAATTAAAAATTGTAATAAAATTCAGCGATATTCACGTAGACCTAGATTATCTTCTGACCAAGTTTCATCAGTTTCAAATGAACAGAATAATCAAATTAATTAAAAATCCTTTTTGGGCCTTTTGATAGTTAACAAATAAAGTACCAGTGATATAATCCATAAAATTCTAATAAAATTACTAGGGGATCTAGATGGTCTAAAACTTACTCTACCCAAGTTTCACAACCTTTAGATAAGGTTTAGTCGCTGAATTTAGAACATTGTGCTTCTACCCTAAAACTAGGGTTAGGGTTTTGAGGTGCCTACCTTCCTCCAAGTACTCTAAAATTCCTTTCAGAGGACTTAGGTTACACTACCTTCAATTCTACTGAGTTTTCAAGGTCATACAAGGGAATTAGTCCCCAAGTCCTTCACAACACCCAAAAGTCCCTCCTTAGGGTTTGAGGTTGAACCCTAGGGTAAATCAAGCCTAAATCACCCTGATGCACCCGCGAACAGACTCTTACTGTGGTTGGTTTGGTGAGTCTATCGCTGCGGGCGTGCTACAGGAGGCAAGTGCACCTATCGCAAGTAGTACTCGATATTCGGGGGAATACCGAGGTCGTATTGTTCTCGGGGTCGTGTTGACTATTCTTACTCCTCCGGGAGGACTATTATTTTACTGAAAGTAAGGTAGATGTTTTGATTAAGTAAAGACGGAAAAGGTAAAGGGGCAAAAAAATGATTTAGAAAATATTCGATGAAGAGTTAACGCTCGACATCGAATCGGATTAAGACTAAAATAATTTTTAATAATTATAGGACTTAGTTTTCAAATTAATAAAAGGCAACTTGGCCGTGGAGGTTCCACAAATGTGAGCTCACCTAGCTATAGGGATATCGCTCACCTAAACGTTAAGACTATTCGACCGAACGTTAGTCCGAGGAAGGATTCCTCTTAACGCCCGCTTTACGCTAAGAACCCCGCTATTGGGTGGGGAACCCAATCCGGTAGAATTACGCTTGTCCTCTCTCGAGAGTATGCACGCTACTCTATTTACCCAGGGGTGATCTGTACATACGCACGACCTCTCGGCTAGCTAGTGTATGGATAATGGAAATAGGGCGCACACATCGATTTGTGGTCCTACTCGTCGTTAACCCGGGGTAAACCTTAAGTCCTTAAATTAAAGTGAAAATAAAGAGCTTCAATTATTACAAATCATTTTAAAAGTCCCAATTCTCTTCGATGCCGAGGCTAATAGCGATTAGCCACACATCGGTATGGGGACTGCTTAGGTGTTCGGTTATGCGAGCGTTCTAAACTATTCGCTGAAAAGTTATAAAGAAGATAAGAAGAAAAATAAAATAACTTAATGTTAGAAAAGTTATTACAAACAACCACACCCGCATTCATCCAAACAGAAAACAAGAGACAAATAAAACTAAATTACACATAAAAGAAATTTGCATAATTGAAATTGCAAGTCCCACTCAAACGAGTGGGGGAGGGAAATAAAAGCTGAAAATTGCAAGTCCTACTCAAACGAGTAGGACTAAAATGAAAGCGAGTCCTACTCAAATGAGTTGGAGAAAATAAATGCGATTACAGGGCTTTCTCAAATATTTACAGGGAGATAAAGATACGCCATTTAACTCAAACGAGTAGGCGAAAATAAATGCGAGTACAAGTCCTACTCAAAGTAGGCGGGAAATAAAAACGATGTGCCGTTTAACTCTTAACGAGTAGGCGGAAATAAATGCACACAAACACACACACTCTATATGAATTGAAAGAAAGCAATAAGACTATCTCCTACACACACGCACTCTACATAATTAAAGAAAACGAAAATAAAGCATGAAAAATAAAGCATGAAAAACTAACACCTACACTCACACACTCTACATAATTTGAACAAAGCATCAAAACATTATTCTCATACACTCACACACACAAATTAAAAGCAAAATGAAAGTTACCTAAAAATTAAAACATCTACCTTTTTATGCTTAGGTTTTGCCAAAAACAAATAAAAAGAATGAGTTAAAATTTTAAGAGAACAAATGTTTTTCAAAACAAATCAAAAATTACAAGCCTTTCAAAAATTAAAATTTCATCATTTTCATTCTTAGGATTTCATAAAAGTGCAAAAAAAGTTGAAATAAAAAAAGAAAGAACAAAAAGGGTTTTCATCCTAAAATAAAGCTAAGTAAAAAAAATCAAAAACACTTTAGTAACTCTTTTACAAATTCATAAGAATGAAGATGTTGAAAACATTAAAAGAGGACATGAAGAAAAAGAGAAAAAGCTAATTCATCATTTCATAAATTTCTAACAAAACCTAACATGAGATAAATTAAAAGCATGTAAAGTAAATAAGTTACACTCATACACACACACACACTTTTCATAAAAGGGAGAACAAAGATGAAACCAAGGATAAAAAGGGAAAGAAGTAAGCCATCCAAATGAATTTTCATGCCATATAGAGAGGGAAAATCTAACATTTTTATTAACATTATCAAACTATTACAAAGCTAAAAGCTAAAGCAAAACAAGACATGAAAGGAAGGGGGGAGAAATCTCCTTACATAGCACTAGAATCCACGGATGCAGCCCACAAAAACACACTAAAGTGGCTCAAAAATGTGAACCCTTGAACCTTATAGAAATGGGCAAATTATAGGCAAACAATTCTAGGTACACGCCCTCCGACACGGGCATGTCGGGGGGGGGGGGGGGGGGCGTGTCACTACTATTCATGATGGTGGCCGACGATTTGACAGGAAAGTTGACTTCGGGCTGAGTTCGAGGATGTCACGCCCCAGTTCATGGGCTTGATGCTGGGCGTGTCGGGGAGGTAGAACCGGGCGCAGGTTGCATCAAAAGTCTTCAGCAGCATCTTGTCGGGCCAGGTTGTGAATTCACGCCCAAGGTCACGGGCGTGACTCTGGGCGTGTCGCAGGTTCGACGATCGTTGAACTGAATTCGTCGAGTGGAGTGGACACGAGCTTGTGTCACGCCCCATGTCAGGTGACACGGGCGTGACGCCAGGCATGTCAAGCTTTTTACTTCAAAAATTTGCAACTTCATGGGATTTTGAGGTGTCACGCCCTGGTCACGGGCGTGATCCAAATGACACGGGCGTGTACTGCCCAATTTTGGCAGATTTTGGAATTTTTCTGAAAAATAAAATAAAACAAGTTAGTAGTAAATTTACAAGAATAGGAGCATTTTATTGAACAAAAATAAGAAAAAACGATGAAAATAAATGAAAATGACTAAATTAATGTGCACAAAAATACGTATATTTACAATTCATCAAATACCCCCATACTTAAGCTTTTGCTATTCCAGAGGAAAAGTTTGAGGTGAATTTATAAGGAATAGAAAAAAACTCTAAGTTTAGCTACCGCTTAATCAATTATAAGAGAGATCGAAATAAATATACGGGGTGTAAGAGTTAAGTCCTAAAATTATGTAGATGATTTAAATAGCGTAAACGTTTTGGCCAAAAGACTTCTTGACGTAATCAAATAAAAGGCAATATTTGTAATGGTTAGATTAACGAAAAATAGTTTGGAATTATAAGAACTCTAGCTTATAGGAGTGTTACTGGAAATAATACAATTTACTAATTATGCTCTCAAATAGATTTTTGAATTAATTCTAGAATCGTGTAATTGGCTAAGGGAGTAGTGGATTATGAAGAGGGTTTTGATTTTGAGGTGAGGTAATTTTTTCTCGAACCTCCATTTTTTTCATTTTTTTTGGATTATTAGGAAAATGAAATCTTATTTTCCTAATATCATATTTGTTTTTCAACTTCATAAGAATAAAATTAACCCAATGTATATGTGTAGGAGTAATGAATTTTATCCTCTTACTCCATACCATATAATCGTTTTAAATTATTGGGTGCCTATGTTTACGAAACGAAATCTAATTCCCATTAACATAGGATCTTTTAAGGATAAAATTTTTCATGCCAAGTAGGTCATGAAAGGTAAGGGGAGAAAGGAAAACTAGATTTTTAATCCTAAAAATTTTTGAGAGCAACCTTAATAATTTGTACGTTCCAATTTTTCAGAAAGCTAAAAGTAAGTATAATTGAATTCTATAGTCATTATTTCCTAACATAATACACGTGCTCCTATCAATGAAAAATTAGAAGTAGTGCCTAAAACGAGTTCGCTATTTTTAACAAAGCATAATGAATTCTTTAAAACTTAACCCCGGCTATTTAAATTTTTCACTCAATAATTAACAAACGAATAGCAAACAGAGAATTAATAGTATTCACATATAAATAAACTCAAAACAAAATTTTTGGATAGCAGGAAAGTTAAGGATGAAATATTTGATTTATTTGGTTCAAAACATTTTTTTTATTTTTATAGTTTTTATCATCATTTTTTTGTTTTTCATTTATTATCTTTTTTTTGTATTTTTGTTTTGTTTTACTCAATTTTTTTGATTTAATTTTTGAAACTATTATCTTTTTTTTTAGAAAATTTTCATTCTATATACAAAGACATGGGAGAAAAAAGAGGTTTTTACAAGAATGAGGAAGGGGGAGAGAGAAAAGAGTATTTAAAAAAAAGAATATGTATAAAAAAAAATATTTACAAAGTGAAACTAAATATATTTTTGTTGTTTTATATTTTTTTTTAGTTTTTGGAAAAAAGAAAGAAAAAGAAAATTAAAAAAGTTTTTGGATTTTTCATTTTTAATTTTTTTTTTTCATTTTTAAGATGTTTTTTTTTTGATTTTGTTTTGTTGTTATATGTTTTTTTTTGTATTTTTGAAATGCAGAAAAATTGAAGTGCAGAAAGTAAAGCAAGAAAATACCCCCATACTTAAGTCCAACATTGTCCCCAATGTTGTAATGTAAGTATGCGGAACAAGAGGAAAAATAGTATATACAAGGAAAATAAAGAGAGGGGCAGGGGTAGAAGCTTCCCTGAAACGCGTCGGGGGAGGCCGATCAGAAACCCTGCATTTATTAGAAAGAGCAGCAAAGATAATAAGGAAAGAGCAAAAAAGATAACCGAGGGGTGCCTCCCAGGAGGGCTTTGTTTATAGTCGTGTTGCATGACTATTTTGGCGGGTTTATAATGTGGAGGAAAGTTATGGTTTCGCTAAAACCGATCACTGGATCGCCTGCTATATAAGACTTTAACCGATGACCGTTTACTTTAAACGAACCTTTTTCCGGGTGGGAGACGAGTACGGTCCCATATGGAAAAACTTCTTCAACTAGGAAGGGACCGGACCATCTAGATTTTAGTTTACCCGGAAAAAGCCGAAGACGTGAATTGTAAAGAAGGACAAGATCGCCCTGAGAAAATAATTTTTGGGACTTGATTTTTCGATCGTGATATAACTTAGAGCGCTCCTTATAGAATTTATTGCTCTCGTAAGCGTTCGCATGCCATTCATTGAGCTCATTTAGTTGCAGTTTTCTATTCTGAGCGGCTAAGTTGGAGTTGAGGTTTAAGTGTTTTAAAGCCCAAAGAGCGCGATGCTCTAATTCTACAGGTAAATGGCACGCTTTGCCATAAACTAACCGGAACGGTGTACAACCAATTGCGGTTTTGTATGCCGTCCGATACGCCCACAACGCATCGTCGAGTTTAACGGACCAATCTTTCCTATTTAGTGAAACGGTTTTTTCTAAAATTCGCTTAATCTCTCGATTTACTACCTCAACTAGGACACTTGTTTGCGGGTGGTAGGGGGTGGCAAACTTGTGCGTGACTCCGTATTTAGCTAACGTCTTAGCCATAAGAGCGTTACAGAAATGCATGCCCCTATCGCTAACAATTGCGCGAGGCGTGCCGAAGCGAGAAAATAATTTTTTAAGAAATGTAACGACAACTCGCGCATCGTTGGTGGGGAGAGCTTGCGCTTCCTCCCACCTCGATATGTAGTCGACCGCCACTAAAATATACATACTTTTGAAAGATGGAGGTAGGGGGCCAACAAAATCTATGCCCCACAAATCGAAGACTTCGCACTCTAAAAACATATTTTGGGGCATCTTTGAAGAGAGTGGGCCAAAAGTAGCCCGCCTCTAGCGCCTTCCGAGCGGTCCGGTTGGCTTGATTATGCCCACCGGCTGGACCCTCGTGGTAGTGCTTAAGAATTTGCAAGCACTCCACACCCGCAACGCATCTTCGGACCGCTTGGTCCGCGCTGATACGAAAAAGAAATGGGTCCTCCAAAAAGAAATTTTTCAAGTCAGAAAAGAATTTCTTCTTTTGATGACTTGAAAACTCTTTTGGAAGCACCTGCACTACTAAGTAATTTGCAAAATCTGCGAACCAAGGCGAAGATGACGAATAATTATGAATGGCAAGGAGGCGTTCCTCGGGGAATCTGTCATTTATTTCAGATTCGACGAGCGCTTCCGCACCCGGATTTTCTAAACGGGAGAGGTGGCCTGCCACTAGATTTTCCGCTCCCTGCTTATCTCGGATCTCCAAATCAAACTCTTGTAGGAGGAGAATCCATCGAAGAAGGCGGGGCTTCGCATTATTTTTAGCTAATAAATATTTAAGCGCGGAGTGATCGGTAAAAACGATAACTTTAGATAGCGTTATATATGAGCGAAACTTATCAAAAGCGAAAACGACGGCTAAGAGTTCCTTTTCTGTTGTCGTGTAATTTACTTGTGCGGAAGTGAGCATCTTGCTAGCGTAATAAATAAGATGAAAATGTTTTTCTACGCATTGGACAAGAACGGCACCTAAGGCAATATCACTAGCGTCGCACATAATTTCGAATGGAAGGGACCAATTAGGGGCCACTAAAATTGGTGAAGTGATAAGTTTTTGTTTTATTAAATTAAAGGCGGACTCGCATTCTCTATTAAAGATGAAATGTGATTCCTTTTCCAAGAGGTGAGTAAGCGGCTTTGTTATTTTTGAAAAGTCTTGAATGAAGCGTCGATAAAAGCCTGCATGGCCTAAGAAACTCCTAATAGATTTTACGTTTGTTGGTTGCGGGAGTTTTTCTATAATTTATATCTTGGCATTATCCACCTCTATCCCCTTAGATGAAATCATATGGCCGAGGACCAAACCTCCTCGAACCATAAAGTTGCATTTTTCCCAATTTAATACAAGGCTTGTGTCCTCGCACCGTTGAAGGACACAATCTAAATTATGAAGGCAATCGGGAAAAGAGAGTCCGAAAACAGAAAAGTCATCCATAAAGACTTCCATAATGTCTTCTACTAGCTCGCCAAAGATCGCTGCATACATCTTTGGAATGTAGCCGGCGTATTGCAGAGTCCAAATGGCATTCTTCGATATGCAAAGGTGCCAAACGGGCAAGTAAAAGTTGTTTTCTCTTGATCATCGGGGGAAATGGGGATTTGGAAAAACCCCGATAAACCATCAAGAAAATAATAATATGGATGACCGGATAAATGCTCTAAAATCTGGTCCAGAAAAGACAGAAGGAAATGGTCCTTGCTGGTGGCATCATTAAGTTTTCTATAATCGATGCACACTCGCCAACCCGTAACAGTACGAGTTGAGATGAGCTCGTTATGCTCATTCGCCACTACGGTAAGACCGCCCTTCTTTGGCACGACATGCACGAGACTAACCCATGCACTGTCCGAAATAGGGTAGATAATCCCCGCATCTAATAACCTAATAATTTCAGCTTTAATGACGTCTTTCATGTTTGGGTTAAGACGACACTGCGGCTGAATCGTTTTGCGGAAATTATCGTTAAGAAATATCTTATGGGTGCAAAAGGAGGGGCTAATCCCCTTTAAGTCAGAGATTTGCACGCAATTGCGTGGAGATGTTTAAATAAAACTTCCAATAAATCGGAAGTCTCCGAATCACTCAAGTCCGAAGAAATAATAACGGAAAGCGTATCACCTTTTCCCAAAAATGCGTATTTGAGCGATGCGGGTAAGGGTTTGAGGTCTAGGATGGGCGGTTCTTCTAGGGAGGTTTTAATTCCTATGTCTTTCTTACCAATTGGTTCGAAAGGCAAGTCTAAAGAAGTATCCTCATAGCATTTAAAATTTTCGAGCGCATAAATATCGTCGTTTAAAAATACGGACTCGAAAACGGGAGAAAAACGATCTCCAAAAAAGGTATCTAAAGAGTAGCAGAAATCGTCGCTCGATGACAAATTGTCCATCGAGGGATTAATAGAGAAAGTAACCGGATCATCGCCTACTCGGAGGAGAAGACTACCATTACTAACATCTATTAGTGTGCGGGAGGTGGCGAGAAAAGGGCGACCGAGGATTATTGGTACCTCGGCGTCCTCCTCGATGTCTAAGATGACGAAGTCTACCGGGTAGGTAAACTTGTCTACTCGGACAAGGACGTCCTCCACAACCCCGATAGGGAACTTAACAGAGCGATCCGCTAATTGGATGCGCATATTCGTAGGACTAGGAATACCCAAACCTAAACATGAAAAGAGCGAGAACGACATTAGATTAATGCTAGCCCCTAAATCAGCTAAGGCGTACTTTACTAATATATCGCCAAAAAGGCACGGGATGGAAAACCGTCCCGGGTCGTTTTGTTTTGTTGGCAATTTATTAGTAAGGTCCGCCGAGCAGACAGCGTTGAGAGATACATGCGAAATATCCTCTAATTTACGTTTATTAGAAAGTAATTCTTTCAAAAATTTCGCATATTTGGGCATTTGCGAGATAGCCTCGCAAAAAGTAACATTATTGTGAATTTGTTTTAATAATAAAATAAATTTTTCATATTGCGCGTCCTTACGCTCGTTATCTAACTTATGCGGATATGGAAGGGCCTTGTTTAAAATAATTTCTTCTTTTAAAATCGTTAAAGGCGGCGTAATCGAAGAAAGGGGAAGAGGGGTCGGAGGTGAAATATGTACCTGAGGGTCGGTCCGTTTTGGATCGACCACCTTCTTTCCGCTATGGAGGTCTATAGCGTTGGCGTTCTCCCGCGGATTGGGCTCCGTGTTTCCCGGCAGTGCCCCGAGCGCGCGCTCGGACATCATCCTCGCCAGCTGTCCAACCTGTTGTTCGAGAGTTTTTAGCGATACAGTGATGTTCCGGATATTTGACTCGTTGGACGCAATATACTTCGAAAAAGTTTCCTCCATCGGGGAGGGTTTTAGAAGAGGAGGAGGAGGCAGAAATACGGGCGCATAAGAAATAGAGGGGCGCTGAGCATTATTCGGGTTGCTCCAAGAGAAATTGGGGTGATTCCTCCAACCCGGATTATAGTTATTACTATAAGGGTTGTTTTTAGGGTTGAAGGAAGGACGACCCGAATTTCCCATGAAATCCACGAAATCTTCAGCGACGCAGGCGTTATTGGGAATAAAACAAGGCGGAGTGGAGGAGGCATCAGACATCTCCGCCACCTGCTTTGTTAACCTTTCGCCTTGAAGGGTTAAGAGAGCAGTGACATCCACTTCAAAAAGACAATCCGCTGACTTTGGGCGTCCCCGCGGGACATTCCATTGATAGGCGTTCATAGCCATCTCTTCGAATAAAGCCTGGGCGGCCTTGGGGGTTTTGTTGTTTAGTGTACCACCGGCAGCCGCGTCAATCATTTGACGCGTCTGAAAATTAAGCCCATTATAAAAAATTTGAACTTGCAACCAAGTTGGCAGCGCGTGGTGCGGGCACCGGCGGAGGAATTCCTTAAACCGTTCCCAAGTCTCGTATAGATACTCAGGATCGTTTTGCATAAACGAAGAAATGTCCGCCCGCAACTTTGCAGTTTTTACGGGCGGAAAGTACTTCGTTAGGAACCGTTCTGTCAACTCAGCCCACGTGGTGATACATCCTCGCGGGAGGGCATTCAACCACGCCTTGGCTTTGGACTTAAGGGAAAAAGGAAATAAGCGCAAGCAAATGGCATCATCAGTGACGCCATTAATCTTGAAGGTGTCGCATATCTCCAAGAAATTGGACAAGTGGACATTCGGGTCCTCATCCGGCATTCCATCGAACTGCACGACATTTTGGACCATTTGAATGAAACTCTACTTTATTTCAAAATTATTATTCGCCACCGCATGGCAAACAATACTTGACCCAGTATCATCCAGGTTAGGCCGGGCGTAATAACACATAGTACGCTCGGCCGCCGTGGCAGGGTTAGGCGCGGCCATAACTACAACAGAGGGTTCTCTGATAGATTCTTCGGGGTCTAAAGAAGGAATTCGGCGTTGAGATCGAATACGTGCAAGGGAGCGTTTGATCTCAGGGTTGAAGTCAAAATCTTCAGACTCGGAGGGTTGTCCACGGGTCATACACCCAAACAAAAAAAAAACAAAATAAACTTTCTCTTTTTTTTAAAATTTAAAATAACGTTTTTAGTTTTTTTTTTAAAGTTTATAGAAAATAAGTAAAAGTAATAGACTCCGGAATTCGAAATAGCAACTTGAAGAGATTCCCCGACAACGGCGCCAAAAACTTGATGTGCCCGCGAACAGACTCTTACTGTGGTTGGTTCGGTGAGTCGATCGCCGCGGGCGTGCTACAGGAGGCAAGTGCACCTATCGCAAGTAGTACTCGATATTCGGGGGAATACCGAGGTCGTATTGTTCTCGGGGTCGTGTTGACTATTCTTACTCCTCCGGGAGGACTATTATTTTACAGAAAGTAAGGTGGATGTTTTGATTAAGTAAAGACGAAAAAAGTAAAGGGGCAAAAAAAATGATTTAGAAAATATTCGATGAAGGGTTAACGCTCAGCATCGAATCGGTTTAAGACTAAAATAATTTTTAATAATTATAGGACTTAGTTTTCAAATTAATAAAAGGCAACTTGGCTGTGGAGGTTCCACAGATGTGAGCTCACCTAGCTATAGGGATATCGATCACCTGAACGTTAAGACTATTCGACCGAACGTTAGTCCGACGAAGGATTCCTCTTCACGCCTGCTTTATGCTAAGAACCCCACTATTGGGTGGGGAACCCAATCCAGTAGAATTACGCTTGTCCTCTCTCGAGGATATGCTAGTGTATGGATCATGGAAATAGGGCCCACACATCGATTTGTGGTCCTACGCGTCGTTAACCCGGGGTAAACCTTAAGTCCTTAAATTAAAGTGAAAATAAAGAGCTTCAATTATTACAAATCATTTTAAAAGTCCCAATGCTCTTTGATGCCGAGGCTAATAGCGATTAGCCACACATCGGTATGGGGACGGCTTAGGTGTTTGGTTATGCGAGCGTTCTAAACTATTCGCTGAAAAGTTATAAAAAAGATAAGAAGAAAAATAAAATAACTTAACGTTAGAAAAGTTATTACAAATAACCACGCCCGCATTCATCCAAACACAAAACAAGAGACAAAAATAAAACTAAGTTACACATAAAAGAAATTTGCATAATTGAAATTGCAAGTCCCACTGAAATGAGTGGGGGCGGGAAATAAAAGCTGAAAATTGCAAGTCCTACTCAAACGAGTAGAACTGAAATGAAAGCGAGTCCTACTCAAATGAGTAGGCGAAAATAAATGCGATTACAGGGCTTTCTCAAATATTTACCGGGAGATAAAGATACGCCATTTAACTCAAACGAGTAGGCGAAAATAAATGCGAGTACAAGTACTACTCAAACGAGTAGGCGGGAAATAAAAACGATGCCACGTTTGACTGTTAACGAGTAGGTGGAAATAAATGCACACAAACACACACACTCTATATGAATTGAAAGAAAGCAATAAGACTATCTCCTACACACACGCACTCTACATAATTAAAGAAAACGATAAAATAAAGCATGAAAAATAAAGCATGAAAAACTAACACCTACACTCACACACTCTACATAATTTGAACAAAGCATCAAAACAGTATTCTCATACACTCACACACACAAATTAAAAGCAAAATGAAAGTTACCTAAAAATTAAAACATCTACTTTTTTATGCTTAGGTTTTGCCAAAAACAAAAAAAAGAACGAGTTAAAATTTTAAGAGAACAAAAGTTTTTCAAAACAAATAAAAAATTACAAGCCTTTCAAAAATTAAAATTTCATAATTTTCATTCTTAGGATTTCATAAAAGTGCAAAAAAAGTTGAAATAAAAAAAGAAATTACAAAAAGGGTTTTCATCCTAAAATAAAGCTAAGTAAAAAAAAATCAAAAATACTTTAGTAACTCTTTTACAAATTCATAAGAATGAAGATGTTGAAAACATTAAACGAGGACATGAAGAAAAAGAGAAAAAGCTAATTCATCATTTTATAAATTTATAACAAAACCTAACATGAGACAAATTAAAAGCATGTAAAGTAAATAAGTTACACTCATACACACACACACACTTTTCATAAAAGGGAGAACAAAGATGAAACCAAGGATAAAAAGGGAAAGAAGTAAGCCATCCAAATAAATTTTCATGCCATTTAGAGAGAGAAAATCTAACATTTTTATTAACATTATCAAACTATTACAAAGCTAAAAGCTAAAGCAAAACAAAACATGAAAGGAAGGGGGGAGAAATCTCCTTACATAGCACTAGAATCCACGGATGCAGCCCACAAAAACACACTAAAGTGGCTCAAAAATATGAACCCTTGGACCTTATAGAAATGTGCAATTTATAGGCAAAAAATTCTAAGTACACGCCCTCCGACACGGGCGTGTCGGGGGGGCGTGTCACTACTATTCATGATGGCGGCCGACGATTTGATAGGAAAGTTGACTTCAGGCTGAGTTCGAGTATGTCACGCCCCAGGTCACGGGCATGACGCTGGGCGTGTCGGGGAGGTAGAACCGGGCGCTGGTTGCATCAAAAGTCTTCGACAGCATCTTGTCGGGCCAGGTGGTGAAGTCACGCCCAAGGTCACGGGCGTGACTCTGGGCATGTCGCGGGTTCGACGATCGTTGAACTGAATTCATCGAGTGGAGTGGACACGGGCTTATGTCACGCCCCGTGTCGGGTGACACGGGCGTGACGCCAGGCGTGTCAAGCTTTTTACATCAGAAATTTGCAACTTCACGGGATTTTGAGCTGTCACGCCCTGGTCACGGGCGTGATCCAAATGGTACGGGCATGTACTGCCCAATTTTGGCAGATTTTGAAATTTTTCTAAAAAAAAATAAAACAAGTTAGTAGTAAATTTACAAGAATTGGAGCATTTCATTGAACAAAAATATGAAAAAACGATGAAAATAAATGAAAACGACTAAATTAATGTGCACAAAAATACGTATATTTACAATTCATCAAACCCCATTTTCCTTAAGAGGGTGACCTTGACCATTCTAAGTCAGTGTCCAAAACCGCAGCCTCTGTTGAGGCGAGGTGGCCACCCTAAGCCCATGGTGCACTTTTAATCGAAAATACCTCCTTAAGGCCAAACTAGGGTTTGGTGATTCCCTAGCTAAAACCCATACAAATGGGTTGACATTTTGTACAGAGCTAGGTTTTGATGGCAGGGACCACTCAACAATATTTGGGAGGTTTTGGAGGTCATTAGACCACTTAATTAAAATACCCCAATATTATTAAATTATAGTAAAAACTTTAGGAAAAGTGTCTCTAAAAATTCTGGATTTTAGGCAGGCCCTTGGTATAGCTAGGGTGGACTTCCTGCCAAAATTTCAATTAATTTGGGCCAAGGATGAAGTGTGGGCACTCAGTTTAATGTCTGCCTACCCCTAGGTGTAGGTCCCACCAAAATGGGTGCCCGGGTCAAACCAGGTGCCCAAATGGGTTCAAATAAATTTTAAAATAAAATAGATACCTAGGGCTACAAGTTTCATGTTGGTGACTTTTCCAGTAAAGGAGCTTAGATATTTTTAAAAATTATGACCATTAAATTCCAAATCTGTGACAGGAATTTAATAAATCAGAAAAGTATATACTATAGTTTAAAATCATATTAGCACGAATCTTGAAGCACCACTGGACGGGATCCATTCATCTTCCACCCTCAGCCGACGACCAGGATTCATCCCGCCTGGAGCCACTTCCCAGCCCTGCCGCCAGCGATCCGGCCACTTCCCCGGCCGGCCACCGCCACCACCACCTCCGTTGAGGTGGTGGTCGTCGCTAGGCGGACGCTTGGCCGCCGAAAAGCATTATTCCGGCGGTTCTAGTAAGAGAATTTTCGGCCAAAATCCATGGAAATCCCGAATTGGATCGGGCTCAATTGAGCCCGAACCTTGGACCTAGTGATTACTATGACCTATATATGAGAGAAGGAGTGGAGGAGGACCTTTCTGGCGCCCTGAATGCGGGAGGAACGGCGGGATGCCATTGGCGACGGCGGCGGCGCTCGGCTTCTGCAACAACACATTGGGACGACCTGTTCCCTCCAGGTAAGAGCTTGAAAATGTTCCCCTCTGCCCACTGATGATGTTTAAATGGACAGTTAGGGAGGGGGCGGCTGGTTCTTCAATGCCCATCAAGCACCATTAAAGTGTGGCTCGGGTTGAGTGGGGGGGGGGGGGGGCTGAATATACCCCTGGGTCACCGGGAAACGGCTGGAATCAACTCCTATTCCCTAGAGGAGTTGATTGTAGCCATAAAGGGTGGCTGTTGACCTCCTTTGGCCGGTTCCCACCCATCCTTTCTTCTCCCCCAACTCTCTCTCTCCACCATTATCATGAAGGGAAGCTCATTTCTCTCTCCTAGTCACCCATGTTGACTGGTCAACTCCATAGGATATGTGCAGCCCACTTAATCATAAAAAGATATGAAAAGTGATGTTAGCCTAAGGGAAAATGGCTTGAGCTTGTGTTAGCCCATTTGGGCTAGGTTTGACTTGGCTTAGGCTAGGGTTGACTTAGGTCAATTTGATCATTTGGGTTGACCCCATTGGGTCCTTGGTGACCCATTGGCCTCCCCTAAGGTCTATGTACGGTTGGATAGGGCTATTTGGCACCTTGGAGGTCACTTGACCCTTGGTAAGGGCACTTTGACCACTTTGGGGCTTGAGTTGACTTGGGTCAACTTAGCCACTAGGTTTGACTCCAATGGGTCCCTAGTGCCCCATTGACCTCACTTTATGTTTAGGAAGCCCTGAATAAGGTTGGTTGGGCACCTTGGTGGTCACTTGACCCTTAGTTAGGGCACTTTGACCAAATTAGGGGTTAGAGTTGACTTGGGTCAACATGACCATTTTGGTTGACCCCAAGGGATCCTTGGTGACCCATGGCTTCCCTGAGGTCTAGGAAGGGTTATGTAGGGTTACCTTGCACTTTGGAGGTCACCTACCCTTAGTAAGGGTACTTTGACCATATGAGGGGTCTAAGTTGACTTGAGTCAACTTGGTCTCTAGGGCTGAACCCAATGTATCCTTGGTGACCCATTGACCTCACTTTAGGGTTAGGAGGGCATGGGTGGGGTCCACTTGGCTAAGGGAAGCTCAATTGACCCTAAGTAGGCTAGTTTGACCCATTTAGGGTTAGGGTTGACTTGGGTCAACTGAGTCTCTTTGATTGACCCCAACGGGTCCTTATGGCTCTAATGGGCCTCCCAAAATATTTGAGGATGTTGTGGTAGGGTCTTGTGGTCAAGGTGTAGCCCCATGGTCCTCCTAAACTGTTGTTCAGAATCCTACTATTTGTAGACCATGATGATTTCCAACTTCATGTCTAAGCTCACTTGGTCTTCTTGAGCTTCCTAGGATTTTGTCATGACCTAGTCATGGCCAAAACCACTCTTATGGGTCTAGTTGGAAATGAGATTTTACAAATCCCAATAAACAAAACAAAGATTTCGTCCCCGAAATCAAGGTTAAGCCTATGAGAATTTCTGCCGAAGAAAAGAAACTTGTAACATCCCATCACGACGCCATGTTTGCTAAATTATGTTTAAAGGGAAACCTAAATCTATGACTAATTCGCCCAATTGGCAAACTAATATCCCAATAAATAAAAGATTAGCCTCTACTCTTCCTAGAGCAGCTCTACTAGTTTAAAGCAGGAAAATAAATTAAACCTCTTGAGGGGTTGTGAAGTATACCTGACTGAACAACTCTGGGTATTTTTGCCGCATCAGGTCCTGCGGTTCCCAGGTATGCTTCTCTTGGCCGTGGTTCCTCCACAGGACTTTGACTAACGGAACCTTCTTGCGACACAAGATCCGTACTCCTCGGTCATCGATTCGAACCGGCTCTAAGCGAACTGACCGGTCTGAAGCTACCGGCCCTTCGGTGGTCAAAATCTGCTTCTCCGGGCATAGTAGAGCCCTCCTCAGTGAAGAAATGTGGAAGACGTCGTGCAGAGCTGCCAGCTCTGGTGGCAACTCCAGCCTATAGGCTAGGTGTCCGATCAGCTCCAGGATCCTGTAAGGGCCCATGTACCTAGGGCGGAGCTTCTTCCTCCGACCACGCACCCGTGAAACTCCATGCATGGGCCGGATCTTCAGAAACACTCGGTCCCCCACCTGAAACTCCACTTGACGATGCTGGGCATCATAGTACTTAGCCTGTCTGCTCTGCGCCTCTAACATCCTGTCTCTGATCAGCCTCACCTGAGCCTCGGTGTCTTCAACAAAATTCGATCCCAACACCTTCGGATCCTCGTCCTGAATCCATGAAAGCGTGGTCCTGCATTTCCTTCCATACAAGGCTTCGTAAGGCGCCATACTGATGCTGGACTGGTAGCTGTTGTTATAGGAGAACTTGACCCGGGGTAAGAGCTTCTCCCACGATTCCCCGCGGTCTAAAATGCATAGCCTCAAAAGATCTTCCAGCATCCGGTTGGTGCGTTTTGTCTGTCCATCCGTCTGGGGATGGAATGCGGTGGTGAAGGTCAATTGCGTGCCTAATTAAGCTTGCATGGATCTCCACTCCCTGGAAGTGAACTGGCCATCCCGATCCGACACAATCGTCTTGGGCACCCCGTTATATCGAACGAACTGCTCCACAAATCTCCGCACTAAAACTCCGACAGAGTCGTCCTTCCGGATCGGAATGAATCTGGCCACCTTCGTCAACCGATCGACGATGACCCAAATCGAGTCGTTTCCAGTCCGTGATCGGGGAATTCCATGAATAAAGTCCATCATGGTGTCTTCAAACTTCCAGTCCGGTATCGGGAGTGGTTGCAACAAACCCGCGGGGTTTTTGCACTCCACCTTCACTAGCTGCACACTTCGCAGTGGGTCATAAACTGAGTTATATCCTTCTTCATTCCTGGCCAGTACATAGTCTTATTCAAATCCGCAGTCATTTTCGTGATCCTCGGGTGCACCGAGTATCTGCTGTGGTGGGCCTCCGCCATGATATCTTCCCGGACCTGCCCTCCTTCCGGTATATAAGTCCGACCTCTAAAGCATACCATGCCATCGCTCATCGTGTAATCCCCTACAGTACCGTTCTCCAAGGCCCAGAATATCGGCTCCAATTTGGCATCTCGCCTCTGCCCATCTCTAACTCGGTCCCGGATATCGTCTATAGCACTCATCACAGCTAAATACTCCATGTAAAGCTCGGGGTACTCGGGCGACACCAGGGTGATGTGCATATCCTCCAATCTCCTCACCAGCTCCATAGAAATAACCTGGGGCCCGGCTTCGGAAGTGACAGCTCTCCGACTCAACGCGTCGGCCACCACGTTTGCCTTCCCTGGATGGTAGGGCATCTCATACTGGTAATCCGCTAAGAACTCCACTGAGCGCCTCTGTCTGATGTTCAGTTCCTTCTGCGTGTCCACGTATTTCAGGTTCTTGTGGTCGGAGTAGATGTCACAGTGGACTCCATAAAGATAGTGGCGCCAGACCTTCAAAGCAAAAAACCACCGCCCCCATCTCAAGGTCGTGCACCGGGTAGTTCTGTTCGTGCTTCTTCAACTGGCGAGAAGCATACGCAATCACATGACCCTTCTGCATCAGTACAACTCCCATACCCTGGTAGGAAGCATCAGTGTAGACCTGAAATCCTTCTCTCCCCGAGGGGAGAGCAAGTATGGGAGCCGATGTGAGTCGATCCTTCAGCTCCTGGAAAGCTAGCTGTCACTGCGGGGTCCACACAAAACGTATCTCCTTCTTCGTCAAAGATGTAAGTAGGAGGGCGATTCGAGAGAATCCCTCCACGAACTTCCGGTAATAACCGACAAGTCCTAGGAAATTTCGTACGTCGGTGGCTGCCTTCAACTGCGGCCAATCCCAAACTGCCTGAATCTTTGCTGAATCCACTGCCAACCCGGCTCCACTGATAATATGGCCTAAGAAGCCCACCTCCTTCAACCAGAACTGACATTTGCTGAACTTTGCATATAAATGATTCTCCCGCAGTCTCTGTAGGGTCAGTGTCAGATGGCGAGTGTGCTCCTCCTCCGTTCTCGAGTAGATGAGGATATCATCGATAAACACAATGACAAACACATCTAGATACTCCTTGAAAACTTGGTTCATGAGGGTCATGAATGCCGATGGTGCATTTGTGAGCCCGAAGGGCATCACCGTAAACTCAAACAATCCATATCTGCTACTAAAAGCAGTCTTCTGAATATCCTCCTCTCGAATCCGAAGCTGGTAGTAGCCCGACCTCAAATCTAATTTTGAAAAGAACTATGCCCCCTGCAGCTGGTCGAACAGCTCGTCTATCCTTGGCAGCAGATAGGTATTTCAGACCGTCAGCCTATTTATTGCTCGGTAATCGATACACAAGCGGATACTTCCGTCCTTCTTCTTGACAAATAGCACCGGGGCTCCCCACGGCGAAGAGCTTGGCCGGACAAACCCTGCCTCTACTAGTTCCTGCAACTGACTTCGGAACTCTGCCAAGTCCTTCGGGGCCATCCGGTAAGGGGCCCTAGATGCCGGCTTGGCCCCTGGCACCAGCAGTGTCTGGAAGTCTTGCTCTCGGTGCGGGGGTAACCCTGGCAGTTTCTCTAGAAAGACGTCAGCAAAATCTCGCACCACCGGGATGTCTTTCATAGACCCCTTGGCCTTCGCCAACTCAAATAAAATCTGATAAACTTCGTCTCCCTATAGGTGGGCCTTAACGGCCAGTATTGAAGATAAGAGTATACGAGAGGCAGGTCTTATACCTTCGAAGATAATGATAGAGTCCCCATGCCTCACGGTGATCCTCTTTGCTTGACAATCAATCTGGGCATGGTTCCAGTATAACCAAGTCATGCCCAGGATCAACTCTAAGACTGGCATCCTTAGGATCGTTGCCGACACTTCGAATGACTTTCCTCCAATCTCCGCCTCCATGTCGCAGTGGGCAGAAGTGAGTATCTCTGATCCGTCGGGTAGACGCACCCTCCTCATTAGGCCTGTGAACCGCTCCATTCCTTCCAGCCCTTCTAGAAAGGCCTCCGACATAAACGAGTGTGAGGCACCCGTGTCGAACAGAGTATAGGCGGGCTTGCCGCTGATGAAGACTATACCTGGCACGTTTAAATGTCTTAGTATTTTATAACGAGTTTTCTTTCCATTTATTCTACTTAGGGCAGTTCTACTTGTTAGGCAATTGAGAAAGGGAACTCTATTTAAACAATTTAAATATCTTGGCGTACCTGCTATGACCGGCTCTGGGTTTCGAGGCTGCGCCAGGTCCAAAGCATACACCTGCTCCCTTTCCTGTCTACGATCCCCTCCCTGGTAACCATGTCCTCGGCCACGTACCCGACCTCCAAAATGCTGAGCAGGTGGGCCGCCCTGTGGTGCTGGAGGTGGTGCCCCCCTCATGGGGCAGTTTCTCCGGAGGTGTCCAACCTGATGAAAATGGAAGCACTCTGGTGGGGGTTACGCCATACCCCCGGGTCTCGGCATCTCTTGTATCTGAAGAGGTTGAGGGGCCAATATCACCTGCTCCCTCGGCTCCTGCCTCACTTCCTGACGAGGCTGATCCTTTGTCCTTCTCCCATCTGGTATAGCACCTCGCCGCTGATCATTTCTGGCTCTCCGGCCCTGATCCTCTGCTTGCCTCTCCGGCCCCGAGTGGTGTGCCAATCAGCCTCAGTCCTCTTTGCCATCTCCAAAATCCGGGAGATAGGCCAGTCGGATACAAACAACAAGGCCTACCTCAACTCCTCTTTCACACCCTTATAAAACCTGTTGATGTATCCTTCTTCGTCCAGCTGGTAAGAACCTGCATATCGAGCCAAATGGTCGAACTCCCGATGGTACTCCACCACCGTCCTGGTGCCCTGCTTCAGCTGTAAGAATCGCTCCCCCAACTCATCCTTGGCCGACTGTGGAACAAAATGCTCCAGCAGTGTGGCCCTGAACTCTTCCCAGGTAATTTCTGCAACCTCCCTATCGACAAATGTCGTGTCCAGCAGCGTCTTCCACCACCTCTTGGCATGGGACTCCAGGCAAGATACCACCAAAGCCACCCTCTCCTCCTAGGGGCACCGTATCCCGGTCAGCATTTCGTACATAATATCCAGCCACTCTTCCGTCCGAACTGCCGACTCTGTCCCCACGTAGGACAGGGGAGAAAGTCCTCGGAAGGTGCTCAACCAGTTGGCCCCCGGGTTTGGCTGCGGAGCCGGAGCTTGTTGAGTCCGGAAGGCCTCAAGGATAGCTATAAGAGTTTGAACCATGTCTGACTGAAGGAAAGGAGTGGGGATCGAGGGAGGTGGTGTAATGTCCGGAGTCCGTTGGGCTCCGCCTTGCGGTGTAGGCTGTGATGGGGGCTGCGTAACAAAAGCCAATTGTAAGTAATCGACTCAACATAATTAAAGTGGACATTTTACATGTGATCCCTCATATGGGCACACCACTTCTTCCGCTGCTTAGTTTGTCCCCAAACTAAACTCGCACGGGGGTGACCCAGGGTTATGGACTGCTACTTTTCGATCGAGGTCTCCTTTGATACCACTTGTAAGACCCCCCCCCTTTTTTCAACACTGGGGTCTTAGGCCCAGAACCGCTATTTTGCGGTGACCCCTTCACGCCCGGAAGGGTCATCACCACAAAGCGCCGATTCTGCCGGCCAATTCGATCACAGAAAAGTAGCAAAACAATGTAAACACAAACTAGCAGTCCACAAAAATTCACATATCATATAGATAATCTCCACGAAGGGAGTGTCCACAGAATAATATATCAGAGTACTAAAATACGGGCTTATTCCCGGTACATCATGTCCTCACTACAAATCACTCATGCGAAAGCAAAAACAGAACATCTACTCAAGGTCGAGACTCACGGTCCCGGCTGTATGAACTTCGGAGCTAGACTGCCCCATCTCCAAGCGCGCTGGTCTCTGGGGCTGCTCCGCCATGCTGGGCTCCACGATCCTCTAAATGATGCGGTTCGAAAACCGTTAGTCTAAAAGACTAAGCCCTATCATCCCCCGCCCCTTTTGTAAGGCCCCTAGCCGATCCAACGTGACAGCGTCACGGCTCCGCTCTAGGCGATGCTACCGGGCTGCAGGACAAGCACCCCAACCCCTCTCCATCCACAGGCGGGTTGTTGGTGGCCACAGCCTCCCTTTGATGAGGTAGACTCGATAGTCAAGCCCGCACTACGGGGGCTGGAGTAGTACTGGGATGGGTGACCTCCTGGGAAGTCCCCGTAGTGCGGGCTTGACTATCGAGTCTACCTCATCAAAGGGATGCTGTGGCCACCAACAACCCGCCTGTGGATGGAGAGGGGTTGGGGTGCTTGGGCTGCAGCCCGGTAGCGTCGCCTAGAGCGGAGCCGTGACGCTGTCACGTTGGATCGGCTAGGGGCCTTACAATAAAAGTGCACTTTTTTGAAACGACCCGGGTTTAGGCCCACTGGGCCGCCCCACGGTGTCGCCGGCCTACCAGTAGCCCGGGTTTAGAGCTCAGAGGCCCACCGCACCCTTGCCTGGGCCGGCGGCTTGTCTCGCCCCACGGCACCACTGGTAGTAAGCCTAAACATCAAGGCCTGCAGGCCCATTGCACCCCAACCAAATCTCCGCGCCTGTTTATCAGCAACAGTAGGTTGTTGCCACGGGGTCTCGAACCCGCAACCTTGATAAGAGAGTTTTATTACCACTCCTCATCACCAACTGAGCTGCAGCTCAGTTGGTGATGAGGAGTGCTAATAAGACTCTCTTATCAAGGTTGCGGGTTCGAGACCCCGTGGCAACAACCTACCGTTGCTGATAAACAGGCGTGGAGATTTGGTTGGGGTGCAATGGGCCTGCAGGCCTTGATGTTTAGGCTTACTACCAGTGGTGCCGTGGGGCGAGACAAGCCGCCGGCCCAGGCAAGGGTGCGGTGGGCCTCTGAGCTCTAAACCTGGGCTACTGGTAGGCCGGCGACACCGTGGGGCGGCCCAGTGGGCCTAAACCCGGGTCATTACAGGGGGGGGGGGGTGAATCTACCACTTCGTGGCCGGGAAACGGCTGGAATCAACTCCTATTCCCTAGAGGAGTTGATTGCAGCCATAAAGGGTGGCTGTTGACCTCCTTTGGCCGGTTCACACCCATCCTTTCTTCTCCCCCGACTCTCTCTCTCAACCATTATCATGAAGGGAAGCTCCTTTCTCTCTCCTAGTCACCCATGTTGGCTGGTAAACTCCATAGTATATGTGCAGCCCACTTAATCATAAAAAGATATGAAAAGTGATGTTAGCCTAAGGGGAAAATGACTTGAGCTTGGGTTAGCCCATTTGGGCTAGGTTTGACTTGGCTTAGGCTAGGGTTGACTTAGGTCAATTTGAGTATTTGGGTTGACCCCATTGGGTCCTTGGTGTCCCATTGGCCTCCCCTAAGGTCTATGTAGGGTTGGATAGGGTTAACTTGGCACCTTGGAGGTCACTTGACCCTTGGTAAGGGCACTTTGACCACGTTGGGGCTTGAGTTGACTTGGGTCAACTTAGCTAGTAGGTTTGACTCCAACGGGTCCCTAGTTCCCCATTGACCTCACTTTAGGTTTTGGATGCCCTGAATAAGGTTGGTTGGGCACCTTGGTGGTCACTTGACACTTAGTTAGGGCACTTTGACCAAATTAGGGGTTAGAGTTGACTTGGGTCAACATGACCATTTGCATTGACCCCAAGGGATCCTTGGTGACCCATGGATTTCCTGAGGTCTAGAAAGGGTTATGTATGGTTACCTTGCACTTTGGAGGTCACCTACCCTTAGTTAGGGTACTTTGACCAGATGAGGGGCCTAAGTTGACTTGGGTCAACTTGGTCTCTAGGGCTGAACCCAATGTATCCTTGGTGACCCATTGACCTCACTTTAGGGTTAAGAGGGCATGGGTGCGGTCCACTTGGCTAGGGGAAGGTCAATTGACCCTAAGTAGGCTAGTTTGACCCATTTAGGGTTAGGGTTGACTTGGGTCAACTGAGTCTCTTTGATTGACCCCAACGGGTCCTTATGGCTCTAATGGGCCTCCCAAAATGTTTGGGGGTGTTGTGGGAGGGTCTTGGGGTCAAGGTGTAGCCCCATGGTCCTCCTAAACTATTATTCTGAATCCTACTATTTGCAGACCATGATGATTTCCAACTTCATGTCTAAGCTCACTTGGTCTTCTTGAGCTTCCTAGGGTTTTGTCATGACCTAGTCATGGACAAAACCACTCTTAGGGGTCTAGTTGGAAATGGAATGTTACAGGTAGAAGAGTGGATGTACCCAGGTTGGGGAACCACTATAAAATTCTTGTGTTGTCTGGTTGCCCTCTTTCTTTTATTCTTGTTGTGCCTGTGTTAGTTAGGTTTGCTGTGCCTGTGCTAGTTAGGTTTGTTGTGCCTGTGTCATTTAATTTAATCTTTGTTGTGCCTGTGGTAGACTAATTTATCTTAGGACCGCTTTTTACTTACAACCAAATTTTGGTATCAAATAGCTTCCAAACTTTGAAGTTTTTATTAATTAACAAAAAGCTTTAAAGTTTCAAGATACTCTATTCACCCCCACCCCCTCTAGAGTATTTCAGGTCTAACACTCACTTTCACAGCTTCTCTCCTTCTTAGCCACAAAGGACTTATCCTTCTTCTTGCCCTTGTGCTGATGGTGATGCTTTTTTTTCTTCTTATTCTCATCTTCTTCCTTTCTTTTGAATAGGTAGTCAGCAATGACATGCCCAGCCTTGCTGTAACAATAATAGATGACATTAGAAGAAATCTGTTTACTAGTTTTAGGGGCATACCTGTCCTCCTTGGAAGACTTCCTGTGATAAGAGGATGAAGATGGCCTGCTCCTCCATCCTGTCTTCTTTATGAACTTCTGAAATTGCCCCAGGAAGGCAGCAAGATCTTTATCAGATATGGGGATGTCTGAAGAGCTTGGCTTAGAAATTTCTGGGCTAGATTCAGCCTCCCTACTTGGTAGTGAGGGAGTCTTTCTTCTGCTTCTTCTTGGGGCTTCTGCCTTTAATGCCATAGACTTATCATTGGACTTGAATTGGCTGATCTTCTCCTCTTCTTGTCTTGCAGCCAGCTGCATTTCATAGGACTACAGCTTTCCGAAGAGTGTTGGTGGAGGAGTGTCTACTAGCTTAGCCATTTCCCTAATGGCACAAATCTTTGTCTCCCAATCTCTAGTGAGAGATCTAAGGAACTTGTCATTTAGCTCATATTTGCTGAAGACCCTACCATAGGTTCTTAGTTCATTGACTGTCCTAAAGAACCTTTCAAAACAATCGGCAACTTTTTCAGACTTGCTTTGCCTGAAGGACTTATACTCTTGATTGAGCATGGACTTCCTTTCATCTCTAACTTTCTCAGAGCCTTCCATATAGACCACAAGCATGTCCCACATTTCCTTGGAGGTCTTGCAGTGTACAAGATTTTGGAAGGTTGAGTCATCAATGACACTGACTATAATATTTTGTGCCCTTTTGTCCATGGTGGACAGAATCAATTCATCTTTATCCATTTATGAATATGCCTTAGGCACTATCCCAGTTGGATATATGATGGAAGCTTTTGTGGGAACAAAAGGACCTTCCACTACTATTTCATAGATCATAGGGTCAGATGCTTCCATGAATAGTCTGACCTTTTACTTCCATAGGCCATATCCTTCCTTCCTGCAGATGGGTATCTTCATGGTCCCTAGCTTCTTCTAGTTCATTCCAGACCCCATAACATTATAGTATATCTAACCTTGGAAATATACATAGATTGTTAAATCTTTTTTGTGTAACCTCCCTCTGATAGCACTTGAAATTTATTTAACTTAAGGTTAGCTAATCACCTAGAGGGGGGTGAATAGGTGTTCGAGGTATTCTTTATTCTTTTGCTGATTTTTAACTTAAACTATCTAGAGCTTGTTCTTAGCACCTGTAATGAATCAAAAAACAAGCACACAACAAACACACAAGGATATATAGTTGTTCCCTAATTGGGTACATCCACTTTCCCTCTCACCTATCCAATTGATTTGTTGGACTAGTCACAAACTCCACCAATATATTCCTCAGATCTTACACCTCAGGCCCTAATCCTATAACACAGATTCTTCACAGAATCCAAACTCAGAACCACAATGGTTCCTTCCTCAGAGCTCTACAGTGCTCCTACATCTTAGTGATCCACTGATCATCTACCTCGGCCTTATTTCTAAGGCCTACAACTCAGGCTCTTCAGCCATATAGCTTCAGGCACATAACCCTACTCTCAGAGTGCTGCAGCACTCCTACAACTCAGTACCCTTCTAGGTACCTACAGCTCATCCTCCACTAAGTCCTACAACTCAGTGACACTTGTCACCTATAGCTCAGTGACTCTTTAGTCACCTACCTCAGTCGCAAGGCCCTATACTCAGGCTGGGAGGATAGCCCTACCTCAGATCCACACTTGGATCCTAACTTAGAGAGCAACACTCTCCTACCTCAGGCAAATAAGCTATATAGCTCAGATCCACACATGGATCCTACCTCAGTACCCCAACAGGGCACCTACCTCAGTGACTAATTAGTCACCTACCTCAGGCACAGAGAGCCCTACACTCAGATTTAGATAAACTGAATCTTACAAGAAAAGAATACAGAATAATTAATAAAATAAACAACTGAATCAAAGATAAATCTCTGAGTCTACCTTGCTGAACTAAGCAGATAAAAGTCCAGCACACTTGCTGTATAAGGAATTAGTCCACTTCTACATCTAACTCTTCTCTACTATACAGATGGGCAGTACTAGCTTGCTGAATGGATGAATCAACTTCTCTGTTCTGGGAAGAACTATCTTGCTGAGCTTGAAGAGTTTCAGCTAACTTTCTTTTCCTTTGCGGCTATCTCTGCTGGACTTTAACTTTCAAGCTTGGTGGAGAAGATGATGTCCAGCCGCCTCTTGATTTCTTTTTGTATATTCTGCATTTGTTCATTTTTTCATTCGATCTTTTTCGTTCGTTGCCCTAATCCCTTTTCTTTTTCCATTTTATATGCGTTGATTTGAATCAACGATACACTTATATGTGGGTCTAGACAAGGTTTGGTGAACCCCACCTTCTTTACAAAAGGACAAGGCAGCTTTCGGTGCCACTACAGCTTTCCTGCAACGTCTACATGTAAGTTGACTTTGATGATGTCAGCAAAGGTCATCACCATTTGGACTTGCAAAATATTCCAGAAATCCATGAAGTGTTGAGTGATGTTAGGTCACTCAATGTCATCTGTCTTAGCTCTCAACACTTTTGGACCTGTGAAATTTCTCTGGATTTGTCTCAGCGGTTCTGTCTCAGCGGTCTCAACATTTTCTTCTTAACAATTGTGACAAGACTTTGTCTCAACACGTTCTTCTTATCAGCTGAGACAAGTCTCTGTCTCAGTGATTTTGTCTCAGTGGTCTTCGCTTCACAGGTGAGACTATCTACTGTCTCAGCAGATTTCCTCTTAACTTTCTGAGCACTTCCTTCTTCATTATAAGCGTTGAGTGAACCTGCTTCACTCAATGCTTCTGGAATTAGAGAAATCCAGCTAGTTTTATCTCAACACTTCCTTCCTAATTAGAAGCGTTGAGGGAACCTGCTTCACTCAACTCTTCTGGAATTAGAGAAATCTAGCTAGTCAACTGTCTCAGTGGTCTCAACGCCTTCTTCTTAGCTATCTCAGCGGTCTTAACGCCTTCTTCTCAACTGTCTCAGTGCTTTTTGCCTTAGTCAATTTTTCTAGATTTAGCTGTGTTCGACGATCTGTGGGCTGAGCTCGACGAACTATGATCTTCTCAGCGGTCTTAGCGCTTTTTGCCTTAATTGATTTTTCTTGCTTTAGCTTAACAAGTGTTGAGCTGAGTTTGACGATTTGTAAGTTGAGCTCGACGAATTGCAAACTGAGCTCGACGAACTTCAAGCTGAGCTCGACGAACTTTGAAACCTGAGCCCTTGAGCTTATCCCAAGGAATGTTGAGCTGAGCTCGACGACCAGTGAGATGAGCTCGATGAACTTCGAGCTGAGCTCCATGAATTTTGCGTTTACTACCAAACTCATTGTCTTCACCTGTCCAATCATAGAGTACCTGCACGCATGAACTAAAACACACATCAATTACATTATGCCCCTTAGCATGATTGGTGATGCCCCTTCAAATCCTGATGAACAATGTAGGGCACAATTCCCAACAATTTCGAAGACACACAAGACATTGACACGGTTGAAGAAAATGTTGTGAAAGTTCATCATCTCTCTAATTTCTTTAGAAAAGTAGCATCTTTGATTTGACATTCAGTATTACAGTGCTTGGTAGCACACCTTCCCCATTTTTTTTGTTAATGTTGTAATAATATAGGTTGAATAATATTCTCTTTATGGTGAACACTTGTCGGTAGTGCTACTACTTGTGATAATAATATTCTCTTTTTAATGTTTTACTGATTTCTGTGGCTGGATATATATATTTCCTTGGCTCAAACAAATAAATAAAATCAAACAAAAGAAAACTAATAAGCATATCTTGAAGTAAGATATAGTGTAGTTCATTTTCAACTTACTTCATGCAATTTTGTGGATATTAATAAATAGGAGATTTAGGTATCCAAGCAAGGCCGAGTGAGGCGGTTCTCTTTTGTACCAAAATACTTCGTGTTGGCTTATGGGGAGGCAAGGATGAATGTTATTTTTCATTTGGAAGTGGTACATCATTTTTACTGAACGGTCTCCATTCATACAAAGGTTTAAGATTATTTTTATATTGCAACCTTCCATGATGATTTGTTGGTGTCTTTATGTGATGATTTTCAGTTGCGTTGGAGATTTAGATATATGATGAATCAATTTTCTAATTTAGGTTTATGTTGTTTATCATGAAGACACGTCATATAGTGATTCTTTAATGGAAATTTTTGTTCACATGATTTTAAATAGGGAGTGATTTGATTTTGCAAGTGAAAGTGATTTTCATGTTTTGGAATTCCATTTGTTCATGCTTGAAGTTTTCTACTCCCTTTGATTGGCTTCTTTAATGTACGTGAGCTTATGTTTAACATGCTTCCAGTATTTGTTTGATAATGTAAATATAAGTTTTGTGAATTCTTCCTTATTATTTCCTTAAGCAGGTTGATTTTCATTTGCAAATCCTTATTCTTAATTTTGAGATTATGTCTAGCTTTATTATATGCAGTTGTGTTTTTTTTAGAATGGAAACTTCTGATTCCACATGAGCTTCATACTTCTAAAATGTTCAAAGGATTCATCCATCTCGTTAATTTCAGTTTTGTAATCCTTGCACATACCACAATTGCTTTTAAAAAATGAACTTTCTAAACATAGTTTTTGTAATGTCCCAATTCACGCTAGGCCCATCGTGCGCACATTTAAGTCAGGAGAGCTGACTTGGGCTCAGGGAGTGCTGGCAGTTAGGCTTGCACTTGAGTAAGGGAGGAGAAGTTGTCCAGAGTACGACATGGGTAGTGTAACACCTCCCCTGTAGTGAATGTATAATATGGGTCCGGCCGAGGCCCCACAACATACGGACGCCACAGCTTTAGTATTAACAGTTGATATAGCTACCCACACTCAAAACACTTTGCACAACACAGCGGAAACACAAGCAAGACAAGAAGTTATCCACCACTAGAAGAGTAAAACAAATGGGCTTATGGCCTTACAATAAGTGTCCAAAATCAAATAATACAACAGTCATGAATGTGCCTAGCACTCCTAGTCTACCTCGGCATGCAAGCCGGATAACATGAGTCTCAAACATACAACATCACATAAGTAGAGCTACAAAAAGAAAAGCACTTCATGAGGCTTAGACCTTTCTGGCCGGCGAGCTAGCTCTTGCATGCGATCCTTGCTCTGTAAAATTTATTAGTAACATGGGTCAGCAAAGGCGGACCTCAAACTGTGTAACAACACATCTCCTCCCGGCCACCCCTAACGGACCCCGGGTTACCCCTCCAACATGCAAGTTAGCACTTCGTATGCAATAATCATAAGCAAGAAAAGCAACTACAGAAACAGGCTTGGATGTCACACACATCATACATGTTCTCTACTGGTTGAGCATATAATAAAAGGGCCTACTTATGCAATCATGTATGCAACAACCCGGGTTTCACCCCAAGGCACCCTATCTCCTATGCATCTAGCACATCATCACAACATATGGGTACTCATCGATTCCCCATTGGCATAAAGCCGCAAACAAAGGGGGTAACACCTTTCCCCCAAACAGCGCACAGGCCGCCACATGGAACTCTTGTAAAGGCCCCACCCGCTCAAGGTCTTAAACCCGGGCTTGCCTACAAGCTCTGATGTCTCATGTCAGGATTCCAACAACACAAACTGATCGATTCTAAGAAGCCTTGCCGGACCCCACCCGCTCATGGCCTCACTGCCCGGGCTTGTCCCCCATGCTTTGCATTCTCGTAAGTCTCATAGAAGGGGACTAGTCTCACCGGGACACTCTCCGCACATGACGTGAACGTCACGGGATAGCCAGCCGACCACGGAGACATAGCCACGCCTTGGCACATCACAAACTAAGACAATTCCACCCTAGTCCCTCATTTGTACTGCAGCGTTCCCGCGTACCAAGGAAACCATCTCCAACTCATGCGGAGGTAACCTTGTCCACTAAGGAAAACATCTACCGCCATGAGGAGCTAACCTTGTCCGGTTATGACTACACATACTCACTCGAGAAAAAGGGGAAAACATCACCACATCACAAACGACGTCTTGCCGCAACGGAAACTCTACGCATCCTTAACGTTCGTATGCAACATCACCGAGTCGGACTAACGGTCGCGACTACGGCTTCACCCACCATGCCTAATCCACTAACGGAGCGGATCTCTAATGCAAATCATGTCGGGGATGGACTCAATCGACCCGGAGGTTCCTCTTGAACCTTGGCGACCCAAAACCCATCTCATTTGAGTGTTTGGTGCCCAAAACTAGAAAAGAAATGATGCTAAGACATGCATCCTAAGACCGAGAGGAGAAGTGTCGTTACCTTCCGACTCCTCTTCCTTGCCATGGCAAAATAGCCGGATGAAAACCATCGCAACGATCTAACCTCCACGGATCTGGACTCGGCTCGCGATTTGGAGCACCGAAACCTCTCCTATAGCCCAAACTCTCCTTCTCCTTCTTCCTTGGACTCACTTCTCTCTAGATCTTTAGTAAGAGAAAGCTTGGAGAAGAATGAGGGTTTTCAACCCTATTCTCGGACTTAACTCCTAAAGAAATGATCTGAACCATCAGATCCTAAAATTAGGAAAAGAATGGCCACGATCCGCCTAAAAAATAAAAGACCTGGGCCGAACACGGCCTGGCACACGCCCGTGTCCAGGGCCGTGTGCCTCATTCGCTGTCTCAAATCGACGCGCCTAGAACAGCACACGGGCATCCGACACGCCCGTGTTCGACCCGACACGCCCGTGTAGCCACTGACACGGCCGTGTGGCCGACCGTGTGCCTCCATTGACACGGCCCCGAAAAAATCCCGAGAGGTGACACGGCCTGGGACACGCCCGTGTCCCAAGCCGTGTGCCAAGTCTCGACACTCGACACTCGACACTCGACCCTCGTCGGGTGAACATCGTCGACTGAAGTTCGTCGAGAGACCCACACGGCCTTGGAAACGCCCGTGTCCTAGGCCGTGTTCCTTGTCTCGACACACTGTCGAGCGAATGCGTCGACACCCCTGGCCGAGTGTCGACATGGGCACATCACGCCCAGCGACACGCCCGTGTTGCAGGCCGTGTGCCCTAGTCTCGACACATTGTCGAGCGAAAGTGTCGACACCCCGGGCCGAGTGTCGACACGACTTGACACGCCCTGCGACACGCCCGTGTCGCAGGCCGTGTGCCCCCTGCTAGAAAGCAAAAATTTCCAGAAACGCAAATCGACCCTCTCTCAAAACTGGGGTGTTACAACTCTCCCCCACTTAACAGAATTTCGTCCCGAAATTACAAAACAAAAGGGTACAAAAACTAAACTTGTACCTGAAATGAAGACTTCTGGATACTCTTCTAGCATGGCTTGTTCTCGCTCCCAAGAGAACTCCTCTCGACCGCAGTTGTTCCATCAGACTTTCACGAGTTTAACTTCTTTATTCCGCAGCTGCCGAGTCTCCGAATCCACTATAGCAATTGGAAGGACTCGCATCCTCAAGTCTTCCTCAATCGGCACCGATGCCGGCTCAATCACCATACTAGCCTCCACCAAGGCTTTCCTCAAAAAGGAGACATGGAAGACGTCATGCAGTCCACTCAGCTCCGCGGACAACGCCAACCGATAGGCTGCTTCTCCCACTCGTTCAACAATTTCAAAAGGGCCCAAAAACCTTGGACTCAACTTCTTGAGTCGGCGAATCCGTGAGATGCCTTTGAACGGTTTGATCTTCAAATAGACCCAATCACCTACCGCAAACTCCAACTTCCGGTGACGAGCATTAAAGTATTTTGCTTGACGGTCTTGCGCCACCTTCATACGCTCTTGTATGGTCCGTAACATCTCACAAGCGTCAACTACCACCTCCTTTCCCAAAATTTTGGTGTCTCCCGCCTCTGCCCAAGACATTGTTGTTCGGCACCGCCTCCCATACAAAGCTTCGTATGACGCCATTTTTATACTCGCTTGAAAACTGTTGTTGTATGCGAATTCCGCCATGAAGAGGTGATCCTCCCACTTCTTGCTAAGTCCAGAACGCACATTCTCAGCATATCCCCCATAGTACGGTTTGTTCTTTCAGTTTGCCCATCAGTTTGAGGATGGAACGCCGTACTGAACTTTAGCTTCATGCCCAAACTATTTTGAACTAGTCTCCAGTCCTTGGACGTAAACCGTCCATCTCAATCGCTGACTATACTCTTTGGAATCCCATGTAGTTGCACAATGTTGCGAACATACAACTCCAACAGCTTCTCCATGCTGTCGTCTTTCCGATTTGGGATGAAGTGGGCCACCTTGGTTAAGCGGTCCACAATCACCCAAATAACATCATTACCCTGCTGCGATCTAGGCAAACCATGTACAAAGTCCATGGAGATGTCATCAAATTTCCATTCAGGGATTGGAAGGGGTTTCAGGAACCCGCCCGGCTTCTGACATTCGGCCTTCACCAAGGCACAAGTTTGGCAACGATTCACATACAAAGCTACGTCCCGCTTCAGCCCCGGCCACCAAAAGGATTTCTTCATATCCAAGTACATCTTTGTACTGCCCGGGTAAATGGAGTACTTTGTGAAGTGAGCCTCAAACATCAACTCCTCATGGAGTTTGCCGAACTGCGGTATACAAATGGTTGAAACTCCCATTCCAACCGAGTCGCTTCCCGAATGCGATCGGTCAAGTCGTTCTGCACTACAATCCAGTTCAACCGAGCCATGCTGGACTCGCCTCGCGCAACACATTCCAATCCAAGGGACTCCCATTCCCGTACCAACCGCTCATCATGAGCTTCGATCCAATTCCCTTGCCCCGAGTACTTCCTACTCAAGGAATCCGCCACAACATTGGCTTTACCTGGCGTATACTGAATCGCCACCTCATAGTCTCCAAGGAACTCAACCCACCTGCGTTGCCGCATGTTCAAGTTCTTTTGATCCAAGAGATACTTCAGGCTTTTGTGATCCGTGAAGATCTCCACCTTTGCACCATATACATAATGCCGCCATATTTTCAACGCAAAAATTACCTCCGCCAACTCCAAGTCATGGACGAGGTAATTCCTCTCATGATGCTTTAGTTGTCTAGACCCAAAAGCTATCACCTTGCCATGTTGCACCAAAACGCAACCCAAACCGCATCCCGATGCGTCACTGAAAATCTGAAATCCCTCGGTCCCTTGCGGTAGACTTAAGATTGGAGCCATCATCAGTCTCTCCTTAAGTTCCTCAAATTCTTGGCTGCACTCTTGAGTCCACACAAACTTATGATCTTTACGAGTGAGTGAGGTGAGGGGTAGAGCTATCCGCGAGAAATTCTCCACGAATCTCCTATAATACCCGGCTATTCCAAGAAAACTTCGGACTTCCGCCACGGTCCTCAAGACTGGCCAATCTCTGATGGCCTCCACTTTTGTTGGATCCACTGCCACCCCATCCCCAATAATCACGTGGCCCAAAAATGCCACCTTCTCTAACCAGAACTCGCACTTGGAGAATTCTGCATACAACTGATTCTCCCTCAACACTTGCAAGACCACTCTCAAGTGGGTCTCATGCTCCACTTCCGATTTGGAATACACCAAGATGTCATCAATGAAGACAACCACAAAAGAATCCAAGTATTCCCGAAATACTCGATTCATAAGATCCATGAACATAGATGGTGCGTTCGTCAGCCCGAATGACATCACCGTAAACTCAAAGTGCCCATACCTTGTACCAAAGGCAGTCTTGGGGATGTCCTCATCTCGAATTCGCAGCTGATAATAGCCTGACTTCAAGTCCAATTTTGAATACACCACTGTTGGGTAAGTTGGTTCTAATGTACCTGATTTGCAGAAGCCTCACCCTACTCAATGATAGACATCAAAATGTATTTGTTGTATTTTGAGTTGCCTTGTGCAGGTTAAGTATTTGCAGGGAAAAGCTGAAAAGTTTCTAAGTCCATGTGTCGACACCCAGAGGGAAAGTGTCGACACTTAAGAAGACTTGTGTCGACACCCAGGCAAGCAGTGTCGACACTTGGAGTACTTGTGTCGACACCAGGGATGCAGAGTCGACACCAGACAGAAAGTGTCGACACATGAAGGCTGTGTCGACACTCAATGGAGAAAAGTCCAGTGAAGCAGTGTCGACACTTAGCAGTTGTGTCGACACCCAGAGGAACTGAGTCTACATCAGAAAGTGTCGACACTTGGAGGCTGTGTCGACACTCATCAAAGTCAGCAGAGTCTAAGTATAAGTGTCGAAATAATAAAGAAGGTGTCGACACTCAGCAAAAGACTCAACACTTGAAGAAAGTGTCGACACAATAAAGAATGTGTCGACACTCAGCAGAAGACTCAACACATGAAGAAAGTGTCGACACTAGGATGTTGTGTCGACACTCAGCAAAGTTCAACAAAATATTCTAAGTACAAGTGTCGACACTAAGGAGATGTGTCGACACTCAACCAGAGTCTCAACAGAAGAAGAATGTGTCGACACAAGGAGCTATGTCGACACTCAGCAAGTATCAACATAGAAGGCATGTGTCGACACCAAGAAGATGTGTTGACACTGAACAAGTTCAACACATGAAGATGTGTCGACACAAAAGTGTTGTGTCGACACTTACAAGAATTCAACTAAGTGCTGAAGAACAAGGAGTTGTGTCGACACTCAATATCAGTGTCGACACATGAAGAAGAAGCTGTGTCGAGAAGTGAATTCTACAACACAAGGAGTTGTGTCGACACCTTGAAGGCTAGTGTCGACACTTAGTCAACTTGTGTCGACACTTAGTCTATAAGTGTCGACACTTAAAGACAGACAGTCTCGACACCTTCAAACAGTTACAGAATTTTCAGGAACTGATTGGATGACTTGACAGCTGCCATTCCTGCCGGTCTGCTGCACCTGTCAGAGTTGTCTGAAATCAGTTAGGAACCGGATCAGCCGGTCACCATGAAGAAGGCGTATAAATAGGCTTATACTGTCTACAGAAACTGATGATCAAGTAATTGAATAAGAAGAAGATCTAGCTATTCTTTGAAGAATCAAGTGAAGATCTAAGTAGTTGGAGAGAGAGAGCTCCTTCCAATAAGACAGTCATTGGAACCAGGCTGAGTAGAAGGGTTCAGACTTTGTTCTGAATCTTAAGTTGCAGAGATCAAAGATCAGCTGCAGAGGAGATCAATCCTATTGTGTTCTACATTCAAGAAGCTTTGAAGAAAAGCCAAGTGAGATTGATCTCAGTAGAGTTCTTCCAAGAACTCATCAAGAACTTATCAACTCTTCTCTCTATTCTCTGAGTTGTAGGTATAAACTTTGTATTCTAATTTCTTGTAGGATCATTAGGGATCTTAGTTGTAAGCCTGTAATTATAAAGGCTAAGTGTAGGAGATCTGTATCTCTGAGTGTAGGCCTATTGTGGCTGAGTGTAGGCCTGTTGTGGCTGAGTGTAGGCCTGTTGTGGCTGAGTGTAGGCTTTGTGAAGAAGCTGAGTGTAGGTCTTTGAAGAAGACTGAGTTGTAGGGCCTTGGGCCTGAGTTGTAGGAACCTGTTTTGGGGTTCTGAGTGTAAGATCTGAGGATATGAGATAGTGGAGGAGTTTGGCCGAATCTAGTACACTACTAGATAGGCGAAGGGGGAAAGTGGATGTACCCAAACCTTGGGGAACCACTATAAATTTGTGTGTTCACTGTGTGCTTGATTGATTTTTGTGATTGCTGCTTGATTGCTGTGTTAAAGTAATTATAAACTCTGTGATAAAATCTGAATTCTACCTAAAAAGTGTAAAAATATTTAAGTCACCTATTCACCCCCCCCCCGCCCCTCTAGGTGATTAGGTACAATATCTTTCAAGTAATATCAGAGTCAGGTTACTCAAAAAGGGACATAACTGTCTGAGTAGATCCTGTTGGCAGATTCAATCTAAGTGAATTGCAGAAACAAGAAAATCAAGAATCATGAGTTCAACAGAGACTCATAAGGAACTTGGATCCATGAAGTTACCTATATGTAGAAAAGAGATCTTTGGCATCTGGAAGGAAAGGGTGAGACTGTTTACGGAAGCCTTAGACCCTAGAATATATATCACAGTCAAAGAATGGCCATATGTGCCTATGAAGGTTTCAGTCTTAGATGCTAATCAGAGAACACCTAAAGATTTCTCTGAAATGACAAAAGATGAGATAATTCTAGCCACAATGGACAAGAGGGCTCAGAATATCATTGTGAGTGCTATACTTGATGCTATCTTTCAGAATTTGATACACTGTAAGACATCTAAGGAGATGTGGGATACTCTTATAGTGTACATGGAGGGTTCTGAAGAAGTGAGACAGAATAGAAAATCCTTATTAAACCAAGAATATGAAAGCTTCAGGCAAGGTAGATCTGATAGCATAACAGAATGCTATAAAAAGTTCTATAGGATTGTCAATGAGCTAATGTCCTATAGAATAGAGTTCAGTAATTATGAGCTTAATGATAAGTTCTTAAGGACCCTTACAAAAGATTGGGATACCAAGATCTGTGCCATAAGGGAAATGGCAAAGTTAGCAGAAATTCCTCCTCCAACTTTGTTTGGAAAACTGCTATCCTATGAGATGCAGTTGATGGTGAGAAAAGAAGAGGAGAAGTCTACAAGAAGTGAACATAAGGAAAGGACTGTGGCATTCAAGACAGAAGCCACCAGAAAATACAGAAGTAAGTCTCCGTCTCCACCACCAAAGGTTGCTGAGACTGAGTCAGATAATTCAGAAAGCAGAAATTCTGAGAGCAGTGAAAGTGATGAGGACTTTGCAGCTTTCACAAGACACTTTCAGAAGTTCTTAAAGAAGAAACAGTGGAGGACAAAGCCATCTACTTCACAGGGTAAAGATGACTATTATTAGAACAAGAAGTCATCAAAGAAAGACAGGAAAAAGACCAAGTCTAGCAAAGCAACTCTATCAAAAATTGTTTGCTATTGCTGTAACAGACAAGGACATGTTATTGCAGACTGTCCAGAGAAAAGGAAGGAGTCTAATGTTAAGAAGAAGACTCAATTCAAGGGCAAGAAGGAAAAGTCATTTGTTGCCAAAAAGGATAAGAGCCTGTCAGACATATCTTCATCAAAAACTGAGTCAGATGCTGAAGCATACATAGGACTGTTTGTTGAGGAAGAAGAAGAGGAGTTCATCCAGATAATGAACTCTATATATGAAAAAGAGGACAGTCAGTGCCAAGGACTGATGGCATTGACAGAAGGTGACAAAATCCAGGAGCAGCCTGGACCTAGTAAGGTAAAAAATTGTTCTTTAAGTTCAATTTCTTGTGCTAGTTCAGAATCAGATTCATCATCATCTAGTGATGAGAGTGCATCTGAGTCTGAAGTGGATATTCATCAATTGATAGATGAATATAAAGTCATGTTGCAAGATTTTAAGAAGAGCAAGTCCCTAGCCAATAGTCAGGCTAAGGAAATTGCTAGTCTCAAAGTTGCTGCAACTGACTTTGAGATGATGATTGATCAAAAGCTAAATGAAATAGCCAGACTGAAGCACATAACTGTGATTCAGATGGGGACTATATCATTTAAGAATGATCAAATCAAAAGTTTGGAGATTAGTCTTCAGAAGGAGAAAGATTTAGTTGCAAGGTTTTCTAAACCAAAGTCAGTTCTACCCTTAATTGATGAATTTGTTCATCAAAAAGGTAAAGCTGGACTAGGGTTTTCTAAACCTGCTAGGACTGTCAAGTCCAAGGGCAAAGCCCCAGCTCTCAACAAGCCAGCTGTAGATAAAACAGCTAAGAATGTACCTAAGCAAAGGTACAATAGGTTTGAGTGTTGCTTCTGTGGCAAGGTAGGCCACTTTGCCATGGACTGTTGGCATAATGCAAGTGCCAAAGTGAGTAGTAAACTGCCTATTGGAAAACCTGCAGGTAGCTTTGTTAGGAGGAAAACTAACCAGTACCAAGGACCTAAGAATTCTTTGGGTTCTAAGGTTCACTAATCTGTTTTGCAGGTGAGTCCAAGTGGCCATGCCCCAATATGGTACTTGGACAGTGGATGTTCCAGGCACATGACTGGAACTAGGGGATTGCTAAAGGACTACACACCCATCAAGGATGGTCCAAAAGTCACCTTTGGTGGTTATGAAAAAGGAATCATCAAGGGTTTTGGTAACATTTCTAGCTCCCATATAACTATTACTCAAGTGGCCTATGTTAAAGGTTTGAAACATAACCTTATTAGTATAAGTCAATTGAGTGATGTAGGATATGACATCTCATTTGTCAAAGATGGTTGTCATATCAGAAGGTCAAATGATCAAGAGATCATTTTGACAGGTTATAGAAAAAGTAATGTCTATTGCCTAGACATTATGGTTGAGAACAATGGTTCTCCAGTGTGTCTTGTAGCTGATGAGAAAGTCTCTCATTGTGTCAAATGGCACAAGAGGCTAGCCCATCTCAACTACAAGACAATTGTCCAACTTTTTAGCAAAGAGTTAGTGAGCAATGGTCCTCAAGTTAAGTGTTTTAAAGATGGAATATGCTCAGCTTGTCAAAATGGCAAGCATACTAGATCCACCTTTAGTAGCATTGAAAACAAAGATGCTGTGAGGTGTTTATACCTCTTGCATATGGATCTCTTTGGTCCTATGCCAGTTCACAGCCTAGGTAGGAAGGTCTATACCTTTGTGGTTGTAGATGACTACTCAAGGTTTTCCTGGGTGTTCTTCCTTAGACAGAAATCTGAAACACCTAGTATCTTCTATAACTTTGTCAAACAAATTCAGAATGAACTAGACAGTACAGTGGTCAAGATAAGAAGTGACCATGGTACTGAATTTCAGTCTGATAGTATGGCAAAACTATGTGAAGAATTTGGGATATTTCAAGAGTTTTCTTCACCAAGAACACCTCAGCAAAATGTCATTGCTGAGAGGAAAAATAGAACCTTGATTGAGGCAGGTAGAACCCTATTAAGTGATACATCTCTACCAGAATATTTCTGGGCTGAGGCAGTTAATACTGCATGCCATGTAATTAATAGGGCTACCATTACTAAAAGCCACAACAAGACCACCTATGAGATTGTGAAAGAAAGAAAACCAAACCTATCCTATTTCAGGATCTTTGGTTGTAAGTGCTTTATACTTAACAATAGAAAGTCTTACTTGACCAAGTTTGCTGCCAAGTCCCAAGAGGGGATCTTTGTTGGGTACAGCAACAATAGTAAGACTTATAGAGTCTACAACTTGTCTACTCAAGTTGTAGAGGAGTCAGTACATGTAGTATTTGATGAAACTAGACTTATTAACAATGAGTTGTCTAGTAGTATTTGCAGCTCCATAGGTATAACTAAGAAGATGGACAAGCTCACTATTGAAGAAGAACCAACTACAAGAAAGTAAGTAGAATATAGTGGTTGCTGTGCAGGGGGAGTACTACATGTACCTAATGCAGAAGAAGTCCAAGGAGTGCAGTAAGATGAAGGAACTGAAGAAGTTCAACCTGAAGCCAGGATGCCTCCAGCTAATAGGCATCTAAGAGATCATCCAGCAGATCAAATCATTAGTGATCTAAGACAAGGGGTACAAACAATGAGCAGAAATCTGAGTGAAGCACTCTACTCCAGTTTTCTATCCCAAGTAGAGCCAAAGAAGTTTGAAGAAGCCATCCTAGACCCTCATTGGATTGAGGCAATGCAAGAAGAGCTGAATCAGTTCAAAAGGTGCAAAGTCTGGGAGCTTGTTCCTAAACCAAAAGATCACAATATAATTGGAACCAAGTGGATCTTTAGGAACAAGATGGATGAACATGGAGTAATTGTCAAGAACAAAGCAAGATTGGTTGCTAAAGGATATAGGCAGGAAGAAGGTATTGACTTTGATTAAACCTTTGCTCCAGTAGCCAGACTGGAAGCCATAAGAATGTTCCTGGCCTATGCAACCTTTCAAGGATTTAAAGTTTACCAAATGGATGTTAAGTCAGCCTTTTTGAATGGTAATCTAAAGGAAGAGGTCTATGTGGAACAGCCATCAGGTTTTGTTGATTCAACTCAACCTAATTATGTCTATAGACTTAGGAAAGCTTTGTATGGGTTAAAACAAGCCCCTAGGGCTTGGTATGAAACCTTGTCTAGTTTCCTCATTGAGAATAAATTCACAAGGGGGAAAATAGACAAGACTCTATTCCTTAGGGAATCCAGAGGTAAGATAATACTAGTCCAAATATATGTAGATGACATCATATTTGGGTCTAATAAAAGTAGTATTTGCAAAACGTTTGCAAAACTAATGCAAGGATAATTTGAGATGAGTAGTATGGGGGAACTTAAGTTCTTCTTGGGTCTCCAAGTTAGACAGACTGAGAATGGATTATCCATATGCCAGTCTAAGTTCACCCTAGAACTCATAAGGAAGTATGGTATGGATTCATCCAGTACCATGAAGACTCCTATGGGGTCAAGTATGTCTCTTAGCAAAGATGATGCAGGGAAACCTGTAGATGAGACTTTGTATAGAGAGATAGTTGGCTCCCTACTCTATTTGACTGCAAGTAGACCAGATATCATGTATGCTACATGTGTCTGTGTTAGGTACCAAGCATGCCCTAAAGAGTCTCATTTGACAACAGGCAAAAGGATACTGAGATATCTAAAGGGCACTCCTTATCTAGTCCTTTGGTACCCTAGGAATGGAGACTTTGATCTAACAGGTTATTCAGATGCAGATTTTGCAGGCTGCAAAGAAGACAGAAAAAGTACAACTGGAACCTGTCAATTCCTAGGTGGAAGACTGATTTCATGGAGTAGCAAGAAGCAAACAAGTGTGGCTATCTCCACTGCAAAATCAGAATATGTGGCTGCAGGAAGTTGCTATGCTCAACTTCTATGGATACAACATCAGCTTGAGGATTATGGAATTCAAGTAAGTAGAACACCACTATTTTGTGATTCTACAAGTGCTATATCAATTGCAAATATCATGTTTCCCATAGTAGAACTAAACATATTAAAATAAAATATCATTTTCTTAGGGAACATGTAGAGAAAGAAGATATTTCACTGGAGTATGTAAATACTGATAATCAACTAGCTGATATGTATACTAAGCCCTTAGAAGAAACCAAGTTCAATAGGTTTAAAATTGAATTAAGTATGATAAACTTAGAATAAGTTTACAGAAATGACTAAGTAAAATAGTGTCGACACACAGAGTTGTCTGTGTCGAGACAGAAAATTGGTGTCGACACTTCAGAGAAAAGGTGTCGACACATCTAGGAAGTTGGTGTCGACACTTCAGAAAATTAGTGTCGACACATGATAAGTAGGTGTCGACACATCCAAGGTGGTGTCGACACTTAGACTTTATGCAGAATTAGTGAAGTAATATCTCGACTATGTGTCGAGCTAAGCGGTGTCGACACATAAACAAGTGTCGACACATATATTCTGTTGACTAAACTTGTGTCGACACATAGGTGTCGAGCATTATAATTCAGTGTCGACACTTATCATCAGTGTCGACACAATTTAAGTTAGTTAACCCACCCTTTCATCTTCAATCCTAGAAAGGTATAAATAGGATTTCGACATTGTCTGTCGACACGCTCACTGAAGTTTCGAGACCAAACTTGTGTGTCGACACCTCTCTTCTCTCCATTCAAATTCTTCACACCCTAATGGCGCCAAAGCTCGAGGAGAACGTGAACGAAGGCTATGAACTGGTGCGGCATGCGTTTGACGATGCAGAACAAGAAATCAAGGATGTGGTAACCCTAGTCACAAACTCAGGGTTAGATTTTCTTGTGTCAGATCCAACAAAGATATGGAAGAAGGAAGTCTTGGAATTTCTGACTGGAGCAACCCTAGACGACTCTGGATTCAAGATCAAGTCAAGGGTTCATTGAGAAAAGGTGAATGTCTCACCAAAAAGTTTGAGAAAGGTATTAAACCTCCCAAGGACAAAGGAAGAGGATGAAGTTACTGCTTCTAAGACCAGAGAAGCTTTAACTTGGTGTGGACTGGATTCCAAATTGAAAATTGGATCTGTATTCAATAGAAAGGCATGAACAGCCAGGGGAAATTTCTTTCAGAAATTATTGGCAAGGTGATCTTAAGTAAGCCTGGAGGGCATGACAGGGTATCAGCCCATATGTTCAATCTTATGACCAGGATTATCTTCACATTAAAAACTGATTGGTCTATAGTAGTCTTTGAGAAGATTAAGGAAAGTCTGAAGAAGCCCAATTTGGGTAGAATATTAAGTCTTATTTGGCTGGTAGTATACCAGAAGTAATGAGTCAAACTGCTGCATCTAAGATCAATCATATGAGTAAAATGGACATGAGACTCTTCTCCAGATGGGATAGGGTGTTGTCTAAGGAGATGCCAACACCAGAGAAAATAACTCCTGATAAGGAAACCCCACTCAAGAAGAAGAAGAAGATAGCTCCAGTAGCTCAAGAATCATCAAGTAGTTCAGAAGAACAAGTTGTCTTCACTCCTGATGAAGAAGACACTGGAGGTGCTGGGAAGTCTCCAGCTCAACAAGGTGATACAGACAGGCAGGGGGAGCTACCTCAAACTAGCCCAGTACATCAGGATACAATCCAGGGGGAGCCTCTAGTAGTGAAAGAGCCAACTCCACTAGAAAGTGAACAAGCTACAAACACTATTCTTGAGGTAATCACTGAGATTAATGCATTAGATTTTCCCTATAGAGGATACTGTTTTGTCTGATTCATTAAATAATGTTAATCAGCAACCACAGATTGATAGTCAACCCCCAGATGTTGTCATAGAGGACACATCTGTTGCAGATCAAGTGGAACCACATCAAGTAACAGATGAGATAAGAGAATCTCCATCTCTTCCTCAACAAAAATTTACTATGGAAGATCTCTTCGTTAACTTGGATCAGACAGACTTTGAGAAGGAAAGTGCTACTGCTGAGGGGGAGAATGCTCAAGTTCAGGGGGAGCATGTGGAAATTTTAGAAGAAACAGTAAGACAGGAGCCTGAGAAGCAAAAGGATGTTCCGGAGCTACCTTAGGAGAGGGTAGAAATTGCAAGTACATCTGCTTCTGAAGATGAGGAGCCTACAAGGGCAAAGAAAAGGAAATTTCAAGTATTTAAAAGGAGGAGCCAGAATTATAAGAAGGCTTTACAAACTATAACACCACAGCCTGCACTACAGCCAGCACCAACTGTAGATTACAGTGCTTTGATGGTTGCTATGCAAATTAAGCTTGATGAGCACAGGAAAGCCATAGAAACATATATGGATGAAGGGCATAAATCTCTACAGTTTGATCTGGCCCAGGACATTAAGTCCATAATATTTGAGATGAATCTAAATAAAAAGGAGATGACTGACAGCATCCATAAGGGAGGGAATACAGTAGTCTACTTAGCTACTCATCAAGAGAAAATAAAAGCTCAAGTGGATGACATTGCACTGAACCAAGGATATGTTCTAGAGAACCAGCTCAGAATGAATGACAATTTGACTGCTTCACACAATGCAATTGTCACAGAGATGAAGAACATAGCTGCTGGACTGACTACTTCTAATGCTACTGCTAAGGTAGAGTTTGATAAAACATTGCAAAAGAGTTTAACTGATGTTACTTCTGCAATTCAAGACTCTCAGAAGTTGTGTTGGGTACATTGGTCAAATGTACCTGATTTGAAGAAGCCTCACCCAACTCAATGATATACATCATAATGTATTTGATGTATGTTTGAGTTACTTGTGCAGGTTAAGAAAGTACTGGACTGAAGCAAAAAGTTTCTAAGTCCATGTGTCGACACCCAGAGGGAAAGTGTCGACACTTAAGAAGACTTGTGTCGACACCCAGACAAGATGTGTCGACACTTGGAGTCATTGTGATGACACCTGGGATGCAGAGTCGACACCAGACAGAAAGTGTCGACACTTGGAGCTGTGTCGACACTCAGTGAAGAAAAGTGCAGACAGAAAGTGTGGACACAAGGAGCTGTGTCGACACCCAGTGAAGCTGTGTCTACACCAGAAAGTGTCGACACTTGTAGCTGTGTCGACACTCAGCAAAAGTCTGCAGAGTCTAAGTACAAGTGTCGACACTCAACACAATGTGTCGACACTAAGCAGAAGAGTCAGCACTTGAAGCATGTGTCGACACTCAACACAATGTGTCGACACTCAACATAAGAGTCAACATTTGAAGTATGTGTCGACACCCAGAACAATGTGTCTACACACAGCTGAAGACTCAACACTTGAAGAAAGTGTCGACACATGGAGCTGTGTTGACACTTAGCAAAGAACAGAAAGAACAACAAATTATTCTAAGTACAAGTGTCGACACTATGGGAATGTGTCGACACTCAGCTGAAGTCTCAACAACAAGAAGATGTGTCGACACAAGGTGCTGTGTCGACACTCAGCAAGATTCAACATAGAAGACTATGTGTCGACACCAAGAAGCAGTGTCGACACTTGACAGATTCAACACAAGAAGATGTGTCGACACAAAGGAGATGTGTCGACACATAGAAGAATTCAGCAAAAGCTAGAAGAACAAGTACTTGTGTCGACACTCAATTTCAGTGTCGACACATGAAGAAGAATCTGTGTCGAGACATACAAGGATATGTGTCGACACCTTGTAGACTTGTGTCGACACTTACAAAGCATGTGTCGACACTTGGTCTATAAGTGTCGACACTTAAAGACAGAAAGTCTCGACACTTACTGACTGTTAGAGATTTTCAAGAAGTGACTGGTTGACATGACAGCTGCCGATCCAGCCGGTCTACAGCAACTGTCAGAGATGTCAGAAGTCAGTTATGAACCGGACCAGCCGGTTACCATGAAGAAGGCCTATAAATAGGCACCCACAGTTTACAGAAACTGTTGTTGAAAGAGTTGATCAAGTGATTAACAAGTGGTACAGATTATTCAGGTAATCAGAAAAGTGATATACTGAGTATCAATACAAGAAGATCTTGCAGTCCAAGTGCAGATCTAAGAAGTTGGAGAGAGAGGGCTCCATCCAAGAAATCAGCCTCTGGAACTAGGCTGAGAAGAAGGATTCAGATTCAATTCTGATTCTTAAGAAGCAGAGGTCAAGGAACAACTGTAGAGGATTCAGTCTTATTCAGTTCTACTCAAGAAGCTTTGAAGAAAGCTAAGTCAGATTGGATCCAGCTGAGTTCTTCCAAGAACTCATCAAGAATCTCTCAACTCCCCTCTTATCTTTCTGAGTTGTAGAGTTATATTTTGTAATATCTTTTTAACTTGTAGGATCCTTTGGATCTGAGTGATTTGTAAGCCTATAATTATAAAGGCTGAGGGTAGGGCTTGTTAGCCTGAGTGTAGGAGATTGTGATCTCTGAGTGTAGGCCTTGTTGGCTGAGTGTAGGCCTTGGATTGGCTGAGTGTAGGCCTTGATTGGCTAAGTGTAGGCTTTGGGATAAAGCTGAGTTGTAAGGATTTGGGCCTGAGGTGTAGGAACCAATTTGGGTTCTGAGACAGTGCAGGAGTTTGGCTGAATCTAGTACACTGCTAGATAGGCGAAGGGGGAAAGTGGATGTACCCATATCTTGGGGAACCACTATAAATCACTGTGTGCTGTACTGTGCTGAAATTGTTGCTGTGTATGCTGTGTTTGCTGTGATAAACTAGTTAGATTGCTGTGATATAACTGATTGCTGCCAATAAAGTTAGAAAAGGATTAGGTCACCTATTCACCCCCCTCTAGGTGTTTAGGTACCATATCTTTCAAGTGGTATCAGAGCGAGGTTGCTCAAAAAGGACTAACAGTCTGAGGAGATCCTGTTTGGCAGATTCAGTGTAAGGCATTACACAGTTTCAAGAAAATCAAGAAAATCAAGAAACATGGGTTCTTATGAGAATCACAAGGAATTGGGTTCCATGAAATTACCCATATGGAGGAAGGAGATCTTTGGGATCTGGAAAGAAAGGGTAAGGTTATTTATGGAAGCCTCTGACCCTAGAATCTACATCACAGTTAAGGAAGGGACTTATGTGCCAATGAAGATTTCAGTATTGGATGCAAATCAGAGAACTCCAAAGGATTTCTCTGAGATGACTAAGGATGAAATTGTCCTGGCCACCATGGACAAGAGGGCACAAAACATAATAGTGAGTGCCATTGATGATGCAACTTTTCAGAACTTAATTCACTGTAAAACAGCAAAAGAAATGTGGGATACCCTCATTGTCTATATGGAAGGTTCTGAAGAAGTTAGGCAAGATAGGAAGTCCTTGCTAAATCAGGAGTATGAAAGCATTAGGCAAGGAAAGGGTGATAACATCACTGAGTGCTATAAGAAATTTTACAGAATAGTTAATGAACTCATGTCTTATGGAAGAGAGTTCAGTAACTATGAACTAAATGACAAGTTCTTAAGGTCCCTAACCAAAGATTGCGACACCAAGATCTGTGTCATAAGAGAAATGGCTAAGTTGGGGGAAATTCCTCCTCCCACACTGTTTGGCAAGCAATTGTCTTATGAAATGCAGTTAACAGTGAGAAAAGAGGAGGAGAAATCAACAAGGACTGAGCACAAAGAAAGAACTGTTGCTTTCAAGACAGAAGTTCCCAGAAAGTGCAGGAATAAGTCTTCAACTCCACCTCCAGAGGTAGTTGAATCAGAGTCTGATGAGTCTGTCAGCATAAAGTCAAAGAGCAGTGAAAGTGATGAAGACTTTGCTGCTTTTACTAGACACTTTCAGAAGTTTTTGAAAAAGAAACAGTGCAGGTCAAGGCCTTCTACATCACAAGGAAAGGAAGACTCTTATCAGAAAAAGAGGTCTTCAAAGAATGACAAGAAAAGGACAAAATCAAGCAAGACAACTGGTTCAAAGATTGTTTTCTATTGCTGCAATAGACAGGGCCATGTTATTGCAGATTGTCCAGAGAAGAGAAAGGAATCTGGTGACAGGAAAAAGACTCATTTCAAAGGGAAGAAAGAAAAGTCTTTTGTTGCTAAGAAGGAGAAGACTCTATCAGATATCTCTTCTTCAGAAACTGAGTCTGAGGCTGAAGCCTACATAGGACTGTTTGCAGAAGAAGAAGAGGAAGAATTCATGCAGATCTTGGAATCAATTTATGAACAAGAAGACAGTCATTGCCAAGGGCTAATGGTTTTGACAGAGAGTGCCAAAATCCTGGAGCAGCCAGGACCCAGTCAGGTACAAAGTTCAAGTTTAAATTCAGTTTCTTGTTCTAGTTCAGAATCAGATTTTTCTTCATCAAGTGATGAGAATATATCTGATTCTGAGGAAGATATTCATCAGCTCATAGATGAATATAAGGTACTGTTGCAAGCCTACAAGAAAAGTAAGACCCTAGCCAAAAGTCAGGCAAAGGAGATTGCAGATCTCAAGGCTGTTGCAACAGATTTTGAGAAACAATTTGATCAAAAACTGAATGAGGTAGCAAGGCTGAAACACATTACTGTGATTCAGATTGGAACTATCACCTAGAAGAATGATCAAATTAAGAGATTGGAGATCAATCTTCAGAAAGAAAGAGAGCTTGTTGCTAGGTTTTCAAAACCTAAATCAGTGCTACCTTTAATTGATGAATTTGTTCATCATAAAGGTAAGGCTGGACTGGGTTTTGTTAGACCTGCAGGGACTGAGCAGTCCAAGTCTAAGTCCAAGGGCAAAGCCCCAACATTCAACAAACCTGCTGTAGTCAAGACAGCCAAGGCAGTACCTAAGCAAAGGTACAACAAGTTTGAATGTTGGTGCTGTGGCAAGATTGGCCATTTTGCAATGGACTGTTGGTACAATGCCAGTGCCAAGGTGAGTAGCAAGCTACCTGGTGGAAAGCCAGTAGGTAGCTTTGTCAAGTTACAAACTAACAAGTACCAAGGACCCAAGATTGCTTTGGGTTCTAAGGTCCATTAATCTGTTTTGCAGGTGAGTCCAAGTGGCCATACCCCTACATGGTACTTGGACAGTGGATGTTCCAGACATATGACTGGAACTAGGGGACTACTGAAGGACTACATTCCAATCAAAAATGTTCCTAAAGTGACCTTTGGTGGTTCTGAAAAAGGAATCATCAAAGGGTTTGGTAACATTTCTTCAAACTTAGTTACCATTACTCAAGTGGCTTATGTTAAAGGGTTGAAACACAACCTAATAAGTATAAGTCAGTTAAGTGATGTAGGGTATGACATCTCATTTGTTAAAAATGGTTGTCATATCAAGAGGTCAAGTGATCAAGAGATGATCTTGACAGGTTATAGGAAGAGAAATGTCTACTGCCTAGACATTATGATTGAGAACAATGGTTCTCCAGTTTGTCTTGTAGCTGATGAGACATTCTCTCATTGTGTCAAATGGCACACGAGGCTGGCCCATCTTAACTACAAGACAATTAGCAAACTCTTTAGTAAAGAGTTTGTGAGGAATGGTCCTCAAGTTAATTGTGTTAAAGATGGCATTTGCTCAGCTTGTCAAAAGGGCAAGCAGACTAAATCCACCTTTAGAAGCATAGATAACAAAGATGCTGTGAGGTGTTTGTACCTCTTGCATTTGGATCTCTTTGGTCCAATGCCAGTTCACAGCTTAGGTAGGAAGGTCTATACCCTTGTAGTTGTAGATGACTACTCAAGGTTTTCCTGGGTGTTCTTCTTAAGACAGAAATCTGAAACACCTAGTGTCTTCTACAGCTTTGTCAAGCAAATTCAGAATGAACTTAATAGTACAGTGGTCAAAATTAGAAGTGACCATGGTACTGAGTTTCAATCTGAAAGCATGACAAAACTATGTGAAGACTTTGGGATATTTCAAGAATTCTCTTCACCTAGAACACCTCAGCAAAATGGCATTGCTGAGAGGAAAAATAGGACCTTGATAGAAGCTTGTAGAACCCTACTAAGTGATACATCACTGCCAGAGTATTTCTGGGCTGAAGCAGTTAACACTGCATGCCATGTTATAAATAGGGCTACCATCACTAAAGGGCTAAACATGACCCCCTATGAAGTTATGAAAGGCAGGAAACCAAACCTATCCTACTTCAGGATCTTTGGTTGCAAATGCTTCATACTTAACAATGGGAAGTCTTACTTAACTAAGTTTGCTGCCAAGTCCCAAGAGGGAATTTTTGTTGGGTACAGCAATAATAGTAAGGCTTATAGAGTCTACAACTTGACTACACAAGTTGTAGAAGAATCAGTGCATGTAGTTTTTGATGAGACTAAACTTATTAATAATGAGTTGTCTAGCAATGTATGCAGCCCCACAGGTTTGACAAAGACAATGGACAAGCTGACTATAGAAGAAGTGCCTGCTGCAAGACAACAAGGAGAGGAGAGTAGCTGCTGTCCAAGGGGAGTACTACATGTGCCAATTGCTGAAGAAATCCAAGGAATACAACATGATGCAGATGCTGAAGTGGTTCAACCTGAAGTGAGGATGCCTCCAGCCCACAGGCATCTTAGAGATCATCCAGTAGAGCTGATTATTGGAGATCCAAGACAAGGAGTACAAACCAGGAGTAGAAACATGAATGCTGCAATCTATTCCAGCTTTTTGTCTCAAGTTGAACCTAAAAGATTTGAAGAAGCAATAATGGATCCACAATGGACTGAAGCAATGCAAGAAGAGCTTAATCAGTTCAAGAGGTGCTAGGTTTGGGAACTTGTTCCTAAACCTAAAGACCACAATGTAATAGGAGTTAAGTGGATCTACAGGAATAAGATGGATGAACAAGGTGTCATCATTAAGAATAAAGCTAGACTGGTTGCTAAAGGATATAGGCAAGAAGAAGGTATTGATTTTGATCAAACCTTTGCTCCAGTAGCCAGACTGGAAGCCATAAGAATGTTCTTGGCCTATGCAACCTATCAAGGATTCAAGGTATACCAAATGGATGTCAAGTCAGCATTCCTAAATGGTAATTTGAAAGAAGAAGTCTATGTGGAGCAGCCTTCAGGTTTTGTTGATCCAACTCTACCTCATTATGTCTATAGACTTAGGAAAGCTTTATATGGGTTAAAGCAAGCCCCTAGGGCTTGGTATGAAACCCTATCTAGTTTCCTCATTGAGAACAAGTTCTCAAGGGGGAAAATAGATAAGACTCTATTCCTTAGGGAATCTAGAGGCAAAGTCATACTAGTCCAAATATATGTAGATGACATTATATTTGGGTCTACTGAAAGCAGCATTTGCAAAAAGTTTGCAAAACTTATACAAGGTCAGTTTGAAATGAGTAGTATGGGAGAGCTGAAGTTTTTCTTGGGTCTCCAAGTTAAACAGACTGAAAATGGTTTATCCATTTTTCAGTCAAAGTTCACTCTAGAACTCATAAGGAAGTATGGTATGCATTCATCCAGTACCATGAAGACTCCTATGGGGTCAAGTATGTCTCTTAGCAAGGATGATGCAGGGAAACATGTAGATGAAACCTTGTATAGAGGGATAGTTGGCTCCCTATTATACTTGACTGCTAGTAGACCAGACATCATGTATGCTACATGTGTTTGTGCAAGGTATCAAGCCTGCCCTAAAGAGTCTCACTTGACTGCAGTCAAGAGAATTTTGAGATATCTAAAGGGCACTCCCTATCTAGGCCTCTGGTACCCTAGGAATGGAGACTTTGATCTAACAGGTTATTCAGATGCAGACTTTGCAGGATGCAAAAAGGATAGAAAGAGTACTACTGGAACCTGTCAATTCCTAGGTGGGAGACTAATTTCATGGAGCAGCAAAAATCAGACTAGTGTGGCTATCTCCACAGCTGAGTCAGAGTATGTGGCTGCAGGAAGTTGCTGTGCTCAACTTCTGTGGATTCAACATCAGCTAGAGGACTATGGATTTCAGGTAAGTAGAACTCCACTTTTCTGTGATTCTACTAGTGCTATTTCAATAGCTAACAACTCTGTATCTCATAGTAGAACAAAACATATTGAAATTAAATATCACTTTCTTAGGGAGCATGTAGAAAGAAATGATATTGTACTTGAATATGTTAAAACAGATGAACAACTAGCTGATATGTATACTAAGCCCCTAGAAGAAGCTAAGTTCAATAAATTCAAAATTGAACTAGGAATGATAAACTTAGAATAAGTTTACAGAATGAAAATTGGCTAAGTAAAAAGGTGTCGACACATAGACAAGTCTATGTCGACACAGAATAGTGGTGTCGACACTTCAGGAATATGGTGTCGACACATCTAGGAATGTGGTGTCGACACTTCAGAATGTTAGTGTCGACACATGTCAAGTAGGTGTCGACACATTCAATATGGTGTCGACACTAATGTTTTACTCAGAATTTTCTAAGTAAAGTCTCGACGATGTGTCGAGTTATGTTGTGTCGACACATAACCAAGTGTCGACACATAATATCTGTTAACTAAACTTGTGTCGACACATGTGTGTCGAGACATTATAAGTCAGTGTCGACACTTATTGCCAGTGTCGACACATGTTGAGTTAGCTGTCCCGCCTGTTCATCTTCAAAATCAAAAAGGTATAAATAGGGTTCTATCTTTGTTTGTCGACACGATTTCAAAGTTTCGAGACCAAAACTATTGTGTCGACACTTCTCTTTTCTAAAGACAAATTCTCCAAACCCTAATGGCTCCTAAGCTTGAGGAGAACGTGAACGAGGGCTATGAGCTGGTGCGCGGCGCGTTCGACGACGCAGATCAAGAAATCCAATCGGTGATAACCCTAGTCGCCAATTCTGGACTCGAATACTTGGTTTCAGAACCAACAAAGATTTGGAAGAAGGAAGTTCTTGAATTCCTTAATGGAGCTGCTGTAGATGAATCTGGATACAGAATCAAATCCAGAGTTCATGGGACTAAGGTCAAGGTTTCACCAAAGAATTTGAGGAAGGTACTCCAACTACCTAAAACTCAAGATGAAGAGGAAGTAACTGCTTCAAAGACCAGGGAAGCTCTTACCTGGTGTGGTCTTGATCCCAAGATGAAGATAGGATCGGTATTCAACAGTAAAGGCATGAACAGTCAAGGAAAATTCATGTCTGAAATTGTGGGCAAGGTTATTCTCAGTAAGCCAGGAGGGCATGACAGGGTGGCTGCCTCTATGTTTGAAATTATGACCAGAATAATCTTTACTCTAAGAACAGACTGGTCTCTAGTGGTTTTTGACAAGATCAAGGAGAGCTTGAAGAAGCCCAATCTAGGCAGAATTATAAGTCTCTACCTAGCTGGTACAATACCAGAGGTAATGAGCAATGCTGCTGGAAGCAAGATCAACCACATGAGGAAGATGGACCAAAGGATATTTTCCAGATGGGACAGGGTGTTGTCCAAGGAAGTGGCAACCCCAGAGAAGCCAGTTACTGAGAAGGAGATTCCTCCTAAGAAGAAGAGAAAAACTGCTACTGTGGCACAAGAGTCCTCCAGCAGTTCTGATAGTGAAGAACATGTTGTCTTCACTCCTGATGACCAAGAGGATGTGGCTGCAGAGAAGACCCCTGCTGCTTCAGATAATGCTGAGATCCAGGGGGAGCCTCCAGTAGTAGAAGAACCATCTACTCTAGACAGTGAGCAAGCCACCATCATTATCCAAGAGGTACTCACTGACCTAAAAACTTTAGACTATATTATAGAAGATGCTAATTTGTCTGATGTCCATCAGCAAACTCAGCTAGACAGTCAAGTTCCAGATGTTGTTTTAGAAGACAAATCTGCTGAACAAGAAGTGGTACCTGAGTCAGTGGTTGAAGAGCAAAGACTGTCTCCAGCTCCATCTCCACCTGAATATACAATGGAGGATTTATTCCTAAATCTAGATCAAGAAGATTTTGATATGGACAAGGATGCTGCTGTTGAAGATAAGAGTGCTGCTGCTGAGGGGGAGCAACTGACAGTTCTGGAAGAGCCTATTAGGCTAGAAACTGAGCAAGCACCTGATGTGCAACCTGAGAAGCCTCAAAGCCCTAAGGACAGGGTTGATATTGCCAGCACTTCTGCCTCTGAAGATGAGGAGAGTGTTAGGGCCAAGAATAAGAAACTCTATGTCTTCAAAAGGAGAAGCCAGAGTTATAAAAAGGCCTTGCAATCCATTGCCCCACAGCCTATAGTTCAACAAGCTCCAACAGTTGATTATAGTGCTTTGATGATTGCCATGCAGATCAAGTTGGATGAGCAAAGGAAGGCAATAGAGGCTTATGTGGATGAAGGGCACAAGTCCCTACAGTTTGATCTTGCACAAGATATAAAATCTATAAGGTTTGAAATGAACCTGAACAAGAAGGAGATGACTGACTGCTTCCACAAGGGTGGGAATGCAGTAGTCTATTTGGCAACTCACCAGGAGAAGATCAAGGCTCAGGTAGATGATATAGCATTAAAACAAGGATATGTACTGGAAAATCAGTTAAGGATGAATGACAACTTGACTGCATCACACAATGCTATAGTCACTGAGTTGAAGAATAAGTCTGCTGAACCTTCTACCTCTGCTGCTGCAGTTAAGGCTGACTTTGATAAAGTATTTCAAGCTGAGATTACTGCTATTAAGTCTGCTATTAAAGATTCTCAGAAAGCTATCTCTGAACAACTGCAAAAGCTTAAACCATTTTTCAAAGAGGGAATCAGATACTTGGACAGTCAGATAAGGTTTCAAAAGGATGATGTCAGAGACCATATGGCCAGAGAAGTCATAAAGGGGGAGAGGGTATTAGTCAAAGCTAGCTCTGACCATGCCAAATGGATATCTAACTCCATCAGAGCTACACTGGGCTATCCTCCACTTTGTGATGATGATAATGTGGCTGAATCAGGAATTCAAACTGCATATCTTGGAGGTGAGCAAGCAGAAGTAGCTCAAGTGATTTATCCACCTCCAGATTTTGACATGGTTCATGCAGATGTAAGCACAATGTATAGCCCAACTGCAGGGAAGTCAAATGTTGTTCTGGAAAAGGTTGTTCAACCTATTTCTACAGCTATGCAAGAGGCATTAGAGAAAGAAGAAGAGACTAGGCTGTCTAAAAAGAGGTTTAGGGAACAAGTAGAACAAAAGCCAGATTTTGAACAATGGAGCCCTACCTCTAGAAATATAATTCTAACTGCCTGGAAAGCTGCCAAAGACAACATGAATGACAGGAACAAATGGTTCTCTGAGGCAGAATGGAGAAAGCATGAGATCAGGCAGGAGGCTATAGTACAATTCAGAAGGAAGGCTAAGATGGGAAAGCTACATCCTACTGCTGTGGAGCCTAGCAAGTACTTCCCCAAGCCATACCACTATTTTGAGAGACAGAAAATCAAAGCAGAAGAGCTGAAGAAGAAGGACTTAAAAGGAAAGAAGCCTGCTGATGCTGCAACTGTTGAAGCCCCTGTCAAAGCTCAAGTCCAAGCTGGAAAGGGAATTGTTATCAAGGAACCTGATCAGAATTAGATTAGGATTTTACTTGAAGATTATGTTGCAATCCTTTTTAATGTAAAACATTTTTGTAAAACATTGAAGATGTATAAGAAAAATGTTAGAACAATATATGATAAATATATTTCATGATTGTTCTGTAAATGTGTCTATTTCTTGATTGTTCTGAAATGATGAATGTGTATACATGTGTGTATTTCTACATGTTTATGTTTACCATGCTGAATATAATCTGCTGTACATCATTTTGTAATTTTAATTATGGATGGTGTATATCATTGACTAAGGGTTATGACTTCTCCAAATAGGGGGAGATTGTTGGGTACATTGGTCAAATGTACCTGATTTGAAGAAGCCTCACCCAACTCAATGATATACATCATAATGTATTTGATGTATGTTTGAGTTACTTGTGCAGGTTAAGAAAGTACTGGACTGAAGCAAAAAGTTTCTAAGTCCATGTGTCGACACCCAGAGGGAAAGTGTCGACACTTAAGAAGACTTGTGTCGACACCCAGACAAGATGTGTCGACACTTGGAGTCATTGTGTCGACACCTGGGATGCAGAGTCGACACCAGACAGAAAGTGTCGACACTTGTAGCTGTGTCGACACTCAGTGAAGAAAAGTGCAGACAGAAAGTGTCGACACAAGGAGCTGTGTCGACACCCAGTGAAGCTGTGTCTACACCAGAAAGTGTCGACACTTGGAGCTGTGTCGACACTCAGCAAAAGTCTGCAGAGTCTAAGTACAAGTGTCGACACTCAACACAATGTGTCGACACTAAGCAGAAGAGTCAGCACTTGAAGCATGTGTCGACACTCAACACAATGTGTCGACACTCAACAGAAGAGTCAACATTTGAAGTATGTGTCGACACCCAGAACAATGTGTCGACACACAGCTGAAGACTCAACACTTGAAGAAAGTGTCGACACATGGAGCTGTGTTGACACTTAGCAAAGAACAGAAAGAACAACAAATTATTCTAAGTACAAGTGTCGACACTATGGGAATGTGTCGACACTCAGCTGAAGTCTCAACAACAAGAAGATGTGTCGACACAAGGTGCTGTGTCGACACTCAGCAAGATTCAACATAGAAGACTATGTGTCGACACCAAGAAGCAGTGTCGACACTTGACAGATTCAACACAAGAAGATGTGTCGACACAAAGGAGATGTGTCGACACATAGAAGAATTCAGCAAAAGCTAGAAGAACAAGTACTTGTGTCGACACTCAATTTCAGTGTCGAAACATGAAGAAGAATCTGTGTCGAGACATACAAGGATATGTGTCGACAGCTTGTAGACTTGTGTCGACACTTACAAAGCATGTGTCGACACTTGGTCTATAAGTGTCGACACTTAAAGACAGAAAGTCTCGACACTTACTGACTGTTAGAGATTTTCAAGAAGTGACTGGTTGACATGACAGCTGCCGATCCAGCCGGTCTACAGCAACTGTCAGAGATGTCAGAAGTCAGTTATGAACCGGACCAGCCGGTTACCATGAAGAAGGCCTATAAATAGGCACCCACAGTTTACAGAAACTGTTGTTGAAAGAGTTGATCAAGTGATTAACAAGTGGTACAGATTATTCAAGTAATCAGAAAAGTGATATACTGAGTATCAACACAAGAAGATCTTGCAGTCCAAGTGCAGATCTAAGAAGTTGGAGAGAGAGGGGTCCATCCAAGAAATCAGCCTCTGGAACTAGGCTGAGAAGAAGGATTCAGATTCAATTCTGATTCTTAAGAAGCAGAGGTCAAGGAACAACTGCAGAGGATTCAGTCTTATTCAGTTCTACTCAAGAAGCTTTGAAGAAAGCTAAGTCAGATTGGATCCAGCTGAGTTCTTCCAAGAACTCATCAAGAATCTCTCAACTCCCCTCTTATCTTTCTGAGTTGTAGAGTTATATTTTGTAATATCTTTTTAACTTGTAGGATCCTTTGGATCTGAGTGATTTGTAAGCCTATAATTATAAAGGCTGAGGGTAGGGCTTGTTAGCCTGAGTGTAGGAGATTGTGATCTCTGAGTGTAGGCCTTGTTGGCTGAGTGTAGGCCTTGGATTGGCTGAGTGTAGGCCTTGATTGGCTGAGTGTAGGCTTTGGGATAAAGCTGAGTTGTAAGGCTTTGGGCCTGAGGTGTAGGAACCAATTTGGGTTCTGAGACAGTGCAGGAGTTTGGCCGAATCTAGTACACTGCTAGATAGGCGAAGGGGGAAAGTGGATGTACCCATATCTTGGGGAACCACTATAAATCACTGTGTGCTGTACTGTGCTGAAATTGTTGCTGTGTATGCTGTGTTTGCTGTGATAAACTAGTTAGATTGCTGTGATATAACTGATTGCAGCCAATAAAGTTAGAAAAGGATTAGGTCACCTATTCACCCCCCCCCCCCCTCAAGGTGTTTAGGTACCATATCTTTCAAGTTGATAACTGAAAAGCTCCAAAGGTTGAAACCTTTCTTTAAAGATGGAGTCAACTATTTGGATAACCAAATAAGATTTCAAAAGTATGATCTAAGAGATCACATGGAAAGAGAAGTCATAAAGCGGGAGAGGGTGTTAGTGAAAGCCAGCTCAGATCATGCCAAGTGGATTTCTAATTCTATCAGAGCAACTCTTGGTTATCCTCCTTTATGTGATGATGATAATGTAGCAGAATCTGGGATACATCCTGCCTATCTAGGAGGGGAGCAACCTGAAGTGGCTCAAGTAATCTACCCTCCTCCAGATTTTGATATGATACATGCTGATATACAGTCCATGTATAGCCCACCTAATGGAAAGGAAAATGTCATTATAGAAAAAGTGGTTCAGCCAGTATCTGAGGCTATGCAAGAAGCTTTACTGAAAGAGCAAGAAGCCAGACTGTCTAAGAAGAGGTTCAGAGAGCAAGCTGAACAAAGGCCTGATTTTGAACAGTGGAGCCCCACTTCAAGGAATATTATCTTAACTGCATGGAAGGCTGCCAAAGACAATATTCAAGATAAAAATAAATGGTTTTCTGAATTGGAATGGAGGAAGCATGAGATAAGGCAAGAAGTCACAGTGCAATATAGAAGAAAGGCCAAGATGGGAAAGCTACCTACTACTGCTCAGGAGCCTAGCAAGTACTTTCCCAAGCCTTACATTACTTTGAGAGGCAAAAGATTAAAGCTGAAGAGCTAAAGAAGAAGGAGCTGAAAGGGAAAAAGCCTGTTGATACTGAAGATGCTGAAGCCCCTGTACAAGCCAAGATATAGACTGGCAAGGGCATAGTGATCAAGGATGCTGAGCAAAAATAGCATAGAATTTTCTTAAGTTTACTATGTAATCTTTTGATGTTAAACATTCTGTAAACTTTTGAATTATGAATATGACAAAGTTGTTAGAACAATGTGTTGTATGATAAATCTATTTCATAATTGTTCTGAGATGATATCTGTGTATGCATGTTTGTTTAATACATGTTATGTACTTTCCCTGAATATATAATCCTGCTTTACATCATGCGATGATTTTATTCTGTATAGTGTATATCATTGACTAAGGGTTATGAATTCTCCAAATAGGGGGAGATTGTTGGGTACATTGGTTCTAATGTACCTGATTTGAAGAAGCCTCACCCTACACAATGATATACATCAAAATGTATTTGATGTATTTTGAGTTGCCTTGTGCAGGTTAAGTATTTGCAGGGAAAAGCTGAAAAGCTTCTAAGTCCATGTGTCGACACCCAGAGGGAAAGTGTCGACACTTAAGAAGACTTGTGTCGACACCCAGGCAAGCAGTGTCGACAATTGGAGTACTTGTGTCGACACCAGGGATGCAGAGTTGACACCAGACAGAAAGTGTCGACACATGAAGGCTGTGTTGACACTCAATGAAGAAAAGTCCAATGAAGCAGTGTCGACACTTAGCAGTTGTGTCGACACCCAGAGGAACTGAGTCTACATCAGAAAGTGTCGACACTTGGAGGCTGTGTCGACACTCATCAAAGTCAGCAGAGTCTAAGTATAAGTGTCGACATAATAAAGAAGGTGTCGACACTCAGCAGAAGACTCAACACTTGAAGAAAGTGTCGACACAATGAAGAATGTGTCGACACTCAGCAGAAGACTCAACACATGAAGAAAGTGTCGACACTAGGATGCTGTGTCGACACTCAGCAAAGTTCAACAAAATATTCTAAGTACAAGTGTCGACACTAAGGAGATGTGTCGACACTCAGCTAGAGTCTCAACAGAAGAAGAATGTGTCGACATAAGAAGCTGTGTCGACACTCAGCAAGTATCAACACAGAAGGCATGTGTCGACACCAAGAAGATGTGTCGACACTGAACAAGTTCAACACATGAAGATGTGTCGACACATACAAGAATTCAACTAAGTGCTCAAGAACAAGGAGTTGTGTCGACACTCAATATCAGTGTCGACACATGAAGAAAAAGCTGTGTCGAGAAGTGAATTCTACAACACAAGGAGTTGTGTCGACACCTTGAAGGCTAGTGTCGACACTTAGTCAACTTGTGTCGACACTAAGTCTATAAGTGTCGACACTTAAAGACAGACAGTCTCGACACCTTCAGACAGTTACAGAATTTTCAAGAACTGACTGGATGACTTGACAGCTGACATTCCAGCCGGTCTGCTGCACCTGTCAGAGTTGTCTGAAATCAGTTAGGAACCGGATCAGCCGGTCACCATGAAGAAGGCCTATAAATAGGCTTATACTATCTACAGAAACTGATGATCAAGTAATTCAATAAGAAGAAGATCTAGCTATTCTTTGAAGAATCAAGTGAATATCTAAGTAGTTGGAGAGAGATAGCTCCTTACAAGAAGACAGCCGTTAGAACCAGGCTGAGTAGAAGGGTTCAGACTTTGTTCTGAATCTTAAGTTGCAGAGGTCAAAGATCAGCTGCAGAGGAGATCAATCCTATTGTGTTCTACATTCAAGAAGCTTTGAAGAAAAGTCAAGTGAGATTGATCTCAGCAGAGTTCTTCCAAGAACTCATCAAGAACCTATCAACTCTTCTCTCTATTCTCTGAGTTGTAGGTATAAACTTTGTATTCTAATTTCTTGTAGGATCCATAGGGATCTGAGTTGTAAGCCTGTAATTATAAAGGATGAGTGTATGAGATCTGTATCTCTGAGTGTAGGCCAGTTGTGGCTGAGTGTAGGCCTGTTGTGGCTGAGTGTAGGATTTGTGAAGAAGCTGAGTGTAGGTCTTTGAAGAAGACTGAATTGTAGGGCCTTGGGCCTGAGCTGTAGGAACCTGTTTTGGGGTTCTGAGTGTAAGATCTGAGGATCTGTGATAGTGGAGGAGTTTGGCCGAATCTAGTACACTGCTAGATAGGCGAAGGGGAAAGTGGATGTACCCAAACCTTGGGGAACCACTTTAAATTTGTGTGTTCACTGTGTGCTTGATTGATTGCTGTGATTGCTGCTTGATTGCTGTGTTAAAGTAATTATAAACTCTGTGATAAAATCTGAATTCTGCCTAAAAAGTGTAAAAAGATTTAAGTCACCTATTTACCCCCCCCCCCCCTCTAGGTGATTAGGTACAATATCTTTCAACCACTGACCCTACCAATTGGTAGAACAAGTCATCTATCCGAGGAATCAAATACTTATTCTTGACGGTCAATTTATTTAGCTCTCGGTAGTCTATGCATAGCCGCATGCTACCGTCTTTCTTCTTTACAAACAACACCGGTGCACTCCACAGAGAAGAAGTGGGTCTGATATACCCTTGCTCCAATAATTCCTGTAATTGTACCTTAAGTTCAGCCAACTCCTTTGGTGCCATCCTAAACGGAGGACGTGACACCGGCCTAGCCTCCGACACTAACTCGATTGAGAAATCGATCTCCCTCCGAGGTGGCGCTCCAGGAAGTTCATCCGGAAACACATCCTCGAACTCTGCCACTACGGGCACTTCATCAATAGACAGCTGGGAGATACGAACCTCCAATAACGCTACAAGAGCTACACCACCCTGGTTAACCGCCCGCATTAACTGCATGGCCGAAATCAGGGAACAGGCCACTCCACAAAGGCCCTCAAATTTGACCTCCGCCTGCCCTTTGCTCTTTAGGATCAATACCTTAGATAGGCAATCAATACTGGCGCGCTGCTCTGCAAGCCAGTCCTTGGCCAAAATGATATCGAACTCAACCAATGGTAAAATTGCTCCTACCAAAACGAAGTCAACTCCGTCTAGCTCCCAATAGATGCGCCCTTTGGCCTAGTGTTCATGGATGACCCATTGGGCATGCGCACTTTCAACTCTGCGTCCGCCGAGAAAGACTCAACTCCTATTCTCCGGATGAAGCTCTCCACAATAAAGGAGTGTGATGCTCCTGTATCAAACAATACCATAGCGGGGTATCCGGAAACTAACACGAAGCCTACAACATAGACATCACACAAAAGTATAAAAGGATGAAGCATAAAATTTAAACTTAAATTTTCTTCATACCTGTCACCACATCGGTCTGGCGGATCGCTTCTTGCTGTCCAAGGTTGTAATCCCTTGGTTGCATTGGTTGGAACCGAGAAGCGCTCGACTCCGCCATCTTCACTTTCACTGCAGCACTGGGGCTGGAGCACACAGTCTGCTCCTGCCTAGCCTCTTGCCCCGCTCCTCCTTGGGGACAAACACGAGCTATGTGCCCCACCTTACCATAGTTGTAACACGTCGGCGGTCCCCTAGAGTGAGAACCTCCAGGCGTCCAATTGCTCTTCTCACCAGATCTGGGAGTGTGAGGCTTCTTCGTCCACCTACTCCCTTCAGACTTTCCATGAGATTGGGAAGGCTTCCCTTCCCCTTGCTTGGGAGTAAAACCCTTACGGCGTTGGGTTCACTCCAAATCACTTTCCAAAATCCTGGCAGCCTCAACTAGTTCATTGAATCCCGCTCTCTTCATGGAGATGAGGGGTTGTCTCAGGTTCTCCCTCAGCCACTAGTAGAAGAGGTTATCCCTTTATACATCATCTGCCATCGTCGTTCCAACATAACGACCCAAACGGGTGAACTCCTGCACATACTCATCCACTGTCTTGTCTCGCTGCATTAAATGCAGAAACTGCCTCTAAAGGGCCAATCATGTAGAAACTGGAATCTACCTCTTCATAAACGCATCCCCAAACTCCTCCACTGACGGGGTGCGTCCCGGGAACTGGCGGCCGCTATGGCTCACCCACCATAACTTGGCGTCTCCTTCCAACATGAAAGTCGCATACTCAGCTTTTTTTCCTCTGGCGTCTCTGCCGCCCTTAAAAGCTCTTGAATGCGAACCCACCAGTCCTCTGCATCCGTTGGCGTACCAACTCCATTGAATGACGGGGGATGGAAACTCAGGAAATACTTCAAGTGTCGGTCTCCATGTCCGACAACTACCCTTTTCGCCAAAGGCTCCACTCGCCTGGCCTCTCCACCTGGCACGGCCGTCGCCGTGTCCGGTGTAGCAGGGGTTACTACCTGAGCTGCCGCTGCATCTTGGGCTGCCACCATCGCTTTCGCAAGCATGCGGCAGAAGTCGGCCGGGTTTACACCCGTGCCCAAAAGACCTGGAGCAGTAGCACTGCTCTCCGAAAGCTCTTCTCTTGCTCTCTACGTTCCCGCCTCGTTGCTTGCACTCTTCAAGAAACAAGAAACAAGGAATCAGTCTCAAATCTCAAGAATTAAGCATAAGGACACTCATGGTCCCGCGTTACTCTTATGTGGATAACTTCTCTATGCATTGACCTTGAATCTAACCTCCCTCTGATACCAAATTGTAACACCTCCCCTATAGTGAACGTATAATATGGGTCCGGCCGGGGCCCCACAACATACGGATGCCACAGATTTAGTATTAAAAGTTGATATAGCTACCCACACTCAAAACACTTTGCACAACACAGCGGAATCACAAGTAAGACAAGAAGTTATCCACCACTAGAAGAGTAAAACCAATGGCCTTATGTCCTTACAACAAGTGTCCAAAATCAAATAATACAACAGTCATGAATGTGCCTAGCACTCCTAATCTACCTCGGCATGCAAGCTGGATAACATGAGTCTCAAACATACAACATCACATAAGTAGAGCTACAAAAAGAAAAGCACTTCATGAGGCTTAGGCCTTTCTGGCCGGCGAGCTAGCTCCTGCATGCGATCCTTGCCCTGTAAAATTTATTAGTAACATGGGTCAGCAAAGGCTGACCTCAAACTGTGTAACAACACATCTCCTCCCGGCCGCCCCTAACGGACCCCGGGGTACCCGTCCAACCTGCAAGTTAGCACTTCGTATGTAATAACCATAAGCAAGAAAAGCAACTACAGAAATAGGCTTGGATGTCACACACATCATACATGTTCTCTACTGGTTGAGCATATAATAAAAGGGCCTACTTATGCAATCATGTATGCAACAACCCGGGTTTCACCCCAAGGCACCCTATCTCGTATGCATCTAGCACATCATCACAACATATGGGTACTCATCGATTCCCCATTGGCATAAAGCCACAAACAAAGGGGGTAACACCTTTCCCCCAAACATCGCACAGGCCGCCACATGGAACTCTTGTAAAGGCCCCACCCGCTCAAGGTCTTAGACCCGGGCTTGACTACAAGCTCTGATGTCTCATGTCAGGATTCCAACAACACAAACTGACCGATTCTAAGAAGCCTTGCCGGACCCCACCCCCTCATGGCCTCACTGCCCGTGCTTGTCCCCCATGCTTGGCATTCTCGTCAGTCTCACAGAAGGGGACTAGTCTCGCCGGGACACTCTCCGCACATGACGTGAACGTCACGGGATAGCCAGCCGACCACGGAGACATAGCCACGCCTTGGCACATCACAAACCAAGACAATTCCACCCGAGTCCCTCATTTGTACTGCAGCGTTACCGCGCACCAAGGAAACCATCTCCAACTCATGCGGAGCTAACCTTGTCCACCAAGGAAAACCTCTACCGCCACGAGGAGCTAACCTTGTCCGGTTCCGACTACACATACTCACTCGAGAAAAAGGGGAAAACATCACCACATCACAAACGACGTCTTGCCGCAACAGAAACTCTACGAATCCTTAACGTTCGTATGCAACATCACCGAGTCGGACTAACGGTCACGACTACGGCTTCACCCACCATGCCTAATCCACTAACGGAGCAGATCTCTAATGCAAATCATGCCGGTGACAGACTCAATCGACCCAGAGGTTCCTCTTGAACCTTGGCGACCCAAAACCCCTCTCATTTGAGTGTTTGGTGCCCAAAACTAGAAAAGAAATGATGCTAAGACATGCATCCTAAGACCGAGAGGAGAAGTTTCGTTACCTTCCGACTCCTCTTCCTTTTCATGGCAAAATAGACGGATGAAAACCTTCGCAACGATCTAACCTCCACGGATCTGGACTCGGCTCGCGATTTGGAGCACCAAAACCTCTCCTACAGCCCAAACTCTCCTTCTCCTTATTCCTTGTTCTCACTTCTCTCTAAATCTTTAGTAAGAGAAAGCTTGGAGAAGAATGACGGTTTTCAACCCTATTCTCGGACTTAACTCCTAAAGAAATGATCTGAACCATCAGATCCTAAAATCAGGAAAAGAATGGCCACGATCCGCCTGAAAAATAAAAGACCTGGGCCGAACACGGCCTGGCACACGCCCGTGTCCAGGTCCGTGTGCCTCATTCGCCGTCTCAAATCGACGCACCTGGAACAGCACACGGGTATTTGACACGCCCGTGTTCGACCTGACACGCCCGTGTCGCCACTAACACGGCCGTGTGGCCGGCCGTGTGCCTCCATTGACACGGCCCCGAAAACATCCCGAGAGGTGACACGGCCTGGGACACGCCCGTGTCCAAAGCCGTGTGCCAAGTCTCGACACTCGACACTCGACACTCGACCCTCGTCTGGTGAACATCGTCGACAGACCCACACGGCCTTGGACACGCCCATGTCCTAGGACGTGTGCCTTGTCTCGACACATTGTTGAGTGAAAGTGTCGACACCCCTGGCCGAGTGTCGACACGGGCACGACACGCCCTGCGATACGCCCGTGTCTCAGGCCGTGTGCCCTAGTCTCGACATATTGTCGAGTGAAAGTGTCGACACCCCGGGCCGAGTGTCGACACGGCTCGACACGCCCTGCGACACGCCCGTGTCGCAGGCCGTGTGCCCCCTGCCAGAAACCAAAAATTTCCAGAAATGCAAATCGACCCTCTCTCAAAACTGGGGTGTTATAGGTAGTGACACGGGCATGTCCATACACTTGTGGCTATCTGGCAACGTTGCGGATTCCTTGTTGTGTTTCCCGAGCAGGACACGGGTAGTGATACGGGCGTGTCCCTACCTGTGTGTGGGTATTCATCGAGCAAAGCTCGACTAACATCGTCGACTGTGTTCCTCCCAAGAAGGACACAGTTAGTGACACGGGAATGTCCCTACCCGTTTGTGTGTCCAAGCAGCAGCTCGACAATTCGTCTAGCTGAGCTCGACAAATCGTCGACCGTGTTCCTCTCGAGCAGGATACGGGTAGTGACACGGGCATGTCCCTACCCGTGTGTGTCCAAGCGGTAGCTTGATGATTTATCGAGCAGAGCTCAATGAATCGTCGACCACATTTTTCCCGAGCAGGACACGGGTAGTGACACGGGCGTGTCTCTACCCGTGTAGTTCAATTTCGGGTTTTGGCGAATTTTCTGGCTGCGTCGTTTCGAAGGGACTCATTTACTGAGTTGATTAGCGGTCCAATGGTAGGCCGACACATGGATATGCAGTTGCCCAACTTCCCACATGAAAAGGGGAGAAAACCCAAGCCATTTCTAGTCTTCCTTCCAAGCCGTTCCTGTAAGAAATTTCTGGAGAGGAAGAAAGTGTTGGAGCAGATTTTCTTCCTGTGAAGGACGAACACTAACCAGCGGGAAGAAGATGCCGCCAAGAAGGGTGACAAGATCCATGGCTGGAAATGGTGGAAATGCCAAAAATGAGGTGAGCTTCCTACCCTCTCCCTTGGAGCTAGATCTTTAGTTATTTCTAGAAGAGATATCGACTCAAAAGGGTCTTCATTTGTGAGAAGAAGGTTTCTAAGAAAAACTCATGCTAGGACTTGTATCCTAGGAATTAGAGTCTTCAACCTTTCCCTCACTTCGAATGCAGTTTGTGGACTGGTTTCGTGAAGAGAAGTGGCCTAATGAGGGTGAATAAGGGAGGAGAAATTCTAGTTGTTATTTGAATGTTTGGTTGAAGGAAGAAGACGAATTGATGTCATCCGATCTGCTTTAATATGCGAGCAGAAATATGTTTTATGCGCGTAGCAACCTTCGAGGCCATTTTCAGTCACGATGCGACAGAACTGGGCTTTGGACTATGCATGAAAGTCGCAGCCCTTGGAAATACCTTTCCAATGAGGGGTTAAACACCTTCACCGAATTCGTGTAACCTCGGGAATCCCCGTTTGAAATTGTTGTACAATAATCATTCCTGCACATGTAATTCTCGTGTGTGTTTTGTATTGGTACAGAGATCGTGGTATAGTAACATTAATGTTTGTGAAATTTATACTATAAATGATTGGGGTGAAATATATTAATGACATTTGTTGGTTAGTTCCTTAATGAACAAATGGTGTAGTAAGGTGCACTCAACCGAGGTGATTTGGTGGAGGTTAGAGAAAGATGTAAATATGTGAAATATTGAGATCGTACTTGACAGTGGAAATGTGTTGAATAATGATGAGCTTGGCTTGAACATGATGTATATAATTGAAAATGACTGTTACGAACAAATGGTCGTGGTCTTAGATGATGAATGTGTTAAATAGCCTTACACTGATAATGAGCCTATAAGTACCTTGGGGCACATGGTTAGTGATCTGAGAAACTTATCATTGAGCTCATATGTGCTAAAGACTCTTCTATATGACATTAGCTCATTGACTATTCTGAAAAACCTCTTGTAGCACTCAGTTATGATGTCTGATTTGGCTTGTCCAAAACTTTCATATTCTTGATTTAGCATAGACTTTCTGTCCTATCTTACTTCTTCTGATCCCTCCATATAGACAATTAAAGTGTCCCACATCTCCTTGGAGGTTTTGCAGTGAACTAAGTTTTGGAATATTGAGTCATCTATAGCACTAACTATTATATTCTATGCTCCCTTATCCATAGTGGCTAAGATGATCTCATCCTTTATCATTTCAGAATAACTTTTTGGAGTCCTTAGGTTAACATCAAGAACTGAGATGTTCATAGGAATGAATTACCCTTCTTTAACTGTAATGTATATTCTTGGGTCAGAAGCTTCCATGAATAATCTGACTCACTCTTTCCATATGCCAAAAATTTCCTTTCTATAGATAGGTAGTTTCAAGGATCCAAGTTCCTTGTGAGTTTCACCTGAACGCATTTTGATTATAACTGATAACTACCTTATAGATCAACTCAGACTATTAAGTCTATTCTTGAGTAACCTCGCTCTGATAGCACTTGATAGAATTGATTTCAAGATATCCTAAACACCTAGAGGGGGGGGGGGGTGAATAGGTTCAATTCTTTTTTATTAAGGCAGACAATTATAATTTACTAGAAGATAACCTATGCAACAACTATCACAGTACAGATTATCAGAAACACAGCCAATCATAGCATACACACAGATTTATAGTGGTTCCCCAAGAGATGGGTACATCCACTTTCCCCCTTCGCCAATCTAGTAGTATACTATATTCGCCCTAACTTCCTTCTTCCTTCTCAGATCCTCAGATCTTACAACTCAGAATCCAGAATGATTCCTATAGCTCAGACTTTAGAAAGTCTTACAACTCAGATTCTTATAGAGAATCCTACCTTAGAGTGAGTCCACACTCCTACCACTCAGGCAATCAAGCCCTACCTAAGCATTTTCCCCAGGCCTACAATCTTAGAGAAATTAATCCTCTACCTCAGGCACTCAGCCCTACCCCAGCCTTTATAAATTTAGACTTATAACTCAGAGGGATAACTCTCTTACACTCAGATATATAAAAGATCCTACAGAGAAAATTGATTATAAAAAGAATAAATCCTTCACCCAGGTGGAGAGAGAAAGGGTTGAAGGTTTCTTGATCAGTTCTTGATAGATCTGACTGCTTAAGTTCCAACCTCTCTTAGCTTCTTCAAAGCTTCTTAAATCTGAACAAAGTAAGGTTGATCTTCTTGTGAACTTGGAGATGATCTCCAATCCAGCTTCCTTCAGAATTTGATCTGAAATCTTCTTGCAGACTTGTTTAGAATCTGCCTTCTCTTGATGACTTGCAGAATTTCAACTGATAGCAAAATGACAAGTCCTTCCTTCTCCCTAGATCTTTATGATAGAACATGTCTTTATATAGACCCATCTAAGGTTACCGGCTGTTCCGGTTAATAACGTCCTTCTGACATCTTTGATAGATGCAACAGCTTTGTTAGTTATATCAGTTATCAAGTCTTCTGTCTTGACACCTGATACCTCATTGTTCTTTATCTCAGTAGGAAAGTGTCGAGACAATACTTAAAATGTGTCAACACAAATAGACCATGTGTCGACACAATTCTTGATGATGTTGATACAGCTCTCATAATGTTGACACTGCCCTTCTTTATCTTCTCAACACAGCTTCTGTGGAATGTGTCGACACAAGTCCCGCGTGTCGACATAATAGCTTCTCGTCTCGACATAGTTGGTGGTGACAGAATTCTGGTGTGTCTCGACACAATTGTTGTCGATAGAATTCTGGTGTGTGTCGACATAAGTCCTGTGTGTCGACACAATTGCTGTTGATAGAATTTTTAAGTGTCGACACAAGCCCTGTGTGTTGACACAATTTGGCTTCTAGTGTCGACACAATTCTTCTCAAGTGTCGACACTTGTACTTAGAAACTTTTTCTGCATTTCCTTAACCTGCACATTGAAACTCAACATCACATCAAATACACATTGATGAATATCATTGAGTTAGGTGAGGCATCTCCAAATCTGGTACACAGTTTCCAATGTACCCAACACCACCTGACAATCTTTCCTTTTATCGGCCTGAAGAGAGGGCTGGGAGACCCGCGCGCCAACTACGGTGCGGCCTTAAGGGCCTCTTCCCTGGTCTTTTGGCACGCAGCTGCCAGCCGAGCTCGCACTTCCTCACTGATAGGAATGGTGCAGCTACAGTTCACTCAGAAATGCAAAAGAAGGTAGGGATTCACCTAAGGATTTAGTGGTGTATTTATAGCCAGGGAGTGGGACCCAACAGAAGATTCCATGACAGCTCAGCACAGCACTCACCGAACATGCGTGTTGGATGATTCTTTCCAAGCTCGGTGAATCTCAAAAAGAGCGGGAATTGTGTACAAACCCATGTTCGCCGAGTGGGTCCGCCAGGTAAGACAAGCGGGCCATGACACCCTTCCCACACCAGTATAATAGGTGGGTAGGCAGCGGATGGCCAGCTCGCTCTCTCCCAAGTCAGGCAAGCGAGCCGCGCGAGCTGGCCCTTTATATCTCTCTCGGGTACGTGCCGAGAATTCGTCGAGTAGAGTTAGGGTCGGCATTGGTTCAGCAGAGTTTGGGTCTGCATTCGTCGAGCAGAGTTTGGGTTGGCATTCGTCGATCAGAGTTTGGGTCGGCATTCATCGAGAAGAGTTTGGGTCGGCATTCGTCAAGCAGAGTTTGTGGTCCGCATTCATCGTGCAGAGTTCGGGCTCGACATTCGTCGAACTAATTTTCGAGGTTGGGTTCGACGGGTACAGATCAGCGAGCCCCATTCCTGAGCTCCCGCAGCGGCAGTTTGAGGCTAGGCCAGCCCGCTCTTCTACAAGTGACCTGGCCGCCAACCCGCCTTGATAAAGGCATTGGCAGGTCGCGGTGGCCTAGCTCGCTCTCGCCCAAATGGAGAAGGCGAGCTGCGGGAGACAGGTCGCACCCACCCCCCGGGCGTGAAGAGCAATGGCTAGCTGACCTCCAAGCCCATGGGACCTGGCAGTGGGGCACAGATGTAAAATTACCGGGATGGCCCTCCCATGGGTGCGAATAGCTGGTTAGAGCTGCGGAGTTGCGTTATTGGCAGACTAAACTGGGCTGCACATAGCTGTTCAAAACAGTAGTGGTTGGCTATTTGCAGGCCGCTTCCAAAAATCTATAAATAAGACCCAAGGGGCACCTCAGAAAGTACCCTTTCATACTCACTTGCTCCTTAGACTTTTAGCACTTTCTGAGGTAGACTTAGCTCGGCCATTGTCTGAGGAGGGGAAGTGCTCTAAGATCTTCCTAGTGTGTGGTGGGTCCTCCTCACCAAGCCCTTGAGCTTGGTCTTCTTTGTATCTTTTGTCATTCTGCTTGCAGGAGAGAAGTAGGTGTTCGATCACCCCTTCCCCACGGGTGAACTCCACAAGAGGCCGAGTTTTCAGTTTCAACACACTCAATGCCAAACAACGTAACAGATTTTCTTCAGTTATCTTAGGTTGAGTGAATGAACTACACTCAACGTACTTGGACTTAGCCAAATTTCAATGTCTAAGACACAACACTGACTTTGAGATTTACTCAACACATTATCACATAGTGTTGAGTGAGCTTGCCTTACTCAACGCTTGTCGAGGTAGTAAATATTCACAATTTTCAAATGCGTTGATTACTTTTACTTTCATCGAGCTTAGCTCCGAGTTCGTCGAACAGATCTCCAAGTTTATCGAACTGATCTTTCACTTTTCATTGAGTTGAGCTCTGAGTTCGTCGAATAGGGTTCTGAGTTCGTCGAACTGTATTGCATTGAGAGAGTTGACTTCACTAAAAGATTGTGGACTTAGCCACTTTCCCAGCCTGCCTCTTCATTTCTTTGACTATATAGCCTTCACTCAGCATTATACGTCATCTGGCATTGAGTGAACGACCTTCACTCAACACCTGTGGACTTAGATAGTGAAATAAATAGTTCCTAACCACCTAGAGGCGGGGGGGGGGGGGGGTGAATAGGTGTACTTTTTCTTTTTTAAATTTAAGGCAGAAACAGTGTACAATTAAACCTGTATTTGCAATATTCTATAACAATTCAGCACACTAGCTCAACAATCACAGAAATAAACAAACATAGAGTGCACACAGATTTTTATAGTGGTTCCCCAAGATCTGGGTCCATCCACTTTCCCCCTTCGCCTATCTAGTAGTGTACTAGATTCGGCCTAACTTCTGCACTTCTCCTCAGATCCTCAGATCCTACAGCTCAGAACCCCAAACAGGTTCCTACAACTCAGAGTGCCCCCACTCCTACAACTCAGGCACAAAGCCCTACCACTTAGTCTTCAACAAGACCTACACTCTGGCTAAACAGGTTCTTGATAGCACTGATTCCTGAGATCAACTTTGTCTTTGCTTTCTTCAAGGCTTCTTGAGTCTGAACTCAGTAAAGATGATCTTCTTGAAGTAGACCGGCTGGCAACTTCCTTCTTAGGATGGAGAATTAAATCTGGATCCTACTTTGCAGTCTGGTTCAGAACCTGCTTCTTAAGAGATTTGATTAACAAGTCTCTTTCTTGACTTCAATTACTGGAGTTCTCTCTCTCCAAGTAAATCTGAAGTTTCTTCAAAAATACTGATTTACAGTTTTCTCTGGATATGTATTGATCTTCTTAATCTTGTGATTGATTCTATTTATTGATTCTTAATAGATAATCTTCTGTTGAAGGAGAAAGACCTTTATATAGTCTTCCTCCAAGGTAACCGACTGATTCGGTTTCTAACGAACTTCTGACAGCTCTGACAGTTGCAGTAGACCGGTTGAAATGACAGCTGTCAAGTCATCCAGTGACTTCTTGAAAATACTGTCTCTGTCTGAAAGTGTCGAGACTGATCTTCATTATGTGTCGACACAAATAGACTAAGTTTCGACACAAGTGGACTAAGTGTCGACACTTGCCTTGATGGTGTCAACATAACTCCTTGTGTTGTTGTAACAGCTTCTCGACACTGCTTCTTCAGAATGTGTCGACACCGATTCTATGTGTCGACACAAGCCTTTTGTTGAATGTGTCGACATTGATTCTGTGTGTCGACACAAGTACTTCTTCTTTAAAACTTAGTTAAATTCTGCTGTGTGTCGACACAACTCCTTTGTGTCGACACATACCTTCTTGTGTTGAACCTTGCTGAGTGTCGACACATCTCATTTGTGTCGACACAAGTACTTCTTTTACTTTAACTTTGTTGAAGCATGCTGAGTGTCGACACAGCCTCCTTGTGCCGATACATTTGATGTCGACAAGCTTCTCTGGGTGTCGACACTGCCTCTAAGTGTCGACATGATATATGTTGAGTATTCTTCATAATGTGTCGACACTGCCTATATATGTCGACACTCTTCTTCTGGTGTCGACTCTGCCATTCCTGGTGTTGACACAATTACTCCAAGTGTCGACACAACTTCTCTATGTGTCGACACAAGCCTTCATAAGTGTCGACACAGCATCTCTAGGTGTCGACATATGGACTTAGAAACTTTTCTACATTTCCTGCAATTACTTAACCTGCACATATAAACTCAAAGCACATCAAATACACCTTGATGTATATCATTGAGTAGGGTGAGGCTTCTTCAAATCTGGTACACATTTTCCAATGTACCCAACAATCTCTCCATATTTGGAGAAGTCATAACCCTTAGTCAATGATATACACCATTCATAACAAATACTCAATATGATGTATAATAGTATTATATGACAGGGTAAATACTAAACAAAACATGTATAAACAATCTTCTCAGAATAACAATGTCATAGATTGAATATTAAACATTATTTTATTACAACTTTCAATAGTTTCATTAAACAAAAGTTTACATGGATTTTAATGCAAATGATTACAAAGTTGTAAACTTAAGAAAATTCTATTCTATGGCTGCTCTGGCTCCTTGATAACAATGCCCTTTCCAGATTGAATCTTGGCTTGAATTGGAGCATCATTGTCATCAATAGGCTTCTTTCCCTTAAGATCTTTCTTCTTCTGTTCTTCAGCCCTTATCTTTTGTCTCTCAAAATAATGATAAGGCTTAGGGAAATACTTGCTAGGCTCCTGTGCATTAGGAGGTAGCTTCCCTAGTTTAGCCTTTCTTCTGTATTGTACTATGGATTCTTGCTTAGCTTCATGTTTTATCCATTCTTGGTCAGAGTACCATTTACCCCTTTCTAGGAAATTATCCTTTGCAGCCTTCCAAACAGTCAGAATAATATTCTAGAAGTTGGGCTCCACTGTTCAAAATCAGGCCTTAACTCTGCCTGTTCTCTGAACCTATTCTTAGATAATTAAGCTTCTTGCTCTTTTAATACTGCCTCTGGCACAGGCTGTACTACTTTCTCAAAAATAATATTGTTATTACCCTCTGAAAGGCTATACATAGATTGTACCTCCTGATGTATCATGCCAAAATTTGCTGGAGGGTAGATTACTTGAGCCACTTCAACTTGCTCACCTCCAAAATATGCAGGATTTATCCCAGAATCTGCTACATTATCATCATCACACAAGGGTGGATATCCAAGGGTAGCTCTGATGCTGTTTGAAATCCATTTAGCATGGTACGAGCCTGCTTTGACTAATACCCTCTCCCCCTTTATGACTTCTCTTTCTATATGATCCCTAAGATCATCCTTCTGAAACCTGATCTGAGCATTCAGATAGTTAACACCATCTTTATAAAAAGGTTTTAACTTTTGGAGCTTTTCAGTAATAGCCTTTTTAGAATCTTCAATGACAGTTTTAACAGCAGTTAGGCTCTTTTGTAAATGCTTATCAAATGCTTCTTTGGCAGTAGCACTTACTGCAGTCTGTGCAATAGCTATATTTTTCATTTCAGTGACAATCACATTATGTGATTCAGTCAAGTTTTCATTCATTCTTATTTGATTTTCTAAGACATAACCCTGCTTAACTGCTATGTCATCAACCTGTGTCTTTATCTTCTCTTGGTGAGTGGCTAGGTAAACCACTGCATTACCTCCTTTATGAAAACAGTCAGTCATTTCCTTCTTATTTTGATTTACTTCAAATCTAATAGATTTTATATCTTGAGACAGTTCAAATTGAAGGGATTTATGTCCTTCATCCATATATTTTTCTAGAGCCTTCCTTTGCTCATCCATCTTGATCTGCAAAGCCACCAACAAAGAACTATAATCAGCAGTTGGAGCTTGTTGTGGAGCCACAGTTTGCAATGCTTTCTTGTAACTCTGGCTTCTTCTCTTAAAAGCCTGTAGCTTTCTTTTTTTGGCTCTAGCAGCCTCTTCATCCTCAGAAGCAGAAGTACTGGCAATGTCTACCCTTTCCTTAGGACTAGGAGGTAAATCCAGTCCTTGGTAGCTCCTCAGCATTCCTTTACTCCTCAGTCTCATTTCTAGTAGTGTCCTCCTGTGACTTGACAGTTTCCCCCTCAAGACTTACCTGATCTCCCTCAAAAGCTGCTCTCTCTCACTGAAAATCAGTCTGTAATAGATCAGGGAACAACTCTTCTAGTGTAAACTCCTGTTGAGTAGGGACTGCAGAATCTCTTATCTCAGGAGCATTATCAGCAACTGATGTGTCTTCCATGACAACATCTTGTGGTTGACTATGTATCTGAGTTTGTTGATCAACATCAAGTAATGATTCAGTCAATACTTCATCCTCAATATTGAAAATAGATTGATTAACTTCATGTATTACCTCTAGGATTGTTTGAGTAGCCAGTTCACTATCCAAGTGAGTTGACTCTTTCACATGTAGAGGCTCCCCCTGGAGTGGATCCAGGTGAATGGGGCTAGCAGATGGTAGCTCCCCCTGCCTCTGGGCATCTTCAATCCTTATTGGTGACCTTCCAGTAACATCAGCTGCTTCTTTATTAGCTTCATCCTCATTAGAACTGAAAACTACTTACTCCTCTGAGCTACTTGAGGATTCAAGAGCCACAATGGCTTTATTCTTCTTCTTTTATTGAGGAACTTCCTTTTCTGGAGTAGGCATGTCCTTGGTTAACACCTTATCCCACCTTGAGATTATTCTGATGTCCATTTTCCTCATGTGGTTTATCTTAGAACCAACAGCTTGGTTCATGACTTCAGAATACTTCCATCCAAGTACAAACTCATAATCCTACCGAGATTGGGCTTGTTCAGACTTTCCTTAATCTTGTCAAACATCACTGCTGACCAATCAGTTGTGAGTTTGAAAATTATCCTTGTCATTAAACAGAACATGTGAGCTGATATTCTATCATGCCCACCTGGCTTGCTCAGAATTACCTTTCCTACTATTTCAGATAAAAACTTTCCTTGTATGTTCATCCCTTTCCTGTTAAAAACTGATCCAATCTTCATGATTGAGTATAATCCACACCATTGAAGTGCCTCCCTTATCCTTGATGCAGGTACATCTTCCTCTTATTTAGTTCTAGGGAGATGTAGAACTTTTCTTAGACTTTTCTGGGTGACCTTCACCTTAACTCCATGGACTTTGGATTTAATCTTAAGACCAGTTTTATCAAGGGTAGCTGCACTAAAGAATTCGAGGACCTCCTTCTTCCAAATCTTGATTGGCTCTGAAACTAGACACTCTAACCCAGTATCTGCAACTAGGGTTACAACACCTTGAATTTCTGGTTCCGCGTCGTCAAAAGCATGTCGCACTAGATCATAACCTTCATTGATGTTCTCTTCTAGCTTGGGCGCCATTAGGGTTTGGAGAAATTTTGAATTTAGAGAAGAGAGATGTCAGCACACAAGTTTGGTCTCGAAATAATGGAGAGCGTGTCGACAAACAATGGTGAAGACCTATTTGTACCTTTCTAAAATCGAAGGTGAAAAAGCACGTCAAAAAACTTGAAATGTGTCGACACTGTTAAAAAGTGTCGATCCTTACTTCTAATGTTTCGACAACTATGTGTCGACACAAATATAGTCGACAGAATATATGTGTCGACACTTATACATCTCAGCTCGATGATTAGTTGAAACTCTACTCGACGAATTCTGTGTAAATCCTAAGTGTCGACAACACCCTGGATGTGTCGACACAAATTCTCTGAAGTGTCGACACTGACTGTCTATATGTGCCGACACCATTTCTCTGAAATGTCGACACCACTTCTATGTGTCGACACAGACAACTCCTTGTGTCGACACCATTTTACTCAGCCAAATTTTTTAAAACTATTCTAAGTTTAACATTCCTAATTCAATTTTAAACTTATTGAATTTGGTTTCATCTAGGGGCTTAGTAAAAATATCAGCTATCTGATTATCTGTTTTAACATATTCTAGGGAAATGTCCTCTTTTTTTACATGTTTTCTAAGAAAATGGTATCTAATCTCTTTATGCTTAGTCCTACTATGTGAGATAGGATTATTAGCTATAGAAATTGCACTTGTAGAATCACAAAGTAAAGGTGTTCTACTTAGTTAAATACCATAATCTTCTAGCTGATGTTGAATCCACAAAAGTTGTGCACAACAGCTTCCTGCTGCAACATACTCTGACTCAGCTGTGGAGATTGCCACACTGGTCTGCTTCTTACTGCTCCAAGACACCAGCCTTCCACCTAGAAATTGACAGGTTCCTGTGGTACTCTTCCTATCTTCCTTGCAACCTGCAAAATCTGCATCTGAATAACCTGTCAGTACAAAATCTCCATTGCTAGGGTACCAAAGGCCTAGATAAGGTGTGCCCTTAAGATATCTCAAAATTCTTTTGACTGCAGTCAAATGAGATTCTTTAGGGCATGCTTGGTACCTAGCACAGACACATGTAACATACATGATATCTGGTCTACTAGCAGTCAAATACAGTAGGGAGCCAATTATCCCTCTATACAAAGTTTCATCTACAGGTTTCCCTGCATCATCTTTGCTTAGAGACATGCTTGACCCCATAGGAGTTCTCATGGTAGTGGATGATTCCATACCATACTTCTTTATTAACTCTAGGGTGAACTTAGACTGGCATATGGATAAGCCATATTCAGTCTGTCTTACTTGGAGATCCAAGAAGAACTTAAGTTCCCCCATACTGCTCATTTCAAATTTTTCTTGCATAAGTTTTGCAAACTTTCTACAAAGACTACTTTCTGTAGACCCAAATATTATGTCATCTACATATATTTGGACTAAGATAATCTTGCCTTTAGATTCCCTAAGGAATAGAGTCTTGTCTAATTTCCCCCTTGAGAATTTGTTCTCAATGAGGAAACTCGACAGGGTTTCATACCAAGCCCTTGGGGCTTGTTTTAACCCATACAAAGCCTTCCTAAGTCTATAAACATAATCAGGTTTAAGAGAATCAACAAAACCTGATGGCTGCTCTACATAGACTTCTTCCTTCAGATTTCCATTCAGAAAAGCTGAATTTACATCGATTTGATATACCTTAAACCCTTGATATGTTGCATAGGCAAGAAACATCCTTATTGCTTCCAGTCTTGCTACTGGAGCAAAGGTTTGATCAAAATCAATACCTTCTTCCTACATATATCCTTTTGCAACCAGCCTAGCTTTATTCTTTATAATGATTCCATTCTCATCCAACTTGTTTCTAAAGATCCACTTAGTTCCAATAATGTTGTGGTCCTTGGGTTTCGGAACTAGCTCCCAGACCTTGCATCTTTTGAACTAATTCAGCTCCTCTTGCGTGGCATCAATCTAATGAGAGTCTAGAACTGCTTCTTCAAACTTCTTTGGTTCTACTTGTGATAGGAAACTGGAGTATAGGACTGTACTCAGATTCCTGCTTCTTGTTTGCACTCCTTGTCTGGGATCACCAATTATCTGATTGGCTGGATGATCCTTTAAGTGTTTATTTGCTGGAGGTAGACTGTCTACAGGTTCTACACCTCCAGCCTCTTCATTTAGCTGCACCGCTTGGTCTTCTTCTACATCTAGAGAGTCTTGTACTCCCCGTGCACAGCAGCCACCATTTTCCACTTGCTGAGTTGCAGTAGAACCTTCTGTAATGGTAAGCTTGTCCATCCTATCAGCTATACCTGTAGAGCTGCAAACAATACTTGGCAATTCACTGTTAATGAGCTTTGCTTCATCAAAAACTACATGTACAGACTCTTCTACAACTTGAGTAACCAAGTTATAGACCCTATAAGCCTTACTATTGTTGTTGTACCCAACAAAGATCCCCTCTTAGGATTTGGCAGCAAACTTGGTTAGATTAGACTTGCCATTGTTAAGTATATAGCACTTGCAACCAAAGATCCTGAAATAGGATAAATTTGGTTTTCTGCCCTTCACAATCTCATAGGGAGTCTTTTTGTGACACTTGGTGATAGTAGCCCTATTGATTACATGACATGCAGTGTTTAGTGCCTCAGCCCAGAAATATTCTGGGAGAGAAGTGTCACTCAATAGGGTTCTACCAGCCTCTATCAATGTTCTATTCTTCCTTTCAGCAATACCATTTTGCTGAGGTGTTCTTGGTGAGGAAAATTCCTGAAAAATCCCAAATTCTTCACACAGTTTTGTCATACTTTCAGACTGAAATTTAGTGTCATGGTCACTTCTGATGTTGACCACTGTACTGTCTAACTCATTCTGAATTTGTTTAACAAAACTATATAAGATACTTGGGGTTTCAGATTTTTGTCTTAGAAAGAACACCCAGGAATATCTTGAATAGTCATCAACTACCACAAATGTGTAGACCTTCCTACCTAGACTATGAACTGACATAGGAACAAAAAGATCCATATGCAAGAGGTATAGACACCTCACAGAATCCTTGTTTTCAAGGCTATGAAAGGTGGATTTGGTCTACTTGCCTTTTTGACAAGCTGAGCATATCCCATCCTTTATACACTTAACTTGAGGACCATTCCTCACTAACTCTTTGCTAAAGAGTTGGCCAATTGTCTTATAGTTAAGATGAGCCAGCCTCTTGTGCCATTTAACACAATGTGAGACTCTCTCCTCAGCTACAAGACAAATAGGAGAACCATTGTTCTCACATACAAAGTCAAGACAATAAACATTTCTCTTCCTATATCCTGTCAAAATGATCTTTTGATCACTTGACCTTTTAATATGACAACCATTCTTGACAAATGAGATGTCATATCCTAAATCACTCAGCTTACTTATACCAATGAGGTTGTGTTTCAAACCCTTTACATAAGCCACTTGAGTAATTGTAATCTGATTACTAGAAATGTTACCAAAGCCTTTGATGATTCCTTTTTCTTAACCACCAAAGGTAACTTTAGGGCCATCCTTGATAGGTGTATAGTCCTTCAGCAACCCCCTTGTTCAAGTCATGTGCCTGGAACATCCACTGTCCAAGTACCATATAGGGGCATGGCCACTTGGACTCACCTGCAAAACAGATTACTTAACCTTAGAACCCAAATAACTCTTGGGTCCTTGGTGCAAGTTAGTCTGACTTTTAACAAAACTACCTGTAACTCTTCTAGCAGGCAGTTTGCTACTGTCCTTGACACTTGAATTGTGCCAACAATGTATGGCAAAGTGGCCTATCTTACCACAACACCAGCACTCAAACCTGTTGTACATTTGTTTAGGTACAACCCTGGCTGAATTATCTATAACAGGCTTCTTGTTTAGTGCTGGGGCTTTGCCCTTAGATTTGGACCTAGCAGTCCAGACAGGTTTTTTAAATCCTAATCCAGCCTTACCCTTTTGAGGTACAAACTCATCTATCAAGGGTAAAATAGATTTAGGTTTAGAAAAACTTGCTACTATCTCTTTCTCCTTCTGAAGTCTAACCTCTAGATTTCTAATCTGATCATTCTTGAAATTGATTGTGCCCATTTGAATAACAGTTATGTTCTTCAATCTGACAATCTCATTCAGTTTCTGATCTAACAACTTGTCTAAATCAGCAGCAGCCAATTTAAGACTAGCAATCTCCTATGTCTGAGTTTTGGCCAAGGTTTTGATTCTCTTCAAGGCCTGCAACAAGTCCCTATATTCATCAATTAACTGATGAATATCTCCTTCAGATTCAGACCCACCAACATCACTTGATGCAGATGTATCTGACTCTGACTCAGTACTAAAAATTGAACTATAAGAACAATTATATTCACCTTTCATAGCCTTGAACAATAGCACACAATCTTTGAGGATGTAGCTTTGCTTGGCTTGGACCTTCTTCTGTCATTCCTGGATGACGTTCTCTTCTGATAGTAGTCATCTTTTGGCTGAGAAGTTGAAGGCTTAGACCTCCACTTCTTCGACTTCAAAAACTTTTGAAAATGCCTGGTAAAAGCAGCAAAGTGTTCATCACTTTCACTGCTATCTGAATTCTTGCTATCTGAATTATCTGTCACAGCCTCAGCAATTATTTGAAGTGGAGATGGAGAGACTTGCTTCTATACTTCTTAATGGTTTCAGTCTTGAAGGCCGCAATCTTTTCCTTGTGCTCCACTCTAGTATTCTTCTCTTCCTTCTTTCTAGCCATTAACTACATCTCATAAGATAGCAGTTTTCCAAACAAAGTTGGAGGAGGTATATCAGCTAGTTTGACTACTTCCCTAATGGCACAATTCGTGGTGTCCCAGTTCTTAGTCAGGGATCTTAAGAACTTGTCATTCAGCTCATAGTTACTGAAGTCTCTTCCATAGGACATTAACTCATTAATAATCATATAGAACTTCTTGTAACATTCTGTAATGCTATCAGACTTTCTTGTCTGAAGCTTTCATATTCCTTATTTAACAAAGACTTCATATCTTGTCTTAATTCTTCTGATCCCTCCATATAAACTATTAATGTGTCCCACATTTCTTTAGAGGTTTTACAATGAATTAAGTTCTGAAATGTTGCATCATCAATGACACTAACAATTATATTCTGGGCTCTCTTGTCCATAGTGGCCAGAATGATTTCATCTTTAGTCATTTCAGAGAAGTCCTTGGGAGTTTTCTGATTTGCATCCAGAATATATATCTTCATTGGCACATATGGGCCTTCTTTGACTGTAATATATATCCTTGGGTCAGAAGCTTCCATAAAGAGTCTAACCCTCTCTTTCCATATGAAAAATATCTCTTTTCTACATATTGACAATTTCATGGACCCCAGCTCTTTGTGATTCTCACTAGAACCCATTTTCTTGATTCTTGTTTGTTCTAAATCTGCCTACAAGATCTTACTCAGACTGTTAAGTCCCTTTTTGAGTAACCTCCCTCTGATACCACTTGAAAGAAATAGTGCCTAACCACCTAGAGGGGGGGGGGGGGGGTGAATAGGTGTACTTTTTCTTTTTAAAATTTAATGCAGAAACACTGTACAATTAAACCTGTATTTGCAATATTCTACAACAATTCAGCATAGCTAGCTCATCAATCACAGAAATAAACAAACACAGAGTGCACACAGATTTTTATAGTGGTTCCCCAAGGTCTGGATACATCCACTTTCCCCCTTCGCCTATCTAGTAGTGTACTAGATTCGGCCTAACTTCTGCACTTCTCCTCAGATCCTCAGATCCTACAGCTCAGAACCCCAAACAGTTTCCTACAACTCAGAGTGTCCCCACTCCTACAACTCAGGCACAAAGCCCTACCACCCAGTCTTCAACAAGACCTACACTCAGGCTAAACAGCCCTACCTCAGCCTTCAACAAGTCCTACACTCAGAGAATTGATTCTCCTACACTCAGGCTCAAAATCCCTACCTCAGCCTTTATAGATTTAGGCTTACAACTCAGATCCCTTAGGATCCTACAAAAAGATAATAAAGAGTTTTTAGATCACCACTCAGTTTGAGAGAATGTAGAGGGAAACCTTCTTGATCAGTTCTTGGTAGCACTGATTCCTGAGATCAACTTTATCTTTGCTTTCTTCAAGGCTTCTTGAGTCTGAACTCAGTAAAGATGATCTTCTTGAAGTAGACCAGCTGGCAACTTCCTTCTTAGGATGGAGAATTAAATCTGGATACTATTTTGCAGTCTGGTTCAGAACCTGCTTCTTAAGAGATTTGATTAACAAGTCTCTTTCTTGACTTCAATTTCTGGAGTTCTCTCTCTCCAAGTAAATCTGAAGTTTCTTCAAAAATACTGATTTACAGTTTTCTCTGCATCTTTATTGATCTTCTTAATCTTCTGATTGATTCTATTTGTTGATTCTTAATAGATACTCTTCTGTTGAAGGAGAAAGGCCTTTATATATTCTTCTCCCAAGGTAACCGGCTGATCCGGTTTCTAACGAACTTCTGACAGCTCTGACAGTTGCAGTAGACCGGTTGAAATGGCAGCTGTCAAGTCATCCAGTCACTTCTTGAAAATATTGTCTCTGTCTGAAAGTGTCGAGACTGATCTTCATTATGTGTCGACACAAATAGATCAAGTGTCGACACAAGTGGACTAAGTGTCGACACTAGCCTTGATGGTGTCGACACAACTCCTTGTGTTGTTGTAACAGCTTCTCGACACTGCTTCTTCAGAATGTGTCGACACTGATTCTATGTGTCGACAAAAGCCTTCTGTTGAATGTGCGACACTGATTCTGTGTGTCGACACAAGTACTTCTTCTTTAAAACTTAGTTGAATTCTGCTGTGTGTCGACACAACTCCTTTGTGTCGACACATGCCTTCTTGTGTTGAACCTTGCTGAGTGTCGACACATCTCCTTTGTGTCGACATAAGTACTTCTTTTACTTTAACTTTGTTGAAGCTTGCTGAGTGTCGACACAGCCTCCTTGTGTCGACACATTTGATGTCGACAAGATTCTCTGGGTGTCGACACTGCGTCTAAGTGTCGATATGATATATGTTGAGTATTCTTCATAGTGTGTCGACACTGCCTGTATGTGTCGACACTCTTCTTCTGGTGTCGACTCTGCCATTCCTGGTGTCGACACAATTACTCCCAGTGTCGACACTGCTTCTCTAGGTGTCGACACAAGCCATCATAAGTGTCGACACAGCATATCTGGGTGTCGACACATGGACTTAGAAACTTTTCTGCATTTCCTGTAATTACTTAACCTGCACATATAAACTCAAAGCACATCAAATACACCTTGATGTATATCATTGAGTAGGGTGAGACTTCTTCAAATCTGGTACACATTTTCCAATGTACCCAACAGATAGTTTTATGTCTTTCCACACCCTAGGTAAGTATTTACCTGACCTAGCCTCTTAGACTATCTGTCCCATTATTGTTACTGGGACATCCAATATACTTTTATGCATATCATTGACAAGATTGACTTCACTCAAATATAGGACATTGTGGGCAATGGACCCAACAATATACCCATATTTGAGGAAGTCAAAACTCTTAAGCAAATGATTCAATAATGAGTCAATGACATACATAACACTATGCAGCAATAAGAATTTGAATGAGTGTTGGATCCCTAGTTGGATTTGAGCTAAGTTCACTAAATTAGGATGTTTGACACAACATGTATAGCAGGGTCATGTTTGTGTCCTAGATTTTAGGCCATGTCCTTAGAGTCAACACTGCATGGACCAGCCGTCAACAGACTACAAAAGACTCGAGACTTAGAGAAATTTCAAAAACTCAGGAAAGTGAGTTTGACATTCGTCGAACTCAGCTCGACGAAAGTCGTGCTCAGCTCGACGAACTCAGAGACAATTCTCTGAGCTGAGCTCGAGGAACTTGGTTCTCAGGTCGACGATTTATGTACACTATACTTCAATATTCCAAGTCCAGAATTCCTTCTCTGAACTCTAGTCGACGAAGTTAGAATATCAGCTCGACGAACTTGGATCTCAGGTCGATGATTTCTGGATGCTCTATCACAACACTCTAAGTCAAGAAACATCTCAATATTCTAAGTCCAGAAACATTTCTCTGAACTCCATTCGACGAATTCATGTTCTCAGTTTGACGAACTTATGCCACAATATTGATAAGTTTTATCAAGTAGAGTTAGCTGAACACTAGTCGAGGATGTCATATTCTCAGCTCGACGATCATGATACACAGAATTGGCAAGGTTCTAGAGAAAGCAGTTTGCAGTTCTCAGGTCGAAGATCATGGATCTTAGGTCGACGAACAACTATTATCTGGTCTACGAACATAACTTCTCAGCTCGACGAACTCTGGACCCAAGTTGTCGAATTCTATTCTTTGGTCGACGATTTCTTTGCAGTTCCAGACAAGGACTTTTCCTCTCCTCTGTCCTTATTTTATTGCAGTAATTCCTGTATAATCAATGCTTAATATTCTCTGAATATTACCATTAGAAGCAAGCATTGATTATGGTCTTCATCACGATTATTATTTGCCATTTTTCAATGGGACAGTTGGGGAAATCAATCAATGCAGATATTCTCCAGGCCGTTAGTAATCAATGTTAGAAGAAATTCAAAATTCAGAAGGAAGATTTCATGGAAAATATAAAATGATTTTTCTTCTTCCTTCTCGATAGAGATAAACACATTGATAAGGAGATCAGGAATTTTGAAAGAGAACAAGCAACACACAGGGTAATAACATAGTCAAGAAACAAGAAGCCCTAGACCAGAGAAATCATAAAAGCTGATGAAGAAGAAGAATAGCCATTCAAAATAAAGAGTCTTCTTCTTTCTTCAGTGCAGGATTCTTCAAAGGACAATAAATACTCTATCAGTCAAGAAGTTCCTGGATACCTTCTGGTCAAGGCTGAAATATTGAAGACCTACTCACCCTGCAGCAAAGCTACAACCTTCCTGAACAACTATCTCAGGGGGGGCCTTTGTTAAAATCAAAGATCCACTAAGTCTTCTCAGTTGTATTTGAGAAAGAGAAGACAACATCACTCTCTCATCCCCCCACTATATAAAGTGTTCTTTAACTCCCTTCAAAAGTTTTTATTGGTTGCAAGTCACCTGACCAAAATACTAGGGGTTTGCTTTTTGAGCACCTGATCAAAAGCTCATTGGTGGCAGTCACCTAATCAAAACCTGCTAGTGGATTCCTACCAGGATGGTAGAAGAGTGGATGTACCCATGTTGGGGAACCACTATAAAATTCTTGTGTTGTCTGGTTGCCATCTTTTCTTTTGTTCTTGTTGTGGTTGTGCTAGTTAGGTTGTTGTGTTTGTGATAGTTAGCTTATATTTGTTGTGCCTGTGGTAGATTAATTTATTTTAGGACTGATTTTTTATTTACAGCAAAAAGCTTTTAAGTTTTCAAGATACTCTATTCACCCCACCCCCCTCTAGAGTATATCTGATCTAACCCTAACTTTCAATTGGTATCAGAGCAAGGTTCCTTTGGTTGTACAAGCTAACCCTTTAACCAAAAGATCCATTGTTAGATCTGATCTTTTATTTCTATTTGATTTATATTCACAGCATGACACAGAACAAAGATTATGCAAGCACCAGACCTCCAGTATGCAACTTAAATAAGTTTGTCATCTAGAAGACAAGAATTAAAATATATATGAATTCTATTGATGGGGACATCTACAATTCTATCTTGACAGATCCTCCTCAACCAACTGCATCCACATCAACTTCCAGCACTCACCAGTTTCACCACCTGAGTAGACTGATGCTTAGAAGAAATCCAAGGTTGCTGATGCCAAGGCCATGAACATTCTGGCCCAAACAATATCAAATGACATTTTCGAAAGAGTGGCTGAATGCACCTCAGCCAAGGCCATTTGGGACTCTCTCAACCAAATGGTGGTTGGCTCTACTGATGAAAGGAAGGACAGAAGATCAAATCTCATATCCCAGTATGAGAATTTCTAGAAAGATGAAGCAGAATCTGTAGCAGACATGTACAACAAGCTGAGCTCAATAATCAATGAGCTAAAGACCTTGGATAAGGACATCACCCTCACTAAGGTGAATGATAAAATCCTCATGTGCTTCCCAAGCTCATGGGATTCAAGGATCTGGCAAATCAATGAGGCAAGGAGCTTAAATGAAATCTACACATAATCTCTATTAGGAAAGCTCAAGTCCTATGAGCAGCTCATAAAGTCCAGAGAAGCAGCTGAACAAAGGACTCCTTCACCATCAACGAAAGAGCACAACCTGGCATTTAAAGTTGTTGAAGAGACAAAAACTTCAATAATAAATGAAGATCTAATGAGTCTCCTGGCCAAAAGTTTTTAAAAAATGACAAGGAAAGACTTCAGGAGGAAATCATCCAGGAAGGATGATAACAAAAGATATGACAAAACCCCTACTAAAGAAGTAATTTGCTTTGGCTGCAGGAAACCTGGACACTTCATCTCAGAATGTCCAGAGAATCAAAATAAGGAAAGAAGAAGAGAGAAGGACTCCAGAAGAGAACAAAGCTCAAGCATTTCCTCCAGCAAATACACGAAGAAGGAGAAGGGCTTTGTAGCTGAAAACTGGAGTGACACTGAAGATGAATCCACATCTTCAAGATCCAGTGAAGAAGAAGAAGAGGCAAGGGCCAAGAAAGCCCGCCTCATGGCCATTGATGCCTTCAGAAGTCAATCAGATGAAGAAGAGGCATCTAACAATAAAGAAGCTTCAGAATCAGAAGCTGGTCAGCTATTGTCATCTTTTCACTATAATTCCGATAATTTCAAAATTGAATTTAGGACAATGTGCATTGATTTAATGAACTTTGAAAAGGAAATCAAAACACTTAGGGAAACACTAGCTAATCAAGAAAGTTTGATTTTTGAAAACACTAAGCTAAAAGACGAACTCACTCTAGCTAATAAAAAAAATTAATTCTTTAAAAACAGAGCTATGTGAGGCCAAACAACTTGAGGAATCTCTCAATGGGAGAAGCCTTAAGCTGATGAACATCACAAGTACAGTCAATGCCAGACTGAATGACAAACAGGGCTTGGTGCATCATCAAGTTTACCCCCCATTCTCAAGAAGTACATATTATCAACCCCCATTAGATTTGTTGCAGCTAAGGGTAAAGAGGTAATAAACAACAAACAAACCTCAGAAGAATTACGTAAAAGTCAAAATAACATAAACCAGGAGACTTTAATTAAAATCAAGGTTCAACAGATTTCGTCGAACTCAGATCGAAGAAATATGGCCAGTTCGTCGAACTCAAGTCAACGAACTCTGAACGCAAATTTATATAATAATAATTCATCTTGCTACGATCGACGAACTGTGTATGGTTCGTCGAGCAGAGATCGACGAATTTGGGGCACAGAAAATGAATATGTTTATTCTCTGGGCAGAGATCGACGATCTCATCTCATTTCATCGATCTCTGGTTGACGAACTTACAAATTTTCATCGAACCCAGACAGACTTAGTAAAAACTTTGATTTTGACAGAAATGCTAATCAACCTAGAAAACCTTTCAATCCACTTGTTGATTGGGTAATTCCTCCTACAAGATATCACCCCTTAGGCTATAAATCACAACCTGAATTTTCAGTAATATCTAGTCTCTCTTGTCAACAATATAAATGACCCAAGATAACTTGGGTCAAGAACAACAAACTTTTTTCATTGCAGGAAAAGTGTTGTCCAGTGGTTAATCAAAAATGGTATCTGGACAGTAGATGCTCCAAGCATATGACTGGCAGCAAGGACAACTTAATTAACTACAAGTTGAAGCTGGGACCAAATGTTATCCTTGGTGATTCAAATTATGTTCAGTCAGAGGGCTTTGGAGAAGTAAAGATTGAAGCAGTCTCTTTCAAGAAGGTGATATATGTAAGTGGACTCAAGCATAACCTCTTCTCTATAAGCCAATTATGTGATGAAGGTTATCATGTACACTTCAACTCAAAAGCATGTATTATTTCTAACAAAGAAAAACAAACTGTTTTAATTGGAAATAGACAAGGCAACATATATATAATAGATTTTCTTTCTGCACCTTCAGACATCTGTTTGCTTAATATAGTTAGCAATCAAAATGAACTATGACATAAAAGACTAGGACATGTAAATATGAAAAACATTGCTCGGCTATCTAAAGTCAGCCTTGTCAGAGGTTTACTTTCGGGTCCCTACAAGAAGGAAGGCCTTTGTAGGGCTTGTCAACTGGGCAAGCAAACTAAATCCAGTTTTAAGTCAGTTAATAAAAGTGATTCATCTAGGATTTTGTACCTGCTACACATGGACCTTTTTGGACCTATTGCTATACAAAGCCTAGGAGGGAAATCCTATACCCTAGTTATTGTACATGACTTCTCAAGATTCACTTGGGTATTCTTTCTGAGATCTATGTCAGATACATTCAAAGTTCTTATAGATTTTCTCAGGACCATACAGAATGAGTACTCTACTCATGTTACATTGATCAGAAGTGATCTTGGTACATAGTTTGAGTCTCTTCTTATGCATGACATCTGTGAGAAGAAAGGTATCAGGCATTGCTTCTCAGCTCCTAGAACTCCTCAACAAAATGAGGTAGCTGAAAGGAAGAACAGAACCTTAATTGAAGCTGCAGGCACATTACTTGTAGATGGTTACTTGCCCCTATCCTTTTGGGCAGAGGCTGTAAGCACAACAAATTATATACTGAACAGAAGCTTAATACATAAACTTAAGAATAGGACTCCCTATGAATTGCTTAAAGGGAAGAAACCTAAAATCACCTATTTTAAAGTATTTGGCTGTATATGTTACATACATAATAATGACAAGAAATATATTAGAAAGTTTGAGGCTAAGGCTGAAGAGGGTATTTTTCTAGGATATTCCCAAGTAAGCAAAGCTTATAGGGTGTTTAATAAATCTTCTTTAAAAATTGAAGAATCAATTCATGTTACTTTTGATGAGGCTAACATGTCTTACAAGGAGAAAGAAATTTCTACCAATAGCACCTTGCAGGTACCTTATTTATGTGAGAAATTGGGTTAATTAAACCTTTCACAAGAGGCTATAGCATCTTCTCCTCCACAAGTTGATAAAGAAGTAAAGAAGAAAGCACAGAAGTGGTTGAACTTCATTTAACAGCAGACATAATTCCACAAGGGGAATTAATTCTAAATGCTGTTGCTGAACCAACTCCAGCCACTGATCTTGTCACACTAAGGGATCACCCTAGATCTCAAGTGATTCGAGACATATCAGCAGGTGTACAGACAAGGCATCAAATCAACCAAGATGTGATGCATGCCTGTTTTCTCTCTCAAGTTGAGCCTCAATCCATAAACAATGTTGAGCAAGATCCCCACTGGATCATTGCAATGCAAGAGGAAGTCAACCAATTTGAGAGATGTAGAGTTTGAGATTTAGTTCCAAAACCCAAAGACTACCCAGTTATTGGAACTAAATGTGTATATAGGAACAAACTAGATGCCCATGGTACAATTGTGAGGAACAAGGCTAGGCGTGTTGCTCAAGGTTATAGGAAAGAAGAAGGTATAGACTATGACCAAACATTTGCACCAGTTGCAAGGTTAGAACCAATCAAGATCTTCCTTGCTCATGCTCCATACAAGAAGATCAAATTCTATCAGGTGGATGTAAAGAGTGCCTTCTTGAATGTACTGAAAGAAGAGACTTATGTTGAACAACCTACAAGTTTTATCTCTCCAACCCACCCCTCATATATTTTTAGATTGCATAAAGCTCTCTATGGTTTGAAGTAAGCTCCAAGAGCTTGGTATGAAACCTTAGATAGCTTCCTGATAGAGCATAAATTCACTAGAGGCATTGTAGATAAAACATTATTCACTAGGAACCATAAGGATCAAACTTTATTAGTAGAAATATATGTAGATGACATTATATTTGGGTCTACTGATTCTAAACTATGCAAGAGGTTCTCTGACCTCATGCATTCAAAGTTTGAAATGAGTAGCATGGGTGAGCTCTCCTAATTCCTTGGTCTCCAACTAAATCAGCTACCTGATGGCATCTTCATCTCTCAGGCTAAATATGCTAAAGAGCTTATTAAAAAGTTTGGGATGGCTGATGCCTCGGCAAAGAAAACACCTATGGACACTAATGTTGTAATAGACACTGATGAACTTGGGAAACTAGTTGATTAGAAATTATATAGGGGCATTGTTGGGTCCCTACTATACCTTACAGCAATTAGACCTGACATAATGTTTGCCACATTTCTTTGTGCTAGTTTGCAAGTGAACCCTAAAGAATCTCACCTAGTTTTTCTAAAAATAATTTTGAGATATATAAAGAGTTGTCCTAATCTAGGACTCTGGTATCCTACTGAGTCAGAATTTGAGTTAACTGGATACTCAAATTCTGACTTTGTTGGATGTAAGGTAGACATGAAAAGTATCTCAAGGACTTGTCAGTTCCTTGGTATGAGATTAGTGTCTTGGTTCTGCAATAAACAATCATCTGTGTCCACATCAACTGCTGAAGTAGAATACATTGCAGCTGGCAGTTGCTGTTCTCAGATGTTGTGGATTCAAAACCAACTCCTAGACTATGAGTTCAACTTAAATAATTCAACTCTCTTATGTGATAACACAAGTGCTATATCCATAACACAAAATCCAGTACATCATAGTAGGACTAAGCATATAAACATTAGGCATCATTTCATTAGAGAGTGTATAGACAAAAATAAAATTAAACTTGTCTATATCTACACTGATTTACAAAGAGCAGATATTTTCACGAAACACTTGGATGAAAGAAATCACTTGTTCTTTATAAATCAGCTTGGAATGATCAATGAAGAAGCTTTAGTGTAATTTCTGTCTGCACTCGACGAATTTTTCAAAGTTCGTCGAACGGAGTTTGACGAACTGGGAAATGTTCTTGAGATATTCGTCAAACGGAGATCGACGAACTCTCTGTGAGTGAAGTTATTTTCGTCGAACGGAGATCGACGAATCTACTTCAGAAAACTTTCGTCGAATGGAGCTCGACAAAATGTTTTTCAATCTTCAGACTAAGCTCGACGAACTATTTAACTTCAAATTTTTTCGTCGACCTCAGATCGAAGAACTTTTCATCTTCGTGGAACGGAGTTTGTCGATTCATATTCTGAAAAACCATATATCTAGGTTTTTCTTCGACCTCCGTCCCGCGCTTTCAGTTTCATAGCACTTGATCTTCGTTTTTCTCTTGTAGGTGAACTAATGGCGATTCCAGCAGGAAGCCTTATAGCCATGAAATTTGATACTGGCTTTGATGTGGACTTGACTCGTTTCAACATTCAGACCCCATCTTCCTGAATATCTTGCAACTGCTTGAAGATCAGCAGTTAAAAAATTTGATGACCACCAGGATCAAGCTCGCCAGTGCAAAAATCAGACAGTGGGTCTACACTTTCTCCACAACGGATGAGAATACCATGACCGACACAATATCGGATAACGCAGTCTCTCTTACCCCCGCAGTTTTAACAGAGATTTTTGGATTAGTAAATGGTGAAGAGGAATTGGAAATTGATGTTGAGGAAATTACTGAAATGCTGAATAAGATGGTTTATTCTGGAGCAACCCCCAACAAGCTGTTATAGAAACATGTGACCGTTGAGTATAAATTTCTAGCAGATATTGTGGGGAAGGTACTATTGGGCAAACACACAGCCCACGGCTACATCACCAAGCACCAATTCCTGGTGATGTGTGCAGTGGTGAATAAGAAGCCCGTGAATTGGGCTCAAATTATGTTTGAACTTATTAAGAAAAAGAATACTAAAAAGGAGGATTGCTTTAGAAGGATTCTATGAATCTTCTTTATGGAAAATGCTGCTGAATCCCAGGTTTCCCCGACCATATTCATAAATGCCTCCAAGAGGCTCACATGTACCCTCTTTGGCAGGTGGGAGAGGAACATAACCAAGCCCTCCAAGGCATCTTCCTCTTCCTCCAGACCTTCTGAGAGTACCAGGGCTGATCCAGCCACTTCCCACCCAACTGAAGATATCCCTCCTCCACCTCCATCACCTCCAGCCATCCAAACTCATCCTCATATGGCACACCAACTCCCCTCCCCAGTTCACACCATAGTCCAGGTAGGGGGAGACTCTATGAAGAAGTAGCAGTAGAAGCAGTAGCTGCAGCAGTAATTACAGTAGCAGTAGAAACAACAATAACAACACAATAAAAAGCAGCAGCAGAAGCAGAAGAAACAGCAGATGCAGATGCTGAAGATTTATTTGATTTAATTAATTTCAATGAGTCTGACATGGATTTTGATGACACAGTAACAGAGGAAATAAAAACTGCTGCTGATTATATTATAAATCCCACAGTTGATCTTTTGAATTTATTAAGCATTCTTAATACAGTTAATTTGAATGAACTTCATGAGCACAGCATTAAGGCATCAATGGCAATAGTCCCCTACACCACCCTCATAAGCCCCAAGGTTTCCATGCAACTTAAGGCTAGTTTTGCTATTCCAGAGGTTCCTGCCCTGCCATCTGCTCCCAGAGCTGATTCCATCATCATTTCATCCCCTCCCAGAGAAATTTCTCCTCCAACGTTTGTTATGGATGACTCCCCAATGCCTGATCTTGATGAATTGATTATGGCTGACATAGAAGAAGAGAATAAAACAGTTGCTGAGAGCATTATTGTGTATAGCTCTCCAACTCCAGCTCCAGCTCCTCCTCCAGCTCCTTCCCAAGCTGAAAAGCCCTTGATATCTACAGAGGCTCTAAATGAAATTAATGCACTGTATGATACTCCTCAAGATTCTGATGATGATGATGATGATGAAGAGGATTCTGATGATGAGCCTAAGAAGAAAGTCTCCAAGAAAAGGAAAGCTCCTCCACCCCCTGCCCCAAATCCTAATCCAATAAATGATACTCTCTATTATATACTTCAGAAAATCACATAATACAAGGGCATGCCAGCATGGATGTGGCTGTCCAAGAACCAACAGAAAGAGAGAAAGAAGTGCAGGAAATACTCACCTCCTCCTCAAAGATTCAGAAAGGACCCTCCTCCTCCTCCTCCACCTGCTGCTGGTGCTTCAGGTTCTTTATCTCAAAGGACTACCCAGTATCAAATCTATCAGAGGAATCAGGGTAGGTCCTCCTCTTTTAGAAGCAGCCAGTACAGGTATTCTTCTGGCAAGCAGTATCAACAATAGCAACATCAACATCAACAGCAACAAATCATTGAACATCAGAAAGCTGAAAGCCCAAAAAGACCTGAATCCCCTCATGTACCTTTTGAAGATCCAGAAATAGCTATAACAGCAAGGATGGCCAGATTCCAAGAACTGGTTTGTCTATCCATGATCAACAAAGCAAAAGCTGAAGTAAAGGATCCCTCTGAATACAGTACCATGTCAAAATACAGGAAGGAAGAACTCAACGGATTTGCTAAAGCTAACAAATTCTTTAATGTTGATGATTTAATGAAACTGCATCCAAAAGCTGTAGTGCCAAGGGCCGCCTCCCTTAATATCATTGGAGCTCCTGATATGATAATGACAAAAGTACGAGTAGTCAATCCAAATAGGGAGATCAGGTTCACTCAGACTCGTGAAAAAGCTAAAGAGGAGAAGCACAAGGAGCAAAATAAGAAGAAATAAATTTTGAACAGTCTTTAGTCTTTCTATTATCTTTAAAACTATCTATTTATGTTCCTGATACAAAGCTTACTGTACATATATATTTGCTGCACATTTAAATTTTTCCTGCCAGATATATTTTTATTACTTTGTGAATATATTATGTCTGTATTTAGTGACCTCATCCAAATAGGGGGAGATTGTTGGATCGCTAGTTAGATTTGTGATTGTTTCACTAAACTAGGATGCTTGACCTAAAATGTATAGCCAGGGTCATGTTTGTTTCCTAGAGTTTAGGCCATGTCCTTAGAGTCAATACTGCATGGACCAGCCATCAACAGACTGCAAAAGACTCAAAACCTAGAGAAATTTCAAAAAACACAGGAAAGTGAGTTTGACGTTTGTCAAACTCAGCTTGACAAAAGTCGTGCTCAACTCGACAAACTCAGAGACAATTCTCTGAGCTGAGCTCGACGAACTTGGTTCTCAGGTCAACAATTTATGGACATTATACTTCAACATTCCAAGTCCAGAATTCCTTCTCTAAACTCCAGTCGATGAATTTATAATATCAGCTCGACGAACTTGGTTTTCAGGTCGACGATTTCTGGATGCTCTATCAAAACACTCTAAGTCAAGAAACATCTCAATATTCTAAGTCAAGAAACATTTCTCTGAACTCCAGTTGACGAATTCATGTTCTCAGTTTGACGAACTTAGACCACAGCATTGACAAGTTTTATCAAGTAGCAGTTAGCTGAACACTAGTCGACGATATCATATTCTCAGCTCGACGATCTTTATACACAGAATTGGCAAGGTTCTGGAGAAAGGAGTTAGCAGTTCCAAGGTCGATGATCTTGGATCTCAGGTCGACGAATAACTATTATCTGGTCGGCGAACATAACTTCTTAGCTCGACGAACTCTGGACCCAGGTCGACAAATTCTGTTCTTTGGTCGACGATTTCTATGCAGTTCCAGACATGGACTTTTCCTCTCCTCTGTCCTTATTTTATTGTAGTAATTCCTGTATAATCAATGCTTAATATTCTCGGAATATTACCGTTAGAAGCAAGCATTGATTATGTTCTTCATCAGGATTATTACTTACCATTTTTCAATGGGACAGTTGGGGAAATCAATCAATGCAGATATTCTCCAGGCCGTCAGTAATCAATGCTGGAAGAAATTCAAAATTCAGAAGGAAGATTTCATGGAAAATATAAAAGGATTTTTCTTCTTCCTTCTCGATAGAGATACACACAGTGATAAGGAAATCAAGAATTTTGAAAGAGAACAAGCAACACACAGGGCAATAACATAGTCAAGAAACAAGAAGCCCTAGACTAGAGAAATCATAGAAGCTGAAGAAGAAGAAGAACAACCATTCAAAATCAAGGGTCTTCTTCTTTATTCATTCCAGGATTCTTCAGAGGATAATAAATACTCTATCAGTCAAGAAGTTCCTGGATACCTTCTGGTCAAGGCTGAAATATTGAAGACCTACTCACCCTGCAGCAAAGCTCCAACCTTCCTGAACAACTATCTCAGGGGGAGCCTTTGTTAAAATCAAAAATCCACTAAGTCTTCTCAGTTGTATTTGAGAAAGAGAAGATAACATCACTCTCTCATCCCCCCACTGTATAAAGGGTTCTTTAACTCCCTTCAAAAGTTATTTCTGGTTTCAAGTTACCTGACCAAAAGATTTGGGGTTTGGTTTTTGAGCACCTAATCAAAAGCTCATTGGTTGCATTCACCTGATCAAAACCTACTAGTGGATTCCTACTAGGGAGGTAGAAGAGTGGATATACCCAGGTTGGGGAACCACTATAAAATTCTTGTGTTGTCTGGTTACCATCGTTTTCTTTTATTCTTGCTATGGCAGTTCTAGTTATGTTGCTGTATCGGTGATAGTTAGCTTATATTTGTTGTGCCTGTGGTAGATTAATTTATTTTAGAACTTACTTTTTATTTACAGCAAAAATATTTTAAGTTTTCAAGATACTCTATTCATCCCCCCCTCTAGAGTATATCAGATCTAACCCTAACTTTCAATGAGCATATAATTTATAGTTACCTCTCTTTTCCACATTTCCTTATATGCAGGGTGAACAATACTTGCTCCCCCAAAATTGCTGCTCCCCCTTAATTATTGCAGCCATTCTTGATGATGATACCTAATTGCATGCAGGAATTCTTGATCATGATACCTCCTTTCCCGTATATCTTGTCCTCCCAACTTTTGACTTCAGCAAATAGCTGTCAGGGTTCTGAATTGCAGGAATCAGTGCAGAACAAGCTCCCTCTCAACTAATGAACCATCTTGAAGAGTCTTCAATATTTTGAAGAACAAATCCATCAGTAAAATACACAATAATTTTCAACAAAAATGTGGAGCAACTGAAGCTATACAAGGTTTAACATACCCAACACAAATTTGTGCGTGTTAAATTTTGCTTCATCTAGTGGCTTATTTAAGATGTCAGCCACTTGTTTGTCGGTTGGGTCAAACTCAAGGTTGATATCTCCACATTCCACATGTTCCCTAATGAAATGAAATTTGATTTCAATGTACTTAGTCCTGCTATGGGAGAGAGGATTTCTAGCAATTGAAATAGCACTAGTAGAATCACAGAATAAGGGACTTCTACTTATCTGAAGGTTGTAGTCCTGGAGTTAATGTTGGATCCACAGTAGTTGAGCACAGCAGCTACATACTGAGATGTACTCTGACTCTATAGTTTAAATTGCAACTCTGGTTTGCTTTTTGCTGGTTCATGAAACTAGTCTTCCACCAAGGAATTGACAGTTGCCAGAAGTGCTCTTTCTATCTTCCCTACATCATGCAAAGTCTGCATCTGAATAGCTAGGCAGTTCAAATTTCTCATTCCTAGGGTACCACTGGCCAAGATCTGGTGTACCCTTAAGATACCTCAGAATTCTCTTTGTATCAGAGTAATGTGTTTCTTTGAGGCAAGCCTAATACCTAGCACAAACAGAGGTAGCATACATGATGTCTGGCCTATTAGTAGTTAGATAAAGAAGAGAACCAATTATCCCCCTTTACAAAGTCTTATCAACAGGTTTTCCTGCCTCATCTTTGCATATAGACATACTTGATCCCATGGGAGTCTCGTGGTGGAGGAATTTTCCATACCAAATTTATTTATTAACTCCCTAGTGAACTTAGACCGAGATATGGACAAGACATCATCAGTTTGTCTTACTTGGAGACCCAAGAAAAACTTATGTTCACCCATACTGCTCATCTCAAACTTCCCCTGCATAAGTTTGGCAAACTTCCTACAGAGGTTGTCTTCAGTAGATACAAAGATGATGTCATCCACATAGATCTGAACTAGGATGATCTTATCCTTAGATTCCCTCAGGAATAGGGTCTTCTCTATCTTCCCCCTAGAGAATTTATTCTCAATGAGGAAGCTAGACAAAGTCTCATACCATGCTCTAGGGGCTTGCTTTAGCTCATATAGAGCTTTCCTAAGTCTATAAATAGAATCAGGTGAGTTAGGAAGTTCAAAACCTGGAGGTTGCTCAGCATAGACTTCCTTTTTCAAGTCACCATTCAGTAAGTCTGACTTCACATCCATCTAGTAGACCTTGAATCCCTTGTGTGCAACATATGCAAGGAATAATTTTATGTCCTCCAATATTACTACAGGGGAAAAGGTTTGATCAAAATCAATGCCTTCTTCTTGTCTGTACCGCTTAGCTACTAATCTTGATTTATTCTTGATTATAATCCCATTTTCATCAAGTTTGTTTCTATAGATCCACATGACTCCAATGACATTATGTCAATGAGGTCTAGGAACTAGCTTCCAGACTTTGCATCGTTTGAACTGGTTCAGTTCCTCTTGCATAGCCACTATCCAAAATTGATCTATGTTGGGTCTTCAAAGTTCTTTGGCTCCACTTGTGATAGAAAGATTGCATGCATAACTATATTTAGATTTCTTCTTCTTGTCACTACTCCATTACTTGGTTCACCAATGATTTGGTGAGTAGGATGGTCTCTTAAATTCTCATTGCTAGAGATAATCTTATTTCTACATCAGCTTCTAGAATTACACTTCTTTCGGAATCAGCTTCAGGAATAGCTCCTTGCTGATCCTCATCTACATCAAGAGTGTCTGGCGGACCTTCAGGAATATACCCTTCATTTTGGATAACTGATTCTGCTTCCTTGATGGTCAGATTATCCATCATATTTTATGTACCTGTAGTGCTAGAGGTGGAGCCTGACAACACCCTATTTATCATGTTAGACTCATCAAAGACTACATGCACTGACTCTTCTATAACTTGACTTTTCAAGTTATATATCCTTTCGGCTTTGCTATGATTGCTGTACCCAAAACAAATTCCATCAAATGATTTGGCACCGAACTTAGTCACATAGGACTTTCCATTATGGAAAACATAACACTTACTGCCAAAGAATCTGAGATAGCCCAGATTTGCTTTTCTGCCTTTCAAGAGCTCATAGGGAGTCTTCTTGTGGCATTTGGTGATAGAGACTCTGTTAAGGGCATGAAATTCAATGTTGACTGCCTCAGCCTAGATATATTTTGGGAGAGATGTGTCACTCAACAGGGTCCTAACAGCCTCTATGAGAGTTCTATTTTTCCTCTCTACAATCCCATTTTGTTGGTGTGTTCTAGGTGAAGAGAATTCTTTATGATTACCATGCTCTTCACAGAACCTTGCCATGCTATCAGACAAGAATTCAGTTCCATGGTCAATCCTGATTTTGACAACAGAGTTGTTAAACTCATTTTGAATTTGCATAACAAACATAATGAAGATATCACGGGTTTCATTCTTTCTCTTTAGGGAGAATACACGAGCAAACATGGAAAATTCAATAACCACCACAAGTGTGTAGACCTTCCTACCAAGACTATGAACTGGCATAGGACCAAACAAGTCCATATGCAGGAGGTATAGGCATCTCACAGAATCTTTGATCCCAATACCCTTGAAGGAAGCTTTTGTCTGCTTCCCCTTTTGACAAGCAGAGCAAATGCCCTCCTTGGAGCACTTCACATTGAGACCATTCCTAACTAAGTCTTGACTGAAGAGCTTTCCAATAGTCTTATAATTTGTGTGGGATAGCCTCTTGTGCCATAGGACATAATAAGAAGCTTTTTCATTTGCCACTAGACAGACAGGAGAGTCTGTATTTAAGCATAAAAAGTTCAAGCAATAAACATTTCCACTCCTAGTGCCTGTCAAGATGACCTCTTGGTCACTTCACCTCCTAATTTGGGACGCATCCTTATGGAAGACAATAACATAGCCAAGATCAAAGAGCTGGCTTATGCTTATAAGGTTGTGTTGCAACCCTTCAATATAAGCTACCTTAGTGATGGTGACTATGCCATTGGTTATCTTACCATATCCTCTTTTTATTCCTCTATCTGAACCACCAAAGATTACTTTGGGTCCATCTTTTACTGGTGTGTACTCTCTCAAATTGCTCCTTGTCCCTATCATGTGTCTGAAACATCCACTATCCAAGTACTATATAGGGGTATCCCACTTGGACTAACCTGCAATATACAGTTTACTTTACCTTAGGACCCCAATATCTATTAGGTCCTAGGTGCATATTAGTCTGAAAATGAACATTTCCACTAGCAAAATTTCTGACTGGTGGACTAACTATAGCTCTGACCTCATTGGTATTGTGCCAGCAGTCAATGGCATAGTGGCATATCTTGCCACAAAAACAACAATCATGAAAGTTGTATCTCCTTTTCTGTGTAGGCCTAGCAGTTGGTTTGACTGGGGTCTTGACAGAAGGAAGAGATTCAGCAGCAATTTTCTGTTTTCTTTCAGCATGGATTTGACTAAAAGTTAGTATTCTTGTTGGCTTGTGTTGCTTGTTCTGAAGCCTATCAACAACACATCTCTTTTTAGATAGTGTGCTCCTGATAGCATCAGAAATAGCCTTGTCAGGCAAGCTAATAGACCGAGCCTTACTCATATTCTGTGCTGGTAGGTTCTGAAAACTGGCTGCAACCACATTTTTGAGATGGGCCTGTATCACCAAAGACAAATGGTCCATTATGGGTCATTTGAATATCTTCATGGGCAGCCTTAATGGCACTTGCCCTAATGTAGCTTCTACAATGGTTGGGAACATCTTTTGTTCCACTTGTGGATGCACCATTCATATAGTGACCATAAGTACTTTCTTGGTCATACCTATTTGAAGCGTATATTACCCTCTTGAATGGGTTAGGTGGCCTGGATGACATTGGCACAACTGGAACTTTTCCTTTCCCTTTGGGATGGGCTGGTCCTGTGTTACCCTTGAAGCCCAACCCCTTCTTACCCTTCTGATAGAAGAAGAAATCTATCAAGGGCAACACTGTATTGGGCTGAGAGAATCTTGCCACAATACTTTTCTCTCTGTGGAATTTTTCTTCAAGATCTTTGATGAGACTATCTTTGCTCTTGATAGTTTCCATCTGGATGTCTGACAGGGTTTTCAGATGACTGAGCTCCCTCATTATCTGATTCAGCACAACAGCTGTTTCAATAAGATGAGAAGTATCAAGTTGAAAAGGCAAAACCTCTTTAGCCTGTTTCTTATTCAGCTTCTTGCATTTATTGATAGCATACAAAAGTTCATTATATCTGTCTATCAATTGATTGACATCACCCTCTGATCCAGCATCATCTTCACAATTAGATGAAGAGGCTTCTGCATCAGGACTTGTCTCATGCATAGACACAAAACACGATGGAGAATATACCTTACTTTGACCAGGCTGATCCAAGCTTCTCTCTTCATCAGTCATTACCACCAGCCCTCTGCAGTTGTGGACATCATCATCCACCTCTGGGTCACTCTATGATAGTGTTAGAGGGGCCCTGATTCCTGTCCTTCCTGAGTGGAGACATCTCTTATCGTAACAGTTTTATCTATAGAAGCAGTAAAAATTAACCCAATATAGGCTTCCTCTTCTTCAAACTCAGATGATGACGAGTCTGCCCAGCTCTTTTCTTTCATATCCATAAAGTACTTTTCTTTCTTGCCTTTGTGCTTCTGGTGAGATTTCTTCTCAACATTCTCCTTTCTCTTTACTGGGCAATAAGCAATGACATGCCCTGGCTTATTGCAGCAGTAACAGATAAAATTATCTAAATTCTATTTACTAGGATTAGAGCCATACCTATCCTTCTTCGAGGATTTCTTCCAGTGATGTGCATAGGAGGAGGGGCTGGTCTTCCAGTACTTCTTCTTCATTAGCCTATGGAGATGCCTGGAGAATACAACAAATTCCTCATCAGACATGCTGTTGTCTAATGCTTCTGACTCAGAGCAGTCTGAATCTGCTGGTCTTCTTGGAGGAGAAGGGGTCTTTCTCCTGCTCTTGCTTGTGGCTTCAGCTTTGAAAGCCACTGACTTCTCTTTAGCTTGAGACTTACAGTTTGTATCTTCTTCTTCCCTGACTGTTAGCCGCATCTCATAAGAGAGTAGCTTTACAAATAGGTTGTGAGGTAGAGTACCACCCAGCTTAGCCATCTCTCTGATGGAACAAATATTTGTGTCCAAGTACCTGGTGAGTGACCTGATGAGCTTATCATTTATTTCATAATGACTATAGACCCTTTCATAAGTCCTTAGCTCATTCACTATCCGAAGAATCTTTCATAGCAGGTGGCTATGTTCTCCCCCTTCGTTTGTCTAAATGCCTCATAGTCCTGATTGAGCATAGCCTTTCTATCATCCCTAATCTCCTCTGTACCTTCTATGTAGATCACTAGAGTGTCCCACATCTCCTTTGTGGTTTTGTAGTGAATAGAATTCTGAAGGGTAGAATCATCAACTACACTGACTATGATATTTTGAGCCCTCTTATCCATGGTGGTAAGAATGAGTTCATCCTTAGTCATCTCTTCATATGTCTCAGGTATCTGGATGTTTGCATCTAGGACAGACACTTTCATGGAGATGAAAGGTCCTTCTTTGACAGTTACAAAGATTCTAGGGTAAGTTTCCTCCATGAACAGCCTGACCCACTCCTTCTATATGCCAAAACTCTCTTTCCTGCAGATAGGAAGCTTCATGTCACCTAGATCCCTATAGTTCACTCTTGAACCCATATGAACAGTCTGTAGCTTCCATGGAAGATGACTCAGATGTTAGATCCTTTTTGAGCAACCTCCCCCTGATACCACTTGAAAGTCTTTATTTTCAATGTAGCTTACAACCTAAGGTGGGTGAATAAGTTGTATGACTGTTATTAAATTCGTTTTGATTTTATCTTTAGCACTATGTGTGTTGGTAGTAGTTTTCATTCAAGAACCTGCACAAAGAAAAACAACACATCATGTACACACAGATTTATAGTGGTTCCCCAATCTTTGGGTACATCCACTCTCCTCACACCTTTCCAACTTCTTGTTAATCAAGGCACTTCTCCAAATATGCTCCTCAGAGCTTACACCTCAGGCCCTCAGCCTTACACTCATAACATCATAAAGTTCCTACGCTCAGTATCCTTTTCAGGACACTTACGTCAAAACCAATAGGTTCCTACCTCAGAGCTCTGTAGTGCTCCTACACTCAGTGAACATCACGCAAACTACCTAAGCCTAACATAAAGTCATACAACTCAGGCTTCTCAACCTAATAGTTTCAATCACACAACCCTACTCTCAGAGTGTTGCAACACTACAACAACTCAATACCCAGTAGGTACCTACCTATGTGCCCTTCCAGGCACCTACAGCTCAGATCCAGTTGGATCCTATAACTCAAAGAGCTTCACTCTCCTACAACACAGACAATTTTGCCCTACCTTAGGCTCATAGAGCCCTACAACTCAGATCCAAAAGGATCCTACATGAATAAAGTAGATTTATATCTATCATAGAGAAATTTCTCTGTGACAGCCACTTGAGATGAGTTATCTCAACTCAACCTTTCTTCACAGCTACAAAGATCTTAAGCTGCAAGTATCTAGCATTAAATTACTTTGCTTTCTCCTCCTTCCCTGGACAGAGTCAACCACATTCTCCTTTCTTCTAGTCAGCTTCAGAAAATGGATCTTCAGTTTAGATCTTGCAGAGCTAAGAAGCAACTTGATCAATATAAACTTCTTCCTTGTTTCTGCTACTCCCTTAGAAGAAAGCCTTCTGATCTTGCTAGTGTCGATGAATAAGACACACAACTAACTAAATTTTTTGCAAGAAGACTTCAAGCTTTTTCACGCAGCAATGGCGAAGAAGATGACGTACAGTTGCAACACCTTTTTGAAAATGATAAGCCTTGAAAATTTATTGTCGTCTTGCCCATGCCATTCCTTTTGTAGTTCGCCGATCAACGGCTCTTAGAAGTTAGTGGGCCCCGCTTGCAGCATCCAGCTGCATCTTGCTTTAACGGAAGAAGAGGTACAGTAGCTTCACAGAAGAGTTTGTCATGTTCTTTAGCTTCTCTGTACTTGATTTGACAAAAGTTGACTTTGTCAATTTTGCATATCTTGCTGACGTTAGCATCTTTGGACTTAGCCAAAATCGAGCATCAGTAGAATAGGGGTTGAGTGAATGAGCTTCACTCAACGCCAAAGTACTAAGAAGTTTTTGTCTATCTAGGCGTTGATAGCGTTGAGTGAGCAAGCCTCACTCAACACTTTTTTCCTTTACCATTTCTACAGCCTTTTTTGCATGCCTGTCGTTGAGAGAGTTGAGTGTGCTCACCTCACTCAATGCCTTGTGCATTTGCCATATTTCAGTTATTTAGGAATTGAGAGCATTGAGTGACCATGCCTCACTCAAGGCTTTTTGCCTCAACCTTTTCTTCTTCTTCTTCAGCAATTTATGCGTTGAGAGCGTTGAGTGACCACGCCTCACTCAACGCTTTCTGTCTTGATCATTTCTTCATCATGGAGTTGAGAGAATTAAGTGGCCAAACCTCACTCATTGCTTTCTTCCTTAGCCAGATTTTTCTACTCTGTGGCGTTGAGTGAGTAAGCTCCACTCAACGCCAAACAACTTAACAGATTTTCTTCGTTATCTTGCGTTGATTAAATGAACTGAAAGTGCGAGTTAGATCTGATGTACTCTAGAGGGGGGGGTGAATAGAGTATGGTGCTTAAAAACCTTTACAACAGTTGTTGTATTCTAAATGTGAACAGGGAAGCAAATAGTAAATCTAATCACAGAAACTATCTAATCACAGAGCAACCTAGTCACAAACCACAGCCAGAAACAGAAGAAAAACAAGCAACCAGAAGACACAAGGAGCTATAGTGGTTCCCCTAAACTTGGGTACATCCACTCTTCTACCACCCTAGGTAGGAATCCACTGCAGGATGAGTTGATCAGGTGTCCTGGGCACCAATGAGCTTTTGATAAGGTGCTCAAAAACCAAACTAGATTTTTTGATCAGGTGTCTTGCGACCAATGAGCTTTTGATAAGGTGCTCAAAAACCACACACAAACGTTTGAAGGGAGTTTGAAAAACCCTTTACAGAGGTGGGCATGAGAGAGTGATGGAAGTCTTCTCTTTCTTAAAGCAGCTGAGAAGACTATGTGGATATTGATGTTGTCAAAGCTCCCCCTGAGATCTGTAGTTGTTCAAGAAATGAAGCTTTGCAGTAGGGTGATAGGCCTTCAGAAAATGATCTCCAGCAAATGATGATTTCAGCAACAACTGAAATGTGAGATGTCTGGAGTATTGAATGATGATGGCCTTGAACAATTGAATCAAAAGAGATCTGAAGATTTCAGATGGTTGATCTCTTTTAGTGATGGTGTTCTTGTATGAATTCTTTGAGACAGAGAATGTCTGCAACTCTTTTTCTTTCTCTTGTGTGATTGTGTTTGTGAGAGTTGTTGCAGAAGAAGATTTGCAGAGAATGAATATTGCAGAATATGTGTCTCTCCCTTGTTCTTCTCTTCTTCAGTTCTGAAAAATCTAATCTTTTATTCTCTTGTTGTCTAAACAGAAATGATCCACTGTCAAGATAGTCGTTGGCCTGTCATAAATGACTTCCTTAATTGCTTTTGTCTTCTGGGGGAAAGTCCAATGAAACATTCCTTGATAATTCCTTGAAACTTGCTCCAGAATAAATGAAAACGGCTACAAAATCTTCTGAATTAATTGCTGAGAATAACTCCTTAACTGTTCTGAATTTGAATATTGAAAGTCGTTGAACTCTTCAGAAAAACGTCGAACTGAGCTATACTATCGTAGAACTGAGCTCAGCGATTTGAACTTAGATAGCAACAGAGATCGTCGATCTGAGCTCAACTATCGTCGAACTGAGCTCAGAGATAACGGAACAAACTGGAGTCAAGATCGTCGAACTGAGCTCGAAGATCGTCGAATGGAGTTCGACGATTTGTTGAAGTTGAGCTCAGCGATCGTCGAATGGAGTTCGACGATCCGTCGAAGTTGAGCTAAACAATCGTCTATAGGAGTTCGACGATTCGTCGTACTGAGCTCGACAAAATGACTTAGTCTCAAACTGAAAAACCTTGGTCTTGAGGGCAGCTTCCAAACCTAACTACTAACCCTTAGACTCAATTCTAATTGACCTTTAGATCTATACAATGAGGTCAAAAATAGGTTTCCTAAAGACATAGTGATCCTGACACAAATTAGTAATACGGTGTCCCAACAATCTCCCCCTATTTGGGTTAGATTACTATTTTCAGAAATTGGAGAAATTAAAAACAATATACAAAGCAACAATATAACAAACAACAACATTGCAGAATCACAGATATAATATCTCAGACAGATCAGAAATCAGAATAATTGTCACCTTACAGAATTACTCTTTCTCCTTGCTCTTTATAAGTTTAATTTCTCTATTTGGATTAAGAGCTTCCTTCTTTGATCTTCTGTCATCAGCTGCACCTAGAGATGTTTGATGTTTAGGCCTTGGTACTACAGCTTCAGGGTGCAGCTCCATGTATCTTTCAGAATCAAAAAACTTGCTGGAGGCATATCTTTCAAGTTCCTTCTTTCTTGATCAGACAGAGTAGTAATGCTGGAGGTGTCCTTGCCTTGCTCTCTGCCTTTCTTAATCTGATCCAAGTCAGCTAATTCTTTCATCCTAGCAGTCCATGCAGTAGGATTATTCTCTGGATCCTCAAAAGGCACTGGAGGCTCATATCTGTTGGAGGGATTATCTGGAGGAGCTCTGGAGGAGACTAATTCTTTCAGCTTGTAAGGAAATGGACCTAACGTAGTGTTAGATGAACCTGGTCCTTCCCTTGAGTAAGGATGTTGCCTGGAGTAACCTTTGGAATAAACTTGAAGTTCTCTTTGGTTTCCTCTATAATTTCCTCTCCTAGATTGAGAGCCTCTGGATTGGCTTCCCCTATATTGAGCTCTTCCTTGAGGCTGATAGGGGGTTTTACTTCTGGCAGAAGGATGAATAGCAGAGCTACCACCTGCACATGCATCAGGATGAGGAGGTGGAGGAGGATGATGGAACTGAGAGGAACCTTTCTCATATTTTCTCTTCTTCTTCATAGCCTTTAGGTTATTCTTGGAATATTGCATCCAGTGTTCTGTTATAGGGCAGTCATGCAGAATATAGTAGGGAATGTCATTTGTATCTTTTACTTTAGCTGGAGGAACTCTTTTCATTGCCTTGCTTATTGCTTTTCTTTTCCTTGCTATAGTAGCTGAGGAATCATCAGAATTAGTTCTGAACTGATCACTTTCAGAGCTTTGTTCATCATATAAAGCATCAATCCTTTTCAGATAATCTTTCTGTTGTTGGGTTGGAGCAGAGGTAACAGTAGTGACAGCAATTGTAGTAGCAGCAGTAGAAGCAGAAATAGGACTGGCAGAAGTTGTAGCAGCAGTAGTAGATACAGTAGCAACTGGGGCAGCAGCAGATTCAGAGAAAACAATTTCAGATACAAAAACATCAGCAGAGGCAACATCAGCAGTGACAGTAGGCTCAAAGCCATATGTCTCTGTCATATATATATCCTTAGAAACTATATCATCAGCAGTATCATCAATAGCAGCAGTAGGGGCAGCAGCAACAGAACTAGCAGCATAAACTGAATTTACAAAGGATTGTATAACACTGGTGTCACAGCTTGAAATGGGCACAATTGTCTTGGAGAGGTCTTCAGATTGCTGGACTGCAGTGTTCTCTGGAAGACAACTGAAATATATATAATCAAACTCTGATAAAAGTGACCTGAGGTCCACTGAGAAAACTGCAACCTGTGGAGTTGAGGCTGGAGCTTGAGTTGAAGAGACAACAACTTGAACTGAGGAAATAGCAGCAGCAGGGACTGAAGAAATGGCAGCAACAAGCAATCTAACATCTTCATGAGGCATCTCCCCCTGCCTAAATTCAGAGACAGCTGGATCAAGGCACCCAAAGGAAGAGATTTCCTGAGGAAAGAGAGAAGATAGCCTTGCAGAAAGGGCTGCAACTGACTGTAGAAGTGGAGCCAAGGAGGTCTCCAACAAGAGTGAGAGCCTGGGAACTATCAGCTCATACAATCTGTCTACTAAGGCTGGAAGATCTACATGCTCAATATGGATTTGAGCAGAGGTAGAGACTATAGGTGGAACAGCTGGAGATGTTGGAGGAGAGCTGGTGTATGGGGGAAAGGATGGTTGAGGTGTGGGGATTGTTGAAATGGAAGAAAGGGGAATGGAGATAGAAGGTGTGAAAGTGGGTTGAGCAATGATGTCTTGCAGTAGCTGGTGATATGATGTGGATGAAGAGGGTAGATCAGGATGGGATGAAGGTGAATCATCCATGAAGTAATCATCTATCAGATTGAATGATGGAAGGTGAGATGATGTGTCAAGATCTGGTTGAGGGTAGTGATGTAAAGGATGGAATAGTACTTCTATTAGAGGTGGAGGTGGAGAACTTGAAGTTGGAGAAGGGGTTGAAATTATGATGGTGAATGAAATTTGAATGGTGGAGGTGACTGGTGGAGATGAAATAGGAGGTGGAGGAGGAGAAGCAGCAAGCAAGTCTTCTGCAGGGGCAGAGACTTGAGGGGAAGAGACTGTACCAGTCCTTGTGCCTGAAGTTGCAGCTACAGAGGGCCTGCTGGGCTTCACAATTTGTCTGTCCCACTTGCCAAAGAGGGCACAGGAGAGCCTCTTAGAGGCATTGATGTGCATCCCATTTGATACAAGCAGGGCAGGGCATCTGTTTTGAAGGAACAGCCCTAGAATCCTTCCATAATTCACAAAATTCTTATTTATCTTCTTCTTAATCAGATCAAAGAAGATCTCTCCCCAGTTTAATTGTTTCTTATCCACTAAAGCACCCATCAGGCACAGCGGATACCTGGAGATGTTATCATGCGCTGAGTGCTTGGCTAAAAGAACTTTTCCTACAACATCAGCTAAAAATCTATATTCAACAGCTAAATTCTTTTTCAGCAGTTTGCTAGGGTTTGCATCAGAATGACCCATTCTATCAAGCATAGTAGTAAATTCTTCTCCAGACATTTCAACAGAATCTCTTCCAGAATTTAATCCAAAAATCTCTGTCAGAATAGCAGGTGTAAGAGGTACCTGGGTTCCAGAAATTGATCCAACAACTGTATTTTGGTCTTGGTTGTGGGCAGTATACACCCACTCCTTGACTTCATCTGCAGGTAGTTTTATTCTGGTAGACATTATAGTGACTAGCTTTTGTTCCTTGAACAGTTCGAGAATGTCTTGGAAAACCTGATCACTGGTGCTGAAAGAATCCATATCAATATCGAAACCTGCATCAAATTTCATGGCGGCCAGAACAGCGACGGAGACGGCCATGGTTTCCTGCAAACAATAAACAACCAAACGACCAAGTGTAGAGATGTTTGGAGGGAAAGAGTAAATTTGCAGAGAGATTGAAAGCGCAAAAGGAGAACGACGGCCGAAAAATGAATTTTATATTAGGGTTCGACGCAGAAAAGGAAAGATCGTTGAACCTAGTTCGACGATCGGGGCTTCTAAAGGAATCTGAAGGGTCTTCAATATCGTCGATCTCCGTTCAACGATATTGGAGAGCGTCGAACTCCGTTTAACGATAGTTCAGAAAACAAAATCGTCGAGCACCGTTCGACGATCATTGACCTGGAGAGATAGTTGAACACTATCTGAGAAGCGCTGAACTCTGGTCGACGATTTCGGAAAGCGTCGATCTCCGTTTGACGATCTGGGGGAAAATCGTCGAGCGCAGTTTAGAGATCAGAAACACTATAGACACTAGAAAAAAAATCAAGATGTTTGCCTAGTCTTGGTCAATTTTTAGAGTTTCAAAATCATGGACATTATTTTAGACTTCCACCATCTAACATTCCTAACTGATTTAGGAAGAAGGTGTGTTTCTTTTCATCCAAGGGTTTGGTGAAAATATCTCCCCTTTGCAAATCAGTTGGGATATATTGAAGTTCAATTTTATTTTTCTCAACATTATCCCTTAAAAAGTGATGCCTAATTTCTATGTGTTTTGTCCTACTATGGAGGACTGGATTTTGAGCTATAGAAATAGCACTAGTATTATCACAAAAGATTTTAGACTTCTCTAAGTTGTAGCCATAATCTAGGAGTTGGTTTTGAATACACAATATTTGTGAATAACAACTACCTACAGCCATATATTCACCTTCAGCAGTTGAAGTTGACACAGATGTTTGTTTCTTGCAAAACCAAGTGACAAGTCTGTCACCAAGAAACTGACAAGTTCGACTGGTGCTTTTCCTGTCAATTCTGCATCCAGCATAATCAGCATCAGAAAATCCAGTTAAGTCAAATGCTGAATCTTTTGGATACTAGAGACCTAGATTTGGACAACTTTTAACATACCTGAGAATCCTTTTTACTAATGTTAGGTGTGACTCTCTAGGGCTTACTTGGAACCTAGCACATATACATGTAGCAAACATTATGTCAGGTCTACTAGCTATAAGGTACAGTAAAGAGCCAATCATTGCTCTATATATTGTCTGATCAACAGGTTTCCCATGTTCATCAGCATCCAATACAGCATTGGTAGGCATAGGTCTTTTCATACAAGATGCTTCAGACATAACAAATTTCTTAACCAATTCTTTTGCATACTTGGTTTGAGAAATAAAGATGCCTTCAGCATATTGTTTGACTTGCAATCCTAGAAAGAAGGATAGCTCACTCATGCTACTCATTTCAAATTTAGAATGCATTAGGTTGGAGAACCTTCTGCACAAATTTGAATCAGTAGAGCCAAAAATAATATCATCTACATAAATCTGTACTAGTAGGGTATGGGACTTATGAGTTCTAATAAAAAGAGTTTGGTCTACTCTCCCCCTTATAAATTCATTTTCCAGAAGGAAGCATGCTAGGGTCTCATACCATGCTCTAGGAGCTTACTTGAGACCATATAATGCTTTGTTCAGCTTAAAAATATAATCAGGATGGGTTGGAGAGATAAAACCTGGAGGTTGTCTGACATAGACTTCTTCTTTGATATCTCCATTGAGAAAGGCACTCTTTACATCCATCTGATATACCTTGAAACCTTTGTGTGCTGCATATGCTAAGAAGATTCTGATGGCTTCCAATCTTGCAACCGGTGCAAAAGACTGGTCATAATCTATGCCGTCTTCTTGAGAGTATCCTTGAGCAACTAGCCTTGCCTTGTTCCTTACAATAACTCCTTGATCATCCAATTTGTTTCTGAACACCCACTTTGTTCCAACAATGGAGTGATCCTTAGGCCTTGGCACTAGTTCCCAAACTTTGTTCCTTTTAAATTGATGCAACTCTTCTTGCATTGCAATGATCCAGTGTGGATCTTGCTCTGCATCTTGAATGGATTGAGGTTCAATTTGAGATAGCAAGCAAGTGTGCAACAGGTTTTGGTTGACCTGATTTCTAGTTTGCACACCAGCTAAGATGTCTCCAATTACTTGGGAAATTGGATGGTTTCTTGATGTTACTAAATCAACAGGGGGTGTTGATTGTTCACCAACCAGTATTGTTGTTTCCTCTTGTGGTACAACAACTGGATCTTCATGAAGTTTCTCTTCATGATGTTGAATGTCTTCTTCATCTTCACTGCTTTCCTCTTTTTGAATGATTTGTAATCTGTCCAATTCTTAGCTAGAGAGTGTACCTACAAAGGTTCTATGGTAGAAGTGTTCTTCTCCTTGAAAGACATGTTAGATTCATCAATTGGTATGTGAACAGATTATTCAATTTTAAGAGATGATTTATTATATACCCTATAAGCCTTACTGATCATGGAGTATCCCAGAAACACTCCTTCATCAGCTTTAGCTTGAAATTTTGCTAAATACTTCTTGTCATTATTATGTATATAACAAATACAACCAAAAATTCTAAAATAATCTACTTTAGGTTTCTTCCCTTTGAGTAATTCATAGGGAGTCTTTCCCTTTAGTTTATGTATTAAACTTCTGTTCAGTACATAGTTGGAGGTGTTCACTGCCTCTGCCCAAAAAGATAGAGGAAAGTGAGCATCTGACAACATTGTAGTGGCAGATTCAATAAGGGTTCTATTTTTCCTTTCAGCTACCCCATTTTGTTGAGGAGTTCTATAAGCTGAGAAAGTGTGCCTGATCCCTTTACTCTGACAGAACTCTTGCATAAGAAGAGAATCAAACTCTGTCCCATGATCACTTCTGATCAGGGCAATGTGAGTATTGAACTCAATCTGTATGCATTTGAGAAACTCTGTCAAACACTTAAAGTTATCAGGCTTATTCCTCAGAAAGAACACCCATGTGAATGTAGAGAAGTCATCTACAACTACTAAAGTGTAAGATTTCCATCCTAGGCTTTGTACTATAATGGGTCCAAAAAGATCCATGTGTAACAAATACAAAATCCTAGGTGAATCACTCTTATTAAGTGACTTGAAACTATTTTTAGTTTGCTTGCCTAATTGACAAGCCCTGCAGAGTCCTTCCTTCTTGTAGGGGCCAGAAGGTAGTCCTCTAACAAGGTTGTCCTTGGATAGTCTAGCAATGGTTCTATGGTTTAAATGTCCTAGTCTCTTATGCCATAAAACATTAGGTCTACAAACAGAATTAAACAGGCAAATATCTACTTCTGTTGAAAGAAAATCTACTAAATAAATGTTACCTTTCCTTTTACCTGTCAACACAGTTGTGTTGTCCTCTGACTTGATCTTGCATAAGGCTTTGCTGAAAGTCACCTGGTAGCCTTCATCACATAGCTGATTGATACTGATCAAATTGTGCTTCAGTCCTTCCACATAGGCTACCTTCTTGAATGTGACTGTGCCAATCTGGACTGCACCATATCCTTTAGTTTGTCCAAAGTTTGAATCACCAAATATGACTTTGGGTCCAAGCTTGGCTTTAAAGGATGTGAGGTTGTCCCTATTTCCTGTCATGTGCTTGGAGCACCCACTATCCAAATACCATTGTTGGTTTGATGTTGGATAGGTCTTCACCTGCACATAAAATAATTGACTTGTTTTTGACCCAATTTACCTTGGGCCTAGGTTGATAACCTTTAAACTCAGAAATAAATGACATCCCTGGTTGACTCTTATAACCTTCAGGATGATATCTCATTGGAGGTATTATCCATTCAGTGTAAGGGTTAAAGCTTTGGGATGAAGGACCCCTAGGATTGGATTTTGATTTACCCTTGAAAGAATTTCCAAAGTTCTGATCTCTGTTCGACGATCGTTGAGCTGCGTTCGACGATCTTGGGTCAGATCGTCGAGCTTCGTTCGACGGTCAACTATGGTAGAGTTCAGGAATTAGAGATCGTCGACCTGAGTTCGACGATTTTGCCTGAGATCGTCGATCTGCATTTGGCGATCGTCGAGCTCCGTTCGACGATTTCTGCTGGAACTTGGTTTTCTTAGGCAGATCAGAATTTTTCCTAGCTACCTCTACAACTTCCTTTCCTTTATCAGAAATAAACTTAATTGGGGGTTGGCTGGATCAAGCACCAAAGCCCAGTGTACTATTAAATCTAGAGTTCACTGTGCTTGTGATGTCCATTAGCTTGATGCTTCTCCCATTAAGGGATTCTTCAAGCTTTTTGGCCTATGACAGCTCACTTTTCAGTGAAGCTATCTGCTCCCTATAGCACTCCAACTCCTCAGAGAGTTTGAGGTTTTCTGATTTTAAGAAACTGTGTTCAGACAATTGATTTCTGAGAGAGATAATTTCCTTCTCAGATTTTAATAAGTCAAAGCACAGTGCTTTAAATTCATACTTAAAGTCCTCAGAATTGAAATCAAATGAGTCTATTACCTGATCTTATTCAGGTTGAGTCTCTGAGTCTGACTCTGACTCTTCTGCATCTGAATTGTGTTGAGAGGCATTGATTGCCATCATGCAGAAATCCTTCTCTTTAGCATCATCTTCATCATCACTTGAGCTGGATGAAGCTTCTGATTCCTCTTCAATCTCACTCCAAGATTCAGCAACAAATCCATTTCTTGTGTGTTTGTTCTTGCTTGAGGAGGGTTTGCCATTGCTACTCTTCTTGAAGTCCTTATCTTTTCTTCTTTCTCTCTTATCCTTTCTGTCCTTGTTTTTGTTCTCTGTACAGTCAGGCACAATGTGGCCTGGTTTCCTGCAACCAAAGCAGACAATTTCTTTATTGTTTGATTTATCATACCTTGGCTTGTCATGATCATTGTATGATCTCTTCCTGAAGTCCTTTCTGGCCATCTTGTAAAATCTTTTAGCCAGCAGACTAAGTAGCTCATCATTGCCTGGGATTTTATCTTCAGGCTGATCTTCAGTGGCTTTGAAAGCTATAGACTTCTCTTTTCTTGTGGTTGGTGAGGCAGCCTTCTGCTCTTCTTCTCTATTTTTGATGAGCAGCTCATAAGATTTGAGCTTGCCCAAGAGAGCTTCTGTGGTAATCTCATTCAGACTTCTGGCATCCTTGATTGGCCAGATCCTTGAGTCCCAAGTGCTTGAGAAGCATATTAGGATTTTATCATTTAGCTCAGTCAATGAGATCTCTTTATCCAGAGTCTTCAGTTCATTGACTATTAGACTGAGCCTGTTATACATTTCAGCTACTGACTCAGCTTCTCCTTTCTTGAAATTCTCACATTGGGATATGAGGTGAGATCTTCTGTCTTTTCTTTCATCAACAGATCCTGAGACTATTTCAGATAGCTTGTCCCAGATTTCCTTTGCTGAGTTGCATTCAGCTACCTTTTGGAAAATGTCATCAGACATAGTCTGGGCTAAGATGTTCATAGACTTTGCATCTGATACCTTCCACTTCTTGATCTCCGCATCTGTTCCTGAAGGAGGTGGAACAACATTTGTACTTGTGTTCTCTGGATGTCTTGGACAAACTGTCAAAACAGAATTAAAAATGTCTTCATTAATAGAATTCATGTAGAGTCTAATCCTTGCCTTCCAAAGTGCAAACTTAGACAGATTGCACACTGGAGGTCTGGTGCTAGCATAATCTTTGTTTTGCGCCATGTTTTGTGAAGAAATAATTCTAATAACAAAATCTACAACAAGCAGATGTAACTAGGAATCTTTGGGTTGAGGTGTTAGCCTGTACAACCACCAAGGTGTGGTATGTTTAGCCAACCTCACTTTGATACCAATTGAAAGTGCGAGATAGATCTGATATACTCTAGAGGGGGGGGGGGGGGGGTGGGGTGAATAGAGTATGGTGCTTAAAAACTTTTACAACAGTTGTTGTATTCTAAATATGAACAGGGAAGCAAATAGTAAATCTAATCACAGAAACTATCTAATCACAGAGCAACCTAGTCACAAACCACAGCCAGAAATAGAAGAAAAACAAGCAATCAGAAGACACAAGGAGCTATAGTGGTTCCCCTAAACTTGGGTACATCCACTCTTCTACCACCCTAAGTAGGAATCCACTGCAGGATGAGTTGATCAGGTGTCCTGGGCACCAATGAGCTTTTGATAAGGTGCTCAAAAACCAAACCAGATTTTTTGATCAGGTGTCTTGCCACCAATGAGCTTTTGATAAGCTGCTCAAAAACACAAACAAACTTTTGAAGGGAGTTTGAAAAACCCTTTACAGAAGTGGGGATGAGAGAGTGATGGAAGTCTTCTCTTTCTCAAAATAGCTGAGAAGACTATGTGGATATTGATGTTGTCAAAGCTCCCCCTGAGATCTGTAGTTGTTCAGGAAATGAAGCTTTGCAGTAGGGTGATAGGCCTTCAGAAAATGATCTCCAGCAAATGATGATTTCAGCAACAGCTGAAATATGAGATGTCTGGAGTATTGAATGATGATGGCCTTGAACACTTGAATCAAAAGAGATCTGAAGATTTCAGATGGTTGATCTCTTTTAGTGATGGTGTTCTTGTATGAATTCTTTGAGACAGAGAATGTCTGGAACTCTTTTTCTTTCTCTTGTGTGATTGTGGTTGTGAGAGTTGTTGCAGAAGAAGATTTGCAGAGAATGAATATTGCAGAATATGTATCTCTCCCTTGTTCTTCTCTTCTTCAGTTCTGAAAAATCTAATTTTTTATTCTCTTGTTGTCTGAACAAAAATGATCCACTGTCAAGATAGCCGTTGGCTTGTCATAAATGACTTCATTAATTGCTTTTGTCTTCTGTGGGAAAGTCCAATGAAACATTCCTTGATAATTCCTTGAAACTTGCTCCAGAATAAATGAAAATGGCTACAAAATCTTCTGAATTAATTGCTGAGAATAACTCCTTAACTGTTCTGAATTTGAATCTTGAAAGTCGTTGAACTCTTCAGAAAAACGTCGAACTGAGCTCTACTATCGTAGAACTGAGCTCAGCGATTTGGACTTAGACAGCAACATAGATCGTCGATTTGAGCTCAACTATCGTCGAACTGAGCTCAGAGATAGCGGAACAAATTGGAGTCAATATCGTCGAACTGAGCTCGAAGATCACCGAATGGAGTTCGACGATTTGTTGAAGTTGAGCTCAGCGATCGTTGAATGGAGTTCGACGATCCGTCGAAGTTGAGCTAAACAATCGTCGATAGTAGTTCGACGATTCGTCGTACTGAGCTCGACGAAATGACTTAGTCTCCAAACTGAAAAACCTTGGTCTTGAGGGCAGCTTCCAAACCTAACTACTAACCCTTAGACTCAATTCTAATTGACCTTTAAATATGTACAATGAGGTCAAAAACAGGTTTCCTAAAGACATAGTGATCCTGACCCAAATTAGTAATAGGGTGTCCCAACATGAACTACACTAAACGCATTTGGACATAGCCAAATTTGATGTCGCGGCCCCTCCGACACTACTTGATAATGACCCGGTTGCCGAGGCACAATGACACAAAGATCTTAGGTGTCGTGATGATGCTGAAGGAAGACCATGTTACAACCTCCGCCCGTGGCGTGCCAAATCCACCGTGAATAATTTATTACGTTATTTCATGCACTTTTATTTTATATTGATGAATATAAAATTATTCCATGTTTGGATGATAATTTTATATTCATAAATGTTATGTAATTTTTATTTTTGGACATTTCATAGTTAGTGGTGTGTACTTAATCATACGGATGGATGAGATTACATCTCCATCATGGATGGTTAAGGGCTTGTTGTAAATCCTTTGTGTTTGTAACTCCTATGTGTTTGTAACTCCTATATAAGGAGGCCTCTTTATGAGAATTAATAGAGAAGAAGAAGAATTTGAATCCAAAGAAACTCCCTAGGAGAAATTCGTCCAAGGAGAGACTCCAAGCCGCCGGCCTTGTGGTGTGAAGCCTCCCCCCTTGCTTCCTTCCTCCCCTCTTCGGTGCGACGACGGCGTTGCTTCCTTCGGTGCGACTCCGAGGAAGAAGGATTACAGCCCCATTCGGTGTGACGTCGGTGGTTCGGTGGAGAGAGTGAATCTCCCACCTATCTTGTGCGATTGATGTTCTTGGTTTGGTAATCTCTTCATCTTTAGTGATTCTTGCTTTGAGTTTGTGGAGGCTTTTGCGAACCGTCTTTTCCGTGATTTTAAAATACATCGCTTGCAAAATCTGATCCGGCTTCGTTGTTATTGAATCTCTTGTATTCCGGATTGGGAAGATCCTTTGTGGGAGCGAGACTTGCCATAGCCTTGACTTGCTCTACAAGATTGGAACACTTTGTGTCAACAAGGGAATTAATCTCAACTGGAACTCGACCACCATTTGAAGTTTGTCGCTGTTCCGAAATAAATTATTGCTGCGTTTGAAACGGTTCAAGTTGGTACAATAGATGCTTGTGTAGGTGCGGTGAGTTGTGTGCTTGTTGGAGAGGTAGGTATTAAGGACGTTGTGTCGAGTCCGACAGGAATCTTATATATTGAATTTATCATTCGGATTTGGGAGCCAACCCGACCCCTTTTCGTTCTCTTTTGGTCGGAGCCCTCCTATCTTGCTTTTAAGCTTTGCGATGTACTTCCTATGGATGCCTGCCACTTGTTGTTGTGTCGCCCTTGGCTTTATGATCGCGACATGACACACTTTGGGAGATCCAGCACGTACGAATTTAAATTTAATGGTAAGATCATTACATTGAGGCCGACCGTCCCAAAGGAGTCGGTAGCTTTAGCTAAGGACACCACTATTCCGGTCGAGAGGAAGACGTTGAATCTAGTGGGTAGAAAAGATTTTGTGAAGGATCCCTTTCGTGACGGGTTGATGTACGCACTAGTTCTTGTGAGTGCGAAAGGGGATTCAGGAGCATTGGACGATTTGCCTAAAGAGTTACGGGTATTGTTGGACGAATATAAGGACGTATACCCGGATGAGCTGCCTTCAGTGTTACCACCGCTGAGGAATATACAGCATGCGATAGACCTTATCCCTGGATCCTCTTTACCGAACCAACCCCACTATAGGCTTCATCCCGCCGCCCATAAAGAGTTACAGACCCAGATCGAGGATTTGATGAAAAAGGGGTTCATTAGGACTAGTATGAGTCCATGTGCGGTACCTGCCCTTCTTGCTCCCAAGAAGGATGGTACTTGGAGAATGTATGTTGATAGTCGTGCTATCAATAAAATTACCATCAAATATAGATTTCCTATTCTGCGATTAGATGACCTCCTAGATGTCTTATCTAGCGCTACCATTTTTTCAAAGTTAGATTTGCGGAGTGGCTATCACCAGATCAGGATCCGTGAGGGGGACGAATGGAAGATTGCATTCAAGTCAAAGGATGGGTTATACGAGTGTCTTGTGATGCCCTTTGGGCTATCCAATGCCCCCAGTACTTTCTCCCGGATGATGACACATGTCTTTCAGCCTTACATGGGGAAGTTTATGGTCGTCTATTTCGATGACATCTTAGTCTTTAGTACCACCACTGCTGAGCACGTCTCCCACATGAGGTCGGTTCTTTCCACCCTGCGAAGGAAACCTTATTCCTTAATCTCAAGAAGTGCACATTCTGTGTCACTGAAGTGGAGTTCTTAGGCTACATAGTCGGTTCAGAAGGAATTAGAGTTGACCCTAAAAAGGTTAAAGTCATTAAGGATTGGCCCGGACCGACCACGTTACGAGAGGTGCAGAGTTTCCATGGGTTAGCTACTTTGTACCGCCGTTTCATTTGAGACTTTAGTAGCATTATGGCCCCCATTAGTGATTGCATGAAGAAAGGTGAGTTTACTTGGACGAAGTACGCCACTATCGCTTTCCAACGCATTAAGGAGCTTATGACTGAGGCACCTGTCTTACGTCTACCAGACTCCACAAAGGTCTTTGAGCTTACGTGTGACGCTTCTAGCGTGGGAATAGGAGGTGTCTTGAGTCAGGAAGGACACCCTTTGAGTTATTTTAGTGAGAAGTTAGTGGGCGCCAAATTGAATTACTCAAATTACGATAGGGAGTTTTATGTCGTCATTAGATATTTACACCATTGGAGGCACTATCTCCTCTCTAAAGAGTTTGTGATCCTCTCCGATCACGAAGCATTGCGGTTCATCAATGGCCAACATAAAATCAGCCCGCGTCACGCTAAGTGGGTATCTTTCCTACAGGGTTACACTTTTAGTCTCAAACACCTTAAGGGAGCTGACAATCGAGTCACGGATGCTCTTAGTCGTCTAACCCTGTTACTCACCACTATGGAGGCTAATGTCATTGGATTCGAGCGAATCAAGGATGAGTACGCCACATGCCCGGATTTTCAGAACGTATATTTGTCTGCCCAAGATAGCTCCCCCATGGTTATATCTGTGTTCGTCATTAAGGATGACTATCTATTTAGACATGGGAAGTTGTGTATTCCGCAATCATCGTTACGCCTCCATATCATCTGGGAATTGCATAGTGGAGGGTTCAGTGGCCACTTCGGCAGGGACAAGACCATTACGCTAGTTGAGGAGAAATTCTACTGGCCAAAACTTAAGGCAATGGTGGGAAGGGTAGTTAGTAGTTATCGTACCTGTCAGGTATCCAAGGGCACCAAAACCAATGTAGGATTATATACGCCCTTGCCTATACCTTCTACGCCATGGGAAGACGTGAGCATGGACTTTGTCTTTGGCCTACCAACTACTTTGCGTCCTCACGACTCCATTCTTGTCGTTGTGGATAGGTTCTCTAAAATGGCATACTTTATTCCGTGCGCTAGAACCAATGACGCATCTCATATTGCAAAATTGTATTTTAAACAAGTAGTTAGTCACCGGGGAGTGCCGAAGACAATAGTCTCGGATAGAGATGTTAAGTATACGAGCTATTTCTGGAAAACACTTTGGGTCTTATTGGGTACCAAGTTATTGTTTTCCTCCGCCTATCACCCTCAGACCAATGGGCAAACGGAGGTGGTCAATCAGAGCTTGGAAAGCCTTCTTAGATGCCTAGTGAGCGATCACAAAGGTACATGGGATCTTCTTCTTCCCCACGCCCAGTTGGCCTATAATAATTCCAAAAATCGTTCCACCGGTCTGTCTCCAAATGAGATTGCTCACGGGTACAAGGTCCCTGTGCCTCTTGACTTGGTTCTGTTTCCCCCAACATACAAGACAAGGCAGTTTGCACAATCCTTTGCCAACATATTCATGACCTACATGCACGTATACGAGCTACCTTGACTGCTCAATACGAGTCTTATCAGACGCACGCTAATCTACATAGGAGGGTGTCGCACTTCAAAGTCGGCGATTTAGTCCCAGTCTGATTAGTTCCCGAACGCTTGCCATCTGGCACCGTTAAAAAGTTAGCACCAAAGCGCGCCAGCCCTTTTCGGATTATAAAGAAGCTAGGTGACAATGCTTTCATGTTGGATTTGCCAGCTGATTGGGGTATCTCCCCTATTTTTAATGTCTCGGATTTGACGTCGTTTGTTTCGCCTCCACCTGAGTTGAATTCTTTGTCATCTTCTCCCTCTACTAAAATTTCTAATGGGTTGGGGAGTGGTAGTTCAGATGATCTCTCTCTTTCGGTCCCCACAGGTATAACATCGGATGGTACGTTGCCTTCTTTTTTTCCTACTGCTTGCATGTTTCCCAGGTTTCCCAAGACATTTCTCACTCCAGATATGATACTTACTACTAAGCCACTTACTACTCCTGATGGTGATACCTACTGCTTCCTCATCCATTGGCGTGACCGTCCCCCTTCTGACGACTCATGGGTACTCGTGACAGAGCTTCAATGTTTGGATGCCGAGCTTCTCCGCCGCTTGCTCTCGGCCCACGCATCAGAGATACGTTATTTTGAGTGGGAGAGGATTGATGCCGCGGCCCCTCCGCCACTACTTGATGATGACCCGGTTGCAGAGGCACAACGCCACAAAGATCTTAGGTGTCGTGATGATGCTGAAGGAAGACCGTGTTACAACCTCTGCCCGCGGCGTGCCAAATCCGTCGTGAATAATTAATTACGTTATTTCATGCACTTTTATTTTATATTGATGACTATAAAATTATTCCATGTTTGGATGATAATTTTATATTCATAAATGTTATGTAATTTTTACTTTTGGACATTTCATAGTTTGTGGTGTGTACTTAATCATACAGATGGATGAAATTGCATCTCCATCATGGATGGTTAAGGGCTTGTTGTAACTCCTATGTGTGTATAACTCCTATATAAGGAGGCCTCTTTATGAGAATTAATAGAGAAGAAGAAGAATTTGAATCCAAAGAAACTCCCTAGGAGAAATTCGGCCAAGGAGAGACTCCAAGCCGCCGGCCTTGTGGTGTAAAGCTGCGCCCCTTGCTTCCTTCCTCCCATCTTCGGTGCGACGCCGGCGTGGATTCCTTCGGTGCGACTCCGAGGAAGAAGGATTGCAGCCCCATTCGGTGTGACGCTGGTGGTTCCGTGGAGACAGTGAATCTCCCACCTATCTTGTGTGATTGATGTTCTTGGTTGGGTAATCTCTTCATCTTTAGTGATTCTTGCTTTGAGTTTGCGGAGGCTTTTGCGAACCGTCTTTTCTATGATTTTAAAATACATCGCTTGCAAAATTCGATCCGGCTTTATTGTTATTGAATCTCTTGTATTCCGGATTGGGAAGATCCATTGTGGGAGCGAGACTTGACCTAGCCTTGACTTGCTCTCCAAGATTGGAACACTTTGTGTCAACAAGGGAATTAATCTCAACTGGAACTCGACTGCCATTTGAAGTTTGCCGTTGTTCCGAAATAAATTATTGCTGCGTTTGAAACGGCTCAAGTTGGTACAATAGATACTTGTGTATGTGCGGTGAGTTCTGTTCTTGTTGGAGAGGTAGGTCTTAAGGACGTTGTATCGAGTCCGGCTGAAATCTTCTATATTGATTTTATCATTCGGATTTGGGAGCCAACCCGACTCCTTTTCGTTCGCTTTTGGTCGGAGACTCCTATCTTGCTTTTATGCTTTGTGATGATAGTTTCCGTTAGTGTAGTCGAGCACGTATCACGATCTCCCCTACACCAAAATTTCTGTGTCTAAGACAAAACACTGACTTTGAGATTTAGTCAGCAAATTATCACATGGTGTTTAGTGAGCTTGCCTCTCTCAACACTTATGGACTTGGTAAATATTCACAATTTTCAAATGCGTTGATTGCTTTTACTTTCGCCACGCTTAGCTCTGAGTTCATTGAACTGAGCTCTAAGTTCGTAGAACTGAGCTTTCACATTTCGTCGATCTGAGGTCTGAGATCGTCGAATTGGGTTTTGAGTTCGTCGAACTGTATGGCGTTGAGAGAGTTTACTTCACTCAACGCCTGTGGACTTGGCCACTTACTCAGCTTGTCTCTTCATGGCTTTGACTGTATAGCGTTCACTCAGCGCTATACGTCATCTGGCATTGATTGAATGACCTTCACTCAACGCCTGTCGACTTAGACAGTTTTCTATCTTTCCACACCCTAGTTAAGTATTTACCGGACCTAACCGCTTAGGTTATCTGTCCCATTATTGTCACTGGGGCATCCAATACACTTTTATGTATATTATTGACAAGATTGACTTCACTCATATCTAGGAGATTGAGGGCAATGGTGTAGCGCCCCAAATCTCAGTGATGATTGGGTTGAGGAGAGTGGGTAAAACGGCCTAGGACACGAGCATATTCCCAAGCCGTGTCATATTCTGTGTGAGGTACAAGGCCCGAGACATGGGCATGTCCATGGCCCTGTCCTGCACTCGAGTGCTACAGGGTCGTCTCGAGTGAGTTCGTTGAAATGCAGTCGACGATCCTCGAGTAGGGTACATGCCCTGTGATACGGGAATTTCCAGGGTCGTGTCCTGCTATGCACTCGATGATTTCTTGATTTAGTTCGACGAATTGCACTCGACGATCCTCGAGTGGGGAACACAGCCTACGACACGGGCGTGTCAAGGGTCGTGTCCTTCTTTGTGCTTGATTAGGATGATGAACATGAGCTGGACACGGGCATGTCTGAAGCTATGTCGGGCATACAGCCAGTGACACGGGCATGTCACATGGAAGTGTCCTGGTCTGGTTAAGGCTATTTATTTTCTGCTTAAGGTACACGGCCTGTGATACGGGCGTGTCACAGGCCGTGTTCAGGCCAGGAAAGAGTTTTTAAGGACTTTTTGTGGCCTTCCATTGCTTTCAAAGGGGATCCAATGGCCCAGAATTCTCCCTGCTGCTGATAAGGCCAAGAGTTGAGATAAACTCTCTCATTTTTCTCAAGGCCTTTTTCTTTCTTCAAGTATTAGAGAGTTGGGAGAGCAAGGGAGAAGGACGAGGAATTCGGCTGCTGGTGGAGTTTCAGAGCCCCGAATTGCGTGCCGAGTCCGGATTCTTGGAGGCAAGGCCATTGTGGTGCTTTTCATACGGCTAGATTTCCATGGCTCTAAAGTGATCGTCAAGGGTAATGATCTTTCTTCCTTGGACTTGTGAAGTCCTAAATTTGGCATATGTATGGGTTTTCCCCAACCAAAAGGTGGATTGTTGAGGTATTCCCCTTGGGTTGATTCTGGATATCCCCAAGATGTCTTGCTTGTTGATCCGGAAATATGAACTACGGAATAGGCATACTCTGTGAAGCCCATGTGGACTTATTATTCTGGATTGGTGATGTTTTATATTGCACACTAGAGAAGACTCTGCGTATAGATGAATATGTTTGCGGATTCAATGGGTTGTGCCTGTGAAAGATAGTCGCAGGAAGTACTGGAGTGAAAGTCCGGGAAAATACCCGCAAGTGCTTGTACTGTATGCTATGAAAGACTAGTGTTCCTGGCACTGCGGGAGACTGCAGGGGTTATTTGATCGTTGATCGAGATAAGGTTAGCGCTGGGATGGAAAGCGTCGGGCGAGAGTGAGTATCGCTGGTGATGGCTCCTAGTTAACATGTGATTGTGAAGCCAGTCCTTCGGGGACCGTATGGCTGTTTGTGAGCTTTGTGAGCTCATGCTGAACGGACAAGGGGATGCCGATTCCCCTCAGTGAACTGAGGATTTGAGAAACATGAAATGGCTGAACTGTATCCGCATTATGGTTGTCTGCCATGAGTACCTGGGTGTCTGGCATTCTGCAGAAACACATAATGAGAGTCTTAGACATGCGCGCCACTCGGTAGCAATGCTATGGGGAGCTTTGGGCCAAATCCCAGGTCATTATAAGAATACGAGAGGTTTACGCCTGCATGCCACGATGCCATGGGGGGCTACGGGACAATCACGGGTCGTTATTCTAAGACTAAAGTCTCCGGCTGAAGGCCATGTAGCAGAATGATCAAGTTTGTTGTTGGGCTTCTGGCCTTAAATGGCGGTGGGCGACTGGTTTATGCGATACATCAAGAATGTGCCCAGAGTGCACGGAGCGTCGGGCCCTGTGGGCGACATTTATAATATGTTGATTGTGTGTGAATGCACATTGTGTGATATATCTGCTTGTGAAAGGCTATGCCGGTAGAGAAGGAATGCCACTGCCCGGGTAAGGGGTAGGGTTGTTATAAATTGGTCAGTTGTTTACTGACCGTTGCCTTGTTTTACCATTGTAGGGTGTATTGTTCCGTGCAGGTGCAGGAGAGCCGAGCGGAAAAATAGGGGGCTGAAGCCCTTGTTGTTGTTGATGCTACTATTGTGCTGGCCGTTGAAGGCCAAAGAACTTCATATGATAGTATTTTCTTGTGTGGCCGGCCTATGTGCCGTCTTATGGAAGTCACATGTATAAAACTTAACTGTAAGGCCATAAGGCCAGACTTGCTGTGTATCTGGTGTACATTCCTTCGTGATGTATATATAAATGCTAATTTATATATTGTGGACATTCTGATGAGCTGAGTTCAATCAACTTAAAAGCTTCTGCTAGAATGCTCTGTGTTAGAATGCGCAACTCTGATATTAACCCGTAAATTTGCCGTCTGTTTGTGGCATATGGTGTGGGGGCCCGGACTGACCTTCTATTATATGTCATGTAACTGATGGAGGTGTTACAATTTTTGTATCACCTTGTCTCGTTCTTTCCCTTTCGATTTCATGGTCGAATTCTTTAGTGGGGTGGCAAGCACGTGTAAGTGCGACCTGCTATAACATTAATGAACTCAAGAATGTCCACTAAGGAGTGCAAATAAACCTGTTTGAGGAACCTGCGCATTCCTATATTATTGTTACTGCTTGTGCGAGGTCGCTAATGTGTGTCTTGTCCACCTATAGGTGAATCGTAGTGGTGCTAGGCAGTCTGATCCCCAGCATTCTGAAGAGAGTGTGGCACCAGTTGACGTGCCTACACAACCTCCTTCAGCGGAAACAATACATTTAGTTGTTGAGGCATTGTTTGCAATTATTCATGCACAGCCTACTGGGCAGGCGCAGCCGGCATTAGTGCCAGAATGGATTGGTGTAAAGCGGCAACCTGTTGAGGCTGTTGATCCTCGGGCAGCTGAATGGCAGTTGAAGCAGTTCATGAGTTTCAATCCTCCTATGTTTACGGGTCTGGGATACCCAACGCAGGCGGAAACTTTGTTGTTGCATGTCAAACGAATAATGACGGCGATCAGGACGGAGAAAAATCAGAAGGTCACCTTGGCCACCTTCTTGTTGGAGGGAGAGACTCAGCTATGGTGGGACGAGATAGAGTTACACCACTTAGCGGGTAGGCAACTAACAGAAGTCTCGATTGAGGAGTTTTCACGACTTTTCTTGGGAAAACACTTGCTAGTGGCTCAACGCATCGCGATGGAAAATGAGTTCCAGCATCTAACTCAAGGCGAGAGTAGTGTCGTGATAGGTTAAAACTCCAAAAATATTTAAGGTCACGCGGCGCCCCGGGTGGTTTTATTAAAGTAAAGCGGAAGTGGTTTTATTTAGAAAACGGGGCGTGCGTATTTATTTATTTGGATATAAAACGGGTTAGATCGAGTTTTAATGAAAGGAGGCAAGTGCACCTATTGTGAGTAGTACAGGATATTCCAAGTGGAATATCGAGGTCGTATTGTTCTCAGGGTCGGTTCGATTATTTCTACTCTTCCCTGAAGGGGACTATTATTTTACCGATAATTAACTTGTCGAGTTTTTTTTATATATATAATAAAAATGACAGAACATGAAATCATTAAAGGGGAAGCCGATGATGAGCCTAGCTCGACGGAATCGAATAAAATTTGATCTAAAATAAATTTTGAATAAATAGAGATCCGAATTTTCAAATCAATTAAGGCGGAGACTTGGCCGTGGAAGTTCCACTAAAATGAGCTCACCTAACTATAAGGCTATCGCTCTCCTGAACGCTAAGACTATTCGACCGGGCTCTCATCTGACGAAGGATTCCTCTTAATGCCCGCATTACGCTAAGAACCCCGCTATTAGGTGGGGAACCCAATCCGGTAGAGTTGGAGCGCCTCCTCTCTCGAGGGTTTGTGCGGAACTCTCTTTGCCAAGGGGTGATCAGTCCATATGCACGGCCTCTCGACTAGCTAGCATATACACTACGGAAATAGGGCCCACATATCGATTATGTGGTCCTACGCGTCGTAAACCCTAGGAAAAACCTTAAGTAATTGTAATTAATTAGAAAATAAGGACCTTTAATTATTTAAAGGTATTTTATTTGTCCCAATGCTCTTCGATACTGAGGGCTAAGAACGGTTAGCCACTCATTGGAATGGGGACGGTAGCGGTGAAAGCAATAAAGAAAGCAGTAAATGAAAGCGATAAAATGAAAGCGGGAAAATAAAGCAGGAAATAAAGCAGTAAATTGCAAGTCCTACTCAAACGAGTAGGACTGAAATGAAAGCAGTAAAGTGCGAGTCCCTGCGCAAATGCGTGGGCGGGAGAAATGAAAGCGAGTCCTACTCAAATGAGTAGTACAAAATAAATGCAACGCACGCACACACTCTACATAAAGTAAAACTCACCTACACACACTTTTGACATGAAATTAAATAAGCAAGCACACAAATCCTACTCAAATGAGAAGGAGAAAATCAATATGGGTCCTACTCAAATGAGTAGGACTAAATAAATGCACCCACTCTACAGAAAGTAAAACACACTCCACACTGCAGAAAAGTAAAACACACGAACTCTATTTGAATAAAGTAAAACAATGCGCCATTTAACTCTTACCGAGTAGGCGGAAATAAATGCACGTACATAAAAAACGAGAAAAGTTATCTAAAAATTAAAACAACTACATTTCTACCGCTAGAATGCGGTAGAAATGCATAAAAAGCTAAAATAAAAATTAAACGAGCGAAAAGTTTTGCAAATAAACGCAAAATGAAAGTGCTCGAAAAATTAAAACGAATACATTTCTACCGCTAAAATGCGGTAGAAATGATTAAAATGAAGACAAAAAAATAAAAAGAGCAAAAGTTTAAACGAAAAATCGAAGCGCACGAAAAATTAAAACGACTATATTATCATTCCTATAACTCCGTAAAAGTTGTTAAAAAGTAAGAATAAAGCGAAAAGAACGAAAATGTTTTACAACCTAAAGAGAAAAATCCAAGTTAAAGAAAATGAAAATCACTTTGAAATTGTTTTACGGATCTATAAGAATGAAAAATAATGCTATAAAATCCTAAGTTTAAGAAAACTAAATGAACATAACTAAATATAAAACAAAGAAAACTAATCTCATACACACACACACCCTTTTAAAATAGAACGAAAACTTAGTTAAAACAAAGAAAGAAATAAGATTGCATAAGAGTAGCCACATAGTTGAAGTCCAAATCAATAAAAAGAGAGAAAATCTACAATTTTATTAAGCTAAAAACGAAGATTACAAAGCTAAGAAAATAAAGGAGAGGGGGAGAAATTTCCCTTACATAGCATTTGGACTCATCTGAGCAGCATAACTCCTATACAAAATGGTTCAAAAGAAGGAACAGAAACTCTTACAGCAAGCTAGTATTTATAGAGAAAAAAAATCAAAGTACCCGCCCTCCGACACGGGCGTGTCGGCGGGCGTGTCACTACAGTTTGCGATGGCGGCCGGCGATTTGACAGCAAAGTTGACTTCGGGCTGGACACGTGTCGGTCACACAGCGATCACGCCCCAGGTCATGGGTGTGACGGTGGGCGTGTCGAGGAGGTGGATCTGGGCGCGGGTTTGTCGAGCGGAAATCATCGAGCTGCTGGAGAATCGTCGAGCTGTTGGAGAATCATCGAATGGAAAGTCGAGCTGAAATCATCGATCGGAAATCGTCGAGCTGCTGGAGAATCATCGAGCGCGTGTCTTTGTCAGCCAGGTGGAGAAAGTCACGCCACAGGTCACGACGTGACTCTGGGCGTGTCGGCGGTTCGACGATCGTCGAGCAGAAAGATGGGTTCGACGATCGTCGAGTGGGAAGATCGTCGAGCGCGGGTCTGTCGAGCGGAAATCGTCAAGCTGTTGGAGAATCGTCGAACGGAAAGTCGAGCTGAAATTGTCAATCGGAAATCGTCGATCGGAAATTTCGCTTTAAAAATCTCTGATTCCACAGGTTTGACGAATCACGGCCTGGTCACGCGCGTGACCAATAAGTCACGGGCGTGACTTGACAATTTTTTGCAGATTTTTATTTTTTCCTGAACAATAAAATAAAACAAGTTAGTAAAATATTTACAAAAGTAGGAGCATTTTATTTAATAAAAACAAGTAAAAATGACAAAAATAAATGAAAATGACTTAAGTAATGTACATAAAAATAGGTATATTTACAATTCATCAAATTCCCCCATACTTAAGCTTTTGCTATTCCAGAGCAAAAGTTTGAGGTGAACTTATAAGGAATAGAAAAAACTCTAAGTTTAGCTTACGCTTAATCAATTATAAGAGAGATCTAAATAAACATATGGGGTGTAAGAGTTAAGTCCTAAAATTATGTAGATGATTTAAATAGTGCAAAAGTTTTGGCCAAAAGACTTCTTGATGTAATCAAATAGAAGACAATACTTGTAATGGTTTGATCAACGAAATAGCTTGGAATTATATAAACTCTAACTTATAAGAGTGTTAATGGAAATAATACAATTTACTAATTATGCTCTCAAATAAATTTTTGAATTAATTCTAGAATCGTGAAATTGGCGAAGGGGATTGATGTTGGTTTATGAAGAGGGTTTTGATTTTTTGAGGTGAGGTAATTTTTTCTCGAACCTCCATTTTTTTTGATTATTAGGAAAATGAAATCCAATTTTCCTAATATGATTTTTGTTTTTCAACTTCATAAGAATAAAATTAACACAATGTATATGTGTAGGAGTAATGAATTTTATCCTCTTACTCCATAACATATAATATTTTTAAATTATTGGGTGCCTATGTTTACGGAACGAAATCTTATTCTCATTGACATAGGATCTTTTAAGGATAAAAATTTTATCATGTCAAGTAGGTCATGATAAGTAAGGGCAGAAAAGAAAACTAGATTTTTAATCCTAAAAATGTTTGAGAGCAACCTTAATAAATTGTACGTTCCAATTTTTCAGAAAGCTAAAAGTAGGTATAATTGAATTCTATAGTCGTTATTTTCTAACATAATACACGTGCTCCTATTAATGAAAAATTAGAAGTAGTGCCTAAAACGAGTTCGCTATCTTTAACAAAGCATAATGAATTCTTTAAAACTTAATCCCGGCTATTTAAATTTTTCAATCAATAATTAACAAACGAATAACAAACAGAGAATTAATAAAATTCACATATAAATATACTCAAAGCAAAATTTTTGGATTGCAAGAAAATTAAGAATTGAGATATTCGATTTATGCGTTAACAAAATATTTTTGGGATTTTAGGGATTTTATCATTTTTTTATTTTTTTGTGATTATGATTTTTTTGTTGTTGAATTTTTAGAGTTATTATCTTTTTTAGGAATTTTTGGTTTTTCTAATTTTTTGATTTTTTAGTGTATTTTGATAAGTAATTTACAAGAATGAGGAGAGAAAGAAGTGTTATTTACAAAGGAGATAGTGGGGGGGAAAGAGATCAAATTTTTTTTTTTTGTTTTTATTTTTAAATAATTTACAATGTAAAAACTCGAAGGCGGCCCGCGAACAGACTCTTATTTGGGGGGATTGGTTCGATGAGTCGAACGCCGCGGGTATGCCACAAAGTGTGTTTTAATAAATAAGAATAGGGGGGAGAGAGATTTTTATAAAAAATATTTACAAACTAAAACAAAAAAAATTTTTTAAAATTTTTTTTGATATTTTATAAGTTTTTGTGATTTTTGTTTGTGTTTTATGATTTGTTTGAGATTTTTTTGTTTTTTGATTATATAAAAAAACAAGGAGAATTTTTTTTATGTTTTAAGTTTTGCAATTTTTTTTGTATTTTTTATGAGTACAAAAACTTGATAGGAACGGTTAGCCACTCATCGGAATGAGGAGGTAGCGGTGAAAGCAATAAAGAAAGTAGTAAATGAAAACGATAAAATGAAAGCAGGAAAATAAAGCAGGAAATAAAGCAGTAAATTGCAAGTCCTATTCAAACGAGTAGGACTGAAATGAAAGCAGTAAAGTGCGAGACCCGGCGCAAATGCGTGGGCAGGAGAAATGAAAGCGAGTCCTACTCAAATGAGTAGGACAAAATAAATGCAACGCACGCACACACTCTACATAAAGTAAAACTCACGCGCGCACACACTCTCGACATGAAATTAAATATGCACGCACACAAATCCTACTCAAATGAGAAGGAGAAAATCAATGCGGGTCCTACTCAAACGAGTAGGACTAAATAAATACACCCACTCTATAGAAAGTAAAACACACTCCACACTGCAGAAAAGTAAAACACACGCACTCTACTCGAATAAAGTAAAACAATGCGCCATTTAACTCTTAACGAGTAGGCGGAAATAAATGCGCGTACATAAAAAATGAGAAAAACTAAGTTATCTAAAAATTAAAACATCTACATTTCTACCGCTAATGCATAAAAAGCTAAAATAAAAATTAAATGAGCGAAAAGTATTGCAATTAAACGCAAAATGAAAGTGCTCGAAAAATTAAAATGAATACATTTCTACCGCTAGAATGCGGTAGAAATGACTAAAATGAAGACAAAAAATAAAAGGTGCAAAAGTTTAAACGAAAAATTGAAGTGCACGAAAAATTAAAACGACTATATTATTATTCCTATAACTACGTAAAAGTTGTTAAAAAGTGAGAATAAAGCGAACAGAACGAAAATGTTTTACAACCTAAAGAGAAAAATCTAAGTTAAAGAAAATGAAAATCACTTTGAAATCGTTTTACGGATCTATAGGAATGAAAAATAATGCTATAAAATCCTAAGTTTAACAAAACTAAGTGAACATAACTAAATATAAAAGCAAGAAAACTAATCTCATACACACACACCCTTTTAAAAGTGAACGAAAACAAAGTTAAAACAAAGAAAGAAATAAGATAGCATAAGAGTAGCCACATAGTTGAAGTGCAAATCCATAAAAAGAGAGAAAATCTACAATTTTATTAAGCTAAAAACGAAGATTACAGAGCTAAGAAAATAAAGGAGAGGGGGAGAAATTTCCCTTACATAGCATTTGAACTCATCCGAGCAGCATAACTCCTATACAAAATGGTTTAAAAGAAGGAACAGAAACTCTTACAGCAAGCTGGTATTTATAGAGAAAAAAAAAATCAAAGTACACGCCCTCCGACACGGGTGTGTCGGCAGGCGTGTCACTACAGTTTGCGATGGCGGCCGGTGATTTGACGACAAATTTGACTTCGGGCTGGACACGTGTTGGTCACGCAGCGGTCATGCCCCAGGTCATGGGCGTGACGGTGGGCGTGTCGAGGAGGTGGATCTGGGCGCGAGTTTGTCGAGCGGAAATCGTCGAGCCGCTGGAGAATCGTCGAGCTGCTGGAGAATCGTCGAACGGAAAGTCGAGCTGAAATCATCGATCGAAAATCGTCGAGCTGCTGGAGAATCGTCGAGTGCGCGTCTTTGTCAGCCAGGTGGAGAAAGTCATGCCCCAGGTCACGGCATGACTCTGGGCATCTCGGCGGTTCGACGATCGTCGAGCGGAAAGATGGGTTCGACGATCATCGAGCCGGAAGATCGTCGAGCGCGGGTCTGTCGAGCGGAAAACGTCGAGCTATTGGAGAATCGTCGAACGGAAAGTCGAGCTGAAATCGTCGATCGAAAATCGTCGATCGGAAATTTCGCTTTAAAAATCGCTGATTCCACGGGTTTGATGAATCACGGCCTGGTCACGGTCGTGACTTGGCAATTTTTTGCAGATTTTTATTTTTTTCCTGAAAAATAAAATAAAACAAGTTAGTAAAATATTTACAAAATATGATCATTTTACTGAATAAAAACAAGTAAAAATGACAAAAATAAATGAAACTGACTTAAGTAATGTACATAAAAATAGGTGTATTTACAATTCATCATGTCGATACCTACTTGCATGAGTTTACGCGATTGGGACGCTATGCGGGGTCTATATTCGTTGATGAACAATGAAAAACCAATCGGTTCTATGAAGGCTTGCAGGATGTGTTAATATTCCTATTATAAAGTTCGGTGAACCAAGGGTTTCAGGTGCTGGTGGATACGGTGCGTGCGTTGGAGAAGGATATGAAGCGGGTGCAGGGAAAGAGGTTCTTGGCAGGGACAAAGCCTGAGTTCAAAGTGTCGCACTCTGGGAAATCAAGTTACCGAAGGAAATGGGGTAAGAGAATCAAGTCTTCTTCACAGGCCCCCTCGAATGTTGCATTTGGGGCAAAGTCGAGGCAGGAGTCTCGAGCCTGCTATACATGTGATAAAGTGGGGCATATAGCCTGTAACTGTCCAGTTGGTCCCTCAAAGGTTGAAAAGAACACAGGAGCGTCATATGTGGATAAGGGAAAGGTAGTGGTAGAATCCACGACATCCCAAGCGCAACCCCGAGTGTTTAATCTTGTCCTGCAGGAGGCCATAAAGCAAAGTGACGTTGTCACAGGTACGCGGTATTATATTTGATAGCTGTTTTTGCTATTACATACCTTATTTGTAGCATGTGTATGATGTGTTTGTATTAGACTTTATCCTGATTCGAGACTGTCCGGTGAGAGCACTGTTTGATACTGGTGCTTCTCATTCATTTTTATCTATGGACTTCGTTTCATGGATCAGTATACCGATTCATATGGTGGCAAATAGTATGAAGGTGTTATTACCAAATGGCTGTGTAATGCATGCAGATAGTTTTTGTTTTGTGGAGGTACAAATAGGAAGTCGGTATTTCGGGTTGGAAGCATCTGTGCTGCCGATATCGGAGCTTGATGTGATTTTTGGCATGGACTGGCTTTTGGAGCAGAGTTCCTATATCGATTGCAAGTCAAAGGAAGTCACACTAGAGCAGAATACCGAATGAGAAAGGAATTTCGCTGGTATGCGAGGGTCGAGCATGACGTTAATGTCTGCTCTTCAAGTGGTTAAGGCAGTTCGGCAAGGTGCAGAGGTATTCTTCACGCTTATTGCGGCTGTTGAGCCAAAGGCCAGTGTGAGTGATGTTCCGATTGTTTCAGAGTTTGTAGATGTGTTTCTGAAAGAGCTTCCGGGATTACCTCCATATTGGGAGATTGATTTCTCGAATGAGCTCGTGCCAGGTGAAAAACCTGTGGCCCGCTCTCCATATCGAGTAGCGCCAAAGGAAATGGCTGAATTGAAAGTTCAATTGCAAGTGTTGTTGGAACAGCAAAATATACGCCCAAGTATGTCATCTTGGAGCGCGCCTGTTCTGTTTGTGAAAAAGAAATATGGTAGCCTGTGATTGTGTATTGATTATCGTGAATTGAATATGTTAACAGAGAAAAATAAATATCTGATTTCACGGGTAGATGATTTGTTTGATCAATTGGCAGGATCAAAATTATACTCAAAACTGGATTTGAAATCGGGCTACTACCAGTTGTGAATTCGGGAAGGTGACATTCCAAAGACATCATTTGGAACACGTTATGGCCATTACGAGTTTACTGTAATGACGTTTGGAATATGTAAGCGCCGTCCGTTTTTATGGATCTAACGCACCGAACGTTCCGAGAGTACTTGGATCTGTTTGTGATTGTCTTCATCGATGATATCTTGGTGTACTCTCAATCAGAAGAAGATCATGCGTACCATTTATGGTTGGTGTTGCATACCCTGAGAAGAAATAGGCTCTACGCCAAGTTCTCAAAGTGTGAGTTTTGACTGTCGTCAGTTGCTTTTCTTGGCCATGTGGTGAGTGGAGAGGGCATTGTGGTGGATCCATCAAAGATAAGAGCCATCCAGGAGTGGCCAACGCTGTCTTCGGTGGCCGAAGTCAGGAGTTTCCTTGGACTGGCAGGCTACTACAGACGTTTTGTAGAAAATTTCTCGCGGATCGCTTTGCCTCTGACCATGTTGACGAGGAAGGATCAGAAGTTCGTTTGGACGCTGGAGTGCGCGCGTGCTTTTGAAGAGCAAAAGAGTCGTTTAACCACGATGCCCGTTTTGACACCGTCATGTGGTTCGGACGTCTTTGAGATGTATAGTGATGCGTCAGGTTGCGGCTTAGGCCGCGATCTTCTACAATTTCGAAAGGTGATTGCTTACGGCTCACGCTAGTTGAAAGTGCATGAGCGGAATTAACCCGTTCACGATTTGGAGTTGGCAGCGGTGATTTTTGCACTGAAATTGTGGCGACATTATTTATATGGCCTGAACGTAGATAAATTCACGGACCATAAGAGCCTAAAGTACTTATTGGATCAGAAGGATCTTAATATGTGATAACGAAGGTGGATGGTGTTCCTCTGGGACTACACCTTTGATATTCATTACACTCTCGCGAAGGGAAACGTGGTCGCAGATGCCTTGTGTCATCGGACTCCGTCAAGGGCAAATTGGTTGTAGAGGCATGATGAGCGTCTCATCCAGGAGTTTGAAGCTTTAAAGATTTCTTTTGTTGATAAGAATTCCACAACAAATGCATGCTTGCACTGGACGGGGGTATAGTGTGACCTTGCGGACAGGATTCAGCGGGCAACAGAACTTGATGAAAGCCTGCAACGCTATGCAGTAGATGGGTCGAATGACAAATTCTCTTCGGATGCTTTTGCGGAAAGGGGGTCATTTGTACGTTTCGAGTATGGGTAAGTTAAGAGAAGAATTGATGTATGAAGCTCATTTTGCGAAATACTCAATTCACCTAGGAAGCACAAAGATGTACAAATACAAGAAGAAGTTGTTCTGGTGTCCAGGCATGAAGAAAGACATAACACATTATGTGGTTAAATGTCAGACCTATGCCTTAGTGAAAGCTGAATTCCAGAAGCCTGAAGGTTTCCTGAAGTCACTACCTGTTCCGGAGTGGAAGTTTGATGATATTTCAATGGATTTCGTTCATGGTTTGTCAAGGTCACAACGCGGTAATGATTCGATTTGGGTGATCGTAGACCGGTTGATGAAAGTGGCTCACTTCCTACCGAACAAGATGGATGACTCAGTGGAAGTCTTGGAGAAACTCTATGTTGAGCAGATCATACGGTTGCACAGTATTCCCAGCAGCATCATAAGTGATCTTGACCGGCGATTCACATCTAATGATTGGTGGGTAATCCATCAACTGTTGGGAACAAAGTTATTGTTCAGTACGGCCTTTCATCCCCAAACTAATGGCCAGACTGAGGGGACCAACAGAATAATGGAGGACATGCTCCGAATGTGCACCTTGGGTTTTGGTAAGAGATGGGAAGATCATCTCTATATGGTCGAGTTTGCCTAAAATAATAGCTACCAAGCGAGCATCGGTATCGCACCGTTTGAAGCCTTGTTTGGTCGAAAATGTCGTACACCTTTAGCTTGGGTGGAAGCGGACGAATCGAAACTATATAAGCGCAAGGAAGTAGAAGAGGCTAATTTGACGATACGCTCTATTCAGGAGAGGTTATTGATAGCCCAAGATAGATAAGCCAAATAGTATAATGTCAAACACCGAAATGTCGAATTTTCGGTTGGCAATTGGGTCTATTTGAAAATCAATCCCTTCAAAGGCGTATCCAGGATTCGGCACTTAAAAAAGTTAAGTCTGAGGTATCTTGGTCCATTTGAAGTGGTGGAATAAGTTGGTGAAGTTGCCTATCGGCTAGCGCTTTCAGATGAATTGAGTGGATTGTATGATGTGTTCCACATCTCAGTGCTCTAAAAAGCCATAAAAGATCCAGCTCAAGTGATTGCGAACAATCGGGTACCGATCAAATTTGGGGAAACAATGAAGGTTAGCCACATTCGGATCGAGGATAAAGCCGATAAGCAGTTGCGGAACAAGACAATCGGGATGGTCAAGGTCCGATGGGACAATTGTGGTTGTGAGGAGCTAACATGGGAGCGGGAGCAGACCATGCGTGCTGAGTTCCCCAAGTTATTTGTTTAAACTTGTATAACAGTTTGTGTGTACAGAAAATGTGGTAACACATTTGTGGTTGAGAATTTCCCCAGTACTGTGTGCAAAATTTGGGACAAAATTTCTTGTAAGGATGGGAGGATTGTAGTGCCCCAAATCTCAGTGATGACTAGGCTGTGGAGAGTGGGTAACACGTCTGGGACACGGGTGTCTCCCCAAGTCGTGTCCTATTCTGTGTGACATATGCGGACTAGGACACGGGCATGTCCTTGGTCGTGTCCTGCACTCGAGTGCTATAGGTTGGTCTCAAGTGAGTTCGACGAAATTCGATCGACGATCCTCTAGTAGGGTACACTGCCTATGACAAGGGCTTGTACAGGGTCGTGTCTTGCTATGCACTCAACGAGTTCTCGAGTGAGTTCGACGAATTGCACTCGACGATCCTCGAGTGGGTCACACGGCCTGCGACACGGGGGTGTTGAGGGCCGCATCCTTCTCTTTGCTTGATCATGATGATGATCACGGGCTGGACACGGGCGTGTCTGAAGCCGTGTCAGGAACACGGCCAGTGATACAGGCGTATCACTTGGGCATATCCTAGTCTGGTTAAGGAAGTTTCTTGGCTGCTTAAGGTACATGGCCTGTGACATGGGCATGTCACACGCCATGTTCAGCCCAGGAAAGAGTTTTTCAGGGCCTTTCATGGCCGTCCATTCCTTTCAAAGGGCATCCAATGACCCAGAATTCTCCCTGCTGCTGATAAGGGCAAGAGTTGAGGATAAACTCTCTCATTTTTCTCAAGGACTTTCTCTTTCTTAAAGTGTTAGACAGTGGGGAGAGCAAGGTAGAAGGAGGAGGAATCCGGCTGCCGGTGGAGTTTTAGAGCCCTGAATCGCGTGCTGAGTCCGGACTCGTGGAGGCAAGGCTGTTGTGGTGCTTTTTATCCGGCTAGATTTCCATGGCTCCAAAGCGATCGTCAAGGGTAACAATCTTTCTTCCTTGGACATGTAAAGTCATTAATTTAGCATATGTATGAGGTTTCCCCCACCAAAGGGTGGATTGTTGAGGGATTCCCCTTGGGTTTATTTTGGATATCCCCAAGATGTCTTGCATGTAGATCCGGAAACGTGAAATACGAAATAGTCATATTGTGTGAAGACCATCTCTAATGGTTGTTCTGGATTGGTGATGTTTTATGTTGCACAATGGAGAAGACTCCGCATGTAGATGAATATGTTTGCGGATTCAGTGGGTTGTGCCTGTGAAGGATTGTAGTAGGAAGTACTGGTGTGAAAGTACAGGAAAATACCCGCAAGTGCTTGTACTATATGCTATTAAAGACCAGTGTTCCTGGCTCTGCAGGAGTTTACATGGATTGCTGGATGGTTGATCTAGATAAGGTTAGGGCTGTGATGGATAGCGCCGGGCAAGAGTGAGTATCGCTGGCGATGGCTCCTAGTTAACATGTGATTATGAAGCCAGCCTTCGGGGATAGTGTGGCTGTTTGTGAGCTCATGCTAAACGGACAAGGGGATGCCGACCCACGTTAGTGAAGTGACGATTTAGCGACGGGAAATGGATGAACTATATCCACATTATGGTTGTCTGTCATGAGTACCTAGCACCTGACATTCGGAAGAAATGCATAATGAGAATCTTAGACCTGCGCGCCACTCGGTAGAGATGCTATGGGGGATACTAGCCAAATCCCGGGTCGTTACAAGAATACGAGAGGCTTACGCCTGTGCACCACGATGCTATGGGGGGCTACGGGCCAATCCCGGGTCGTTATTCTATGACTAAAGTCTCCGGCTGAAGGCCGTGGAGCAGAATGCTCATGTTTGTTGTTGGGATTAGGACCTTGAATGGTGGTGGGCAACTGGTTTATCTGGTACACCTATAATGTGCCCTGAGTGTAATGGAGCGTCGGGGCGTGTGGGTGACGATTGTGATATGTTGATTGTGGGTGAATGCACATTATATGATATATCTGCTTGTGAAATTCTATACCTGCAGGGAAGGAATGTCATTGCCCAAGGTAAGTGGTAGGTTCGTTATAAATTGTTCAGCTGAACGCTGACCGTTTCCTTGTTTTACCACTATGGGGTGGATTGTTCCGTGTAGGTGATGGAGAGCCGAGTGGAAAATAGGGGGATGAAGCCCTTGTTGTTCTTGCTGCTGCAGCTACTGTGCTGGCCATTGAAGGACAAAGAACTTCATACGATAGTATTTTCATGTGTGGCCAGCATGCGTGCCAATGTATGGAAGTCACATGTATAAAGCTTAATTGTAAGGCCATAAGGCCAGACTTGCTGTGTATTTGGCGTACATTCCTTCATGATGTATATATAAATGCTAATTTATATATTGTGTACATTCTGATGAGCTGAGTTCAATCAACTTAAAAGCTTCCGCTAGAATGCTTTTTGTTAGGATGCGCAACTCTGATATCAACCCGTAACTTCGCCGCCTGTTTGTGGCATATGATGTGGGTCCCCGGTCGGACCTTTTATTATATGTCATAAAACGGATGGAGGTGTTACAAATGGGCCCAATTTTTTTTAATAATTAAAACCATTTGACAAATATAATGTGACCAAAATGCAATTAATATATTATTAAATCATTTCAGCCTGTGCTTATCAATCGAGCCAGATCCAACGGCTGCTGGTCATCGACCTAGATGAGCTAAGGGATGAGATTGCCCCGACCTGGAGCTAATCCAGCGACTTTTCCAGGTTATCCAACCACCTCCCATTTCAGCCACCACCACCACCACCTCCGTTGAGGTGATGGTTATCGCCTATCGATGGCACAGTTGCTAGAGAGGTTGAATTTCATAGAAAATTACACCTTTCTCCTCACCGAGGCCTCAATTGAGCCCGATTTCTGCACCTAGTGATCTATAGATCTATCACTGAGGAAGGGGAAGAGAACTAGACCTGTAGGAGGGCTTGACGATGAGTGTGATTGTAGTGTTGTAAAGACTTGTTTTCATCGCTTGGAAGTTTTTAAAGATGATAGAGGGGTCAATTGGGCAGTTGGAAGTTCAAGCCATGAATGGCCATTAATGGCCTTAAATTAAGCTTCCGACCACTACCAAGCTCCTGCAATTCTACCCCTACGAGGCCAGTAAAACCGTTCCATCTCCTCCTAATTGATCAAGGGGGATGATTGAGGCCATTAAAGGGGGGTTGAGTGCCCCGTGGCCTTCCAAAGGCATGAATGCTCCTCTTTCTCTCTCCTCCCTTTAGATGAAACCTCCACTTTCTCTCTCCTAGTCACCTCCTCTATAAATTGAGTGGCTCTTTAGGTAATTTAGCATTGTTTGTAGCTAATGGGTTACCACCATTGGGCCTAGCCCAATTGGATTGAAGTTGGGTTTGACTTCTATCCCCATCTTGGGCTTAACTAACCCTAGTTAATTAGGCTCCACCTTAGTTCAAGCTTGATGATGTGATTGACCCAATTGAGAGTTCATCGGTCCCTTAACACCTCTCAACTCGATTTATGACTTGGTGTAATCAATTTGGGTCAAAATACGGCAATTGGACCTAACTAGGGTTAGGGCTAACCCTGATCAACTTGACCTCCTTGGTTGACCACCAATGGGTTGTTAGAGCTCTAAAGGCCCCTTATAAGATATAAAGTATTATGGTGGGTTCAAATAGCAAGTTGGGACCCAAAAGTCAAACCTAGGCTAGGTAACCTGGAATTTCTATTTGCAGACCAAGGAGATTTCATCTATTTGCCTAGGCACCAAAGGTCCTCTTATTCTTCTTAGAGCTTGTTAAGACCTAGTCATGCCAAAACTTCCTAGGGGTCTGGTTGTTTGAAGGATATTACATGGGGGCAAACCCATAATCTCTATCTGAAATCTATTCAAATCGCACAGTCGTACGATTTTCCTTCGTCCGCTGGAGTTTTCCCTGTACATGATCTTGCATGTGTCAAGTTGTCATAACATCATAATCGCACAATCATGTGATACCTCTTTGCACATGCTTTCTTTATTTGTACGCAGTCATTATGCTTGAAATATGGTGTATATTGTTGCTCGAGTGGTTCCTTCTTGCATGATCTCTTTTGATGATGCATGAAAAAATCGCGCAACCAACCTATTTTGTTTAATAAATGTATAGTTTATTGGCACCCATGTGATTCCTTGCCGAACGGTTGTCTTCAACTGTGACTGAAAAAATGTATGAGAATTATTTTTTTTGCTAAAAATCAGTAGCATGTTATGTCTCGTGCGATTTGTTTTTGTACGGGCAGTTTTCTCCGTCCATGACAAAATCGCACTAGTCCAATCTTTACTCAATTAGGAAAATTAGTGAAGGAGAAACACATGTTTTGCACACACGATCATGCGATCGACCGTGCATGACAAATATTTGACAAATCAGTTGTTGGAGTCTTAAGTGATCTAGAAGTAGTCAATGAGTTAGTCTCGCTTCCAACATAATATGATCTTATGAGTTCATACATAAAAAACATATGTGAAATTTGATAATTAATCGAGGTGGCACGTCTCATTTAAGATAGGAGTGAAGTGCAAAATTTGGTTTATTGGAGAAACAAGTCCAGTGTGGACTGGATCAATATCTGCTAGACTAATTATTCTCATCGATATAATATATATCATCTTGGATTAATTGGGAGATAAGTCCAGTATTGACTGGATCAATATCAGTTAAACCATTTGTTCTGGCCGATATAATGTATATCCGCTTGGACTAATGTAGAGACAAGTACAATGTCAACTGCATTAATATCATCTAGATGATTTCTTCTCGCAGATATAATGAATATCGGCTTGAATTAATGAAGAGACATGTGCATTATCCAATGGACAAATATTGGCTAGACCAGTTCTTCCCGCTAATATTCTTCTCACAGATATAATGTATATCAGCTTAGATTAATAGAGAGACAAGTCCAGTGACAACTGGATCAATATCGGCCAGACCATTTCTTCATGTTGATATAATGTATATCAACTTGAATTAATGGAGAGACAAGTCCAGTGCCAATTGGAACAATATTTACTAGAATATTACTTCTCTCTAATATAATATATATCAGCTTGGATTAATGGAGAGACAAGTCCAGTGCTGACTGGATCAATGTCGGTTTGACCATTTCTTCTTGTCGATACAATGTATATCAACTAGACTAATGGAGAGACAACTCCAGTGTCGACTGGTCAAAAATTATCTAAACCGGTTCTTCCTACCAATATTCTTCTCGCTGACATTCTTCTCGCCAATATAACATATATCAGCTTAAAGATGTATGGGCTTCTAGCTGACACAACCGGAGATAATTATGATCTTATTTTAAACACAGAACCCGATTCACCTTTTCTTAGGGTAATCCCTCTTAAAGTTGAACCTGATTCACTAGATACTATATATAGATAGAATGTTTAGATCAAGGGTTATGTTTTTTAATATCCCATATTCTCCCGAAACCTAATCTGAGGATTTCAGAGCAGCGAACTCGGCATCGATCCTTTTACAAATCGGAACCATAGCATGGGCAATTCTCTATTAGATACGAACTTAGTAGTTTGTGGATACAAAGGTCTGAATCATCCTTTTGAGTATGTTATCATGCGATGAGAGCAATTCATTTCTCCCTTTAGAATCAATACTCATAAAGGCGTATATTTATTTATATGCTTTTGTGGTCTCAACTGACAGAGTAATTTTGTAGAGCATCTTGATTGAGTAGTTACTCGATTCCACACAGTACAATATATTTTCTATATTTTATATCTTGATTCATGGTATTCGTATGATCCCACATCTTGTTAGGGTTTTGTAGACTGTTTTTTGCTGCGCACATCTTTTGTGTATGGACTCCAAGTAAAACCTACAACAATATCAAAGCCAGGTTGTATAATTTCCATGTTTTAGGAAATGTTTCTCCTTTGTAATAATAGTCTATGTTGTTTGTGAAACAAAAAGGTTGTCCAGGATTTGGAGTCCAATAATAAGAGACGAGATTGTCTACTTGATAACTAGAGATGAGATTGTCTACTAGATAACTAGAGATTCTTGTGCTTCTGTCAAGTACATTTAAATCTGAAGATTTAGAAAATTTCTGATTTAGTCCAATCACATCAAGTGTTGATTTTTTGGCACATTTGGAATGTATATGGAATGTGATTGTTGTAATAACTTCATGATTTTTTTAAATTTGTGCACAGTTATTAAGTGTTAATCACGTTTAATAATTAATCTCCAATCATGAATATCCCTTAAAATTAATATTAATTATATGAATTTCTTATAATGGATGACCCTCATACATCAATCGATGAAATATGGGATGCCAAAGCAAGGTGCATTAATCTATCTTGGTAAGGTTGTGATCAGATAATTGTGATATACTACTGTCGACATCAGGTCCAACATAACTAGGTGACCTCAAATGTTGAGTGTCTAGAGGCATAGTGTTAGCTTGCACTATAAGAAAAATGTGAATAAAGAGTAATTCACAAACCGTACAAGAATTGCATGATGATGCAATGTCTATATAAATAGCTATATTATAGGTGATCAACCAAAGCTGACTTATGATATTTGAAAAAAAATAGTAGGATGTTTTAATAAAAGTCTGTATTAAAATAAAATGATTTTTGAAATATTACACTAAAAGTATTTTGCATAATCTTTGTAAAAAATCCATAGCAAGTGGTTAACAATCCACCTTGTCGCTAAGATCCGTCTTTTAGAAGTACATGCTCAATGGGACTAACTTTCTAAACTAGTATAGGGACCTGAGAATTATTCTTAGGTAAGAGCACAAGATCTATATCTTGGAAGAAGATCCCACTGGGGAGCCAACCATATCTGCCTCTCGTGCAGATAAAGATACTTAAAAGAAGTTTGGATATGATTCCTTAGATATTGAATGATTCATACTTTATACCATGAACTCTAAGCTTTAGAACCAATATGACATGTGTAGTTATGATATAATCAAGCACCTGAAGAAAATGTTTCAAGGTCAAGTTCAGAAAGAGAGGTTCGAAAACTCTAAGGCATTATTTTAATGCAAGATGGAGCACGAGACCCTGTAGGGACTCTTATGCTTAAGATGATTCGGTACATTGAGAACCTTGATAGACTGGGCCTTTCTTTGGGCCAAGAGTTGGCAACTGATCTTGTACTACAGTCATTATTGTACAATTATGAGCAGTTCTTCTTGAACTATATATGAATGAGATTGACAATATACTGCCTGAGCTCCTAGACATGTTAAGGATTGTCGAGATCAAAATGAAGAAGTCCAAGCCTGCTAGTCCATATAGATGATGCATAAAGATAAGGGCATGAGCAATGGATCCAAGAAGACTAAGGTAAGACCTACATCATATCTTGATCCCAAGTTTTCATTACTAAGCAAGAAAGGGTTGGTAAAGGAAGGGAAATGATAGTATTGCGGTAAGGCAGAGTACTGGAGGAGGAACCACCCTCTTTTTCTTAAAGATCTGCAGTATAAGTAAGTATGTCTTCTACTTCAAGTATATTCGTTATAGAAATAAACCTTTTTGCTCCTTCATCTTGGCTATTGGATACAGGATGTGGTTATCATATTTGTATAAATGTGCAAGAACTGGGAAGCAGAAGAATGATCGGTAAAGGAGAGGTGGCCCTACCTATTGGTAATGGAGCAAGAGTTGATGTCATTGTCATTGGATTTTATCGTCTTTTCTTTCCCACTGGGCTTATAATAGAACTTGATAATTGTTATTATATTCATACTATAACACGAAATAGTATTTTATTTCATGTTTGGATAGGAATGGTTTTTCTTTTATAATTAGGAGAAATTGTTGTTCTATTTATTATAATGATGTTTGTTATGACATGGCTTAATTTTTTAATGGTTTATATATTTTGACAATAGACCATCTGATCTGTAGCATAGAAAATTCTAAAAGACTAAAGACAAATGACTCAAATCTCACAAACCATTAGCATTGTCATTTGGGCTATATAAACGAGAAATGCATATCTAAGCTGCATAAAGATGGATTATTTGACTCATTTGATTATGAATCATTTGAAGAATACAAGTCTTATATATTAGGCAAGATGACTATAGCCCATTTCACTGGTCATACTGAGAGGGTTGATGATCTTTTTGGTGTAATACATAGTGATGTATGCGAACCCATGAGTCCTATGGCTAAAGGTGGGTTTCCTTACTTTATTATATTTAGTAATGACTTCAGTAAACACATATGTGTATCTTATGAAGAACAAATCTGAAGCCTTTGAAAATTTCAAAGAGTTTAAGACTGAAGTAGAACTGTATAACTCGTATTTCATCAAGATCAGAGATGACCAAAGATGGCATATAGGATCTCGCCCACCAAGGACAAATGTAGAAGAAGTCACCTATAAGGGAGAGATTCAGGTTTCTATGGGCGAGATACGAGCTATATGGTCGAGATCAAACTAACCTCAGTAGCATTCGACTCATTAGCCTGACTTGTAGGGAGCACTTGTTGGGAGCACTTGTCGGGAGCACTTATTAGGAGCACTTGTCGGGAGCTCTTATCAGGAGCACTCATCGGGAGCACTCATCGGGAGCACTCATCGAGCCTCAGTGCCTGCTAATAGCCCCTCCAAACTACAGAGTTTCATTATTGGCAGACCATTCTGGGTTGTATATAGTAAAACCAAAATTTTGGATTATGTTATTTATAGACTAACTTCAGAAAACTATAAATAGACCCCTAAGGGCACCTTTAGAGAGACATCTCTTTCTTCCCTCTCCTTTTCTAGCTCTGGTCGGCAAGATCTCATCTTCCAATTCACTGTAGTCTTCGGGTGGACCGGTGAAGAGCTTCAGCTCCATGTTCATCGTGGTTTTGGGGTGGGTAGGTAGAGAACCCAAGCTCCTAGTCCACCGTGGTTTCTGGGCGGATAGGTTTAATGTTATCAAGTACCTCTCAAAGTTCCCCGGTAAGCATAAGCTTGGGAGGGGAAGCTCTTTAAGATCTTCCAGATGTGCGGTGGGACCTCCTCGCAGTAGCTCGAGCTCTGTTTTTATTTTTCCACTCTTCCAGTTTAGGGATTTCCTTTGTGCTCATTGACCACCACTCATCATGTCTCATCCGTATTGACCATTGGGCTAGTAAACTTCGATCACCTATAGTTCCAAACACATGGACCAAAAAACATGGTTCCAACATTATGGTGTGGTGAGCGTGGACTATGATTGAAGGAAGAAAGCTTAGTGTGAGACCTCATGGAGAGACATAATAAGGGGGAAGTGAGTCAAGCTCCAGCTCAGGAAAGTGTTAGTTGGCCAAGTGCCAGTTGGGTGAGAGCCATCTTAGGCAAGTGTGAGCTGGGTGAGTATCGACTGAGTGAGTGCCAGCTCTAGGAAAGTGCCAGCTTAGGCGAGTGTCAGTTGGGTGAGTGTCAGCTTAGGTGAGTACCAGCTGGGTGAGAGCAAGCTTAGGCAAGTGATAGCTGGGTAAGTGTCAGCTCTAGGAAAGTGCAGCTTAGGAGAGTTCTAACTGGGTGCATGCCTACTGGGTGTGTGCCATCTAGGTGAGAGCTATCTTAGGTGAGTGCCAGTTAGGTGAGTGCAATCTTAGGCGATTGCTGGCTGGGTGAATGCCAGCTTAGTAAGTGCCAACTGGGAGAGATCCATATTAGGCTTATTCTAGCTAGGTGAGTGCCAGCTCTGGGCAAGTACCAGCTTAGGCGAGTGCAAGCTGGGTGAGTGTCAGCTGAGCGAGTGGCAATAGGGTCAGAGCCAACATAGGAGAGTGCCAGCTTAGGCGAGTGCCAATTTGGAGAGTACCATCTGGGTGAGAGATAGCTTAGTCGAGTGCCAGCTGGGAAAGTGCCAGGTCTGGCTAAGTGCCAGCTTAGGCAAGTGTAAAAACCCCCTCCCTGAACACAAGACACGACCAAAGGAATTTTTATGCCTAGAAAAGTTGTCTTGTGGTAGCATCATCACACAAGCTAATCTGTACCACAAGTTGCCTATTCTACCAGCTAATTTTTTTATCACAAGTGCTAACCCAAAAAATAGAAGAACATAGAAGTCATGATCCACAAAAAAGTAAATGTCCAAAATAGTTCATCATAATAGAAAAGCTACATCATCTCCTATAATATAAGAGTACACAGAACTGCCCGGAGGCTAAATCATAACACTCAAAACTCATATCAGTCATAGAAGGAAGTCAGGGTATCGTCGTATCAGACACTGTCCTCCTGTCCTGGCTATCATCCTATATGAGATGCTACTACTACTCCGTCTGTGGAGTGTCCTCCTAAAAAAGTTGGTGTACCAACCGTTAGTCATAAAGACTAAGTGGCTTTACGTCCCTCACCATGGTGACTCTTAGGCACCGGTCGAAGGAAAAGTATATATATATATATATATATATATATATATATATATATATATATATATATATATATATATATATATATATATATATATATATATATATATATATATATATAACAGTACAATAATAGTAAGCAGGCAAACACAGTAGGTAGCAATATATGTAACTGCACATCTACTTAAACATCATATCAAATCATAATATAGAGTTTAACTTAACTTATAAACATGCTCATACAAATTTATAATTAAAGGATCAGACACATCAAAGTAACTCATCATATAAAAGTATTTGAAAGATAATAGTTGTCAACCTAAATCACCTAAAGGGGGGTGAATAGGTGATTTATGCGTCTTTTGCGGATTTAAAAAATCTCGGAACACAGCACAGATCTATCAACCAAAATATCACAGACGAGACAAGATCAATAGTGGTTCGCCGATCTTGGGTACATCTATTTTCCCTCACCGATCTAGCAATATACTAGACTCGGCTACTCCACTATCACGGATTGAAAAACAATCCTACCCTCGGAACAAAGTTCCTACAATCTCAATCCAACCAACTGGATCTACAACTCGGAAGGCAAAACTTCCTACAAACTCAGAGTTGAAAACTCCTACACTCGGAGAGAAACTTCTCCTACAAGAATGAAAATTGTTTAAGAAAATACAAACAATGATTTTTCTCACAGATCTACAAGCAATCAACCAGGATCTTCTTCTTGTAAGCTTTACGACACTTTTAGAAAAATGAAGAAAATCTCAGCCAGATCTGAATCTTCTGTCTTACACGATCGGGAAGTGGATGAGCGATTTGATAAACGATCTCGATCTGTAAAACTTCTTCAGTCTATTTCCTCTGAAAATCGAAGCCCTTGCCGGAGAATAACAGAGATGGCGGCGGCTTTCGTTCCGTGAAAACAGAGAGAGAGGAAATAGCGATTCTTTTGGAAAGAGGCGGCTGCAAAACTTAGAATAATTTTCTTCTTGAAAAACTTGTTTTCTGATTAGGGTTTGTCGATTAGACAAGACCTTTTATAGGAGTACTAATAACGGTCATAATTGGTTTTAATGATGTACACGTGGACCAATCATGTCACGAGATTTGAAAATCTGTCAAATCTGGACTTAGAAGAAATTTCAGAGAAAATGAGGTCATATACACGAGTAGGTATAATACTACTCGAGTAGGTCAAGGACTACTCGAGTAAGCAAAGAAATATTACTCGGGTATATAATTCGTGACTACTCGAGTAGGTTGAAGACAACTACTCGAGTGCATATAATCAACTACTCGAGTACTTAGAAGATCTACTCGAGTATACAGAAAAGTTTCATGGGAAGGAGTAGAACTACTCGAGTAAAAGTTGTACTACTCGAGTAGGCAGAATTGAGCTACTCGAGTGGTTAGAAGAACTACTCGAGACAAACACTTAGAAATATTTTGCACACGGGAAAAACAGCTACTTGAGTTGTCAGATTGAACTACTCGAGAGGAAAGAAATCTTCTTGAGTATATGAAGGACTTACTCGAGTATTTCTTAACTACTCGACACATAGAAGAGAGTTACTCGACACAGTGTCGAGAACTACTCGAGTATACAAAGTACCTACTCGAGTAAATGACTTAGAAAAATTCTGAGAAAGAGGAATCTGGAACAGGGAGAATAAACTACTCGAGTATGAACTACTCAAGACAGAATGAGCTACTCGAGTATATGACTTGGACTACTCGAGTGTTCTACTCGAGTAGTTAAAGACCTACTCAAGAGAAACACTTAGAGAAATTTCTGTCAGAAATTTTTGTTCAACTAGAGGGGAATCAGCATCAGGTCTTTTCACAGTCCTATAGCTTTAATATGAAGTGTATCCCAATTGAGAGGCTACACATGAGTCAACACTTTGGAACACACAATGATGGATTACATTGCATGGTCCTGTGTTTGGTGACTCATTGTAGACTGACATTGGTCTACACTTCCCATTGGAGTCTTGCAAACACATAACTCAAACGAATGAGCTACTCGAGTATATGACTTGGACTACTCTAGTGTTCTACTCGAGTAGTTAAAGACCTACTCAAGAGAAACACTTAGAGAAATTTCTGTCAGAAATTTTTGTTCAACTAGAGGGGAATCAGCATCAGGTCTTTTCACAGTCCTATAGCTTTAATATGAAGTGTATCCCAATTGAGAGGCTACACATGAGTCAACACTTTGGAAAACATAATGATGGATTACATTGCATGGTCCTGTGTTTGGTGACTCATTGTAGACTGACATTGGTCTACACTTCCCATTGGAGTCTTGCAAACACATAACTCAAACGAAGCATCAAATACAAACTAATTTATCTTAGTTCCAGGGCGACTTCATCAAATCTAGGTTAATGTGGACATAGTTCCCAACAATCTCCCCCTATTTGTTGAAGTCAGAACCCTTTACACTAAGGTGAATTATAGACATAAACAGTGCTAAGTATAAAAATGTGCAAGCAAGCAATAGACTTATGAAAAAAGATAATAAGAGCAAAAACTTAGAATCATATAAATAAGAATGTCCAAAATTACCAACTCTACAGTCAATCATTCCACACTCTCAAAAATCCTTGAGAATCAGCCTTGATTCTGTTGTCTGTCCAATTTCTCTTGTTGTCTCCTCTGGTAACAGTAGGGTTTTGGATAATACTTGGGAGGTCTAGGAGGGGCTGCAGGGTTGTTCCTCCCATATTCTCTGTCATAGATTCTTCTCTTGGTCATGGATTTTTCATAAAGTTCCCATTCATATGAGCTATAATGAATATTCCTGCTCTCATGGAATTCCATAACTAATCTGAGAGTTTCCAGAATCAGGGATTTGGAGGTTGGAGACCAAACTTCAGCATGTTCAGGAGCCTTAGCAGGAACAGTCTTGCTAGCAGAAGGACCTTCACCGTACTTCCTTTTCTTCTTGAAAGTTTTGATCTCTAGAGGAGCCTGAAGGAAAATGTCAGCAGGATCTTCTTCCCAGCCTTGAACATAGGTGTCTGGAGGAGCAACTGAGTCTCCAGGCCTGGGAGAGAAGGTAGGTTGCAGAGGAGCAGCTGGAGCAGAGGCAACAGTAGCTAGAGGATTTAAGTGATGAGGAATGATGTTGGGGTCAACAGCAAGGTCTGGCAGAATCTGATTGTGCATCTCGACAGCAGTGTCATAGGTGTGAAATTTGACACTCTGTATCTGGGCTAGCACATCATCATGAATTGTCTGCACATGAGTTTCCCATATATCTGACTTCTAAGCAACTGATTTTTCTACTTGTTCTTTGAGTTCGTTGATCAATCCCTCCCCCTTTCTGATTTCAACAGATAACTTCTCTATAGTCTCTTCTTTGAAAAGACCAACTTCTTCACATAGTTTCTCTTTGTTGGCTTCATTTTTCTTGTCCATCTCTATTTGATTGTTTGCAAGGGTGACACCTTGTTCCATAATATTTCCAACACTAGTGATTGTGTGGTCTAGGGCTTTCCCACCAAGTTGAAATAAGTACTTGAGTTTGTCAGTGTTATGCTGAATTTCAGCAAAGCCTCTGCTCATCTCAGTCTCGAGAGCAGTTACCTTGTCAGTTACAGTCTTGAGACAAGTATCAAAATAAGTTCTCTGGTCTTGACGAAGCAGTTGAAAGTGCAGGTTAGATCTGATACACTCTAGAGGGGGGGGGGGTGAATAGAGTATGGTGCTTACTAAAAACCTTTTACAACTGTTGTTGTATACCTAAGTGAACAGGGAAGCAAATAATATAAAGTAAACACAATAACTAACTAAACACAGAGCAATCACAGACCACAACCAGAAAACAAAAGAAAATAAGCAACTAGAAGACACAAGGAGCTATAGTGGTTCCCCAATCAATCTGGGTACATCCACTCTTATACCACCCTAGGTAGGAATCCACTGCAGGATGAGTTGATCAGGTGTCCTGGGCACCAATGGGTTTTGATCAGATCACCAAAAACCAAACCCTCAAGTCTTTTGGAAGGAGACTTGCAACCAAAATAATTTTTAAGGGATTTAAAACCCTGTACAGGAATTAAAGAGAGGGTGATAGTGTCTTCTCTGTCAACAGTCAGAGAGAAAACTTGTGGATTGATGTAGCAGATCTTGCTCCCCCTGAGATCTTGAATTGGTTAGGAATGCTGGAGCATTGCTTCAGGGTAATAGGCCTTCAATGACCTAGAATGCCTGGATTAGAACTGCTTCAGGAACTTCTTTTGACTGATAAAGTTTTGTTATCCTTTGAAGTTGTTCTGAGAATAGAGAGAAGAAGACTCTTGATTGAATTTGGTTGTTCTTCTTCTTCTTCAAAAGATCTCTAGTCAAGGCTGATTGCAGTCAAGAACTTTAGATTTGAGAATGTTTTGTTCTTCTGCAGCTTCAGAGTGTCTGTTAGATTGTTTTCTGAACTGTGATTCTTGAACTCTGCTTGATTCTGTTCTCTTACTGTGTCACTATTTTTTTTGTATCTCTTGTGTCTATGACTAACTGAGGAGTATTCAAACTTTTGAATGTCGAGCAGTAATTACAGTCGGCCTTGGAAAGAATCAGCAATCAATGACTTTCCTAACCGTCCCATGGAAAAATGGCTTGTAATCGTCCATAGTCAATGCACATTCTAACGGTAACATTCCGAGAAGATCTGGCATTAAATGTTCAGGAATCAGCGCCAAGGAACGGTACGAGAACCTTGAAGAAAACCTAATCTGGATTCTTCAAACAAAGAACACAATTCGTCGAGCTGAACTTGTGTTCGTCGAGCTGAACTTGTGTTCGTCGAGCAGAGCTTGAGTTCGTCGAGCTGAGCTTGATAAAGTTCGTCGACCAGGCAATCTTCATTCATCTGATAGACAGTCTTCATTCGTCGAGCTGAGAATCAACATCGTCGAGCTGAGAAAAGTTCTGGACTTACACAAAATATCCTGCATCTGCTGAAATGCTGTGTCGACAAAAGTTGGTGTCGACAGATTGATCTTTGTGTCGACACAAATCCTCTGGTGTCGACATAAGCTAGTGTCGACTGCAATCCTGGTGTCGACATAAGCTGGTGTCGACTGTAATCCTGGTGTCGACACAAACTGTCTGGTGTCGACACAAACCCTAAGTGTCTACATAGATTCTCTGAGTCCAGAAATTATCGAGTAGAGAATAACATTTGTCGACCTGAGAAGCTGGCTTCGTCGACCTGAGAAGCTGTGAACTTGAGGTCCAAGTTCGTCGAGCTCAGAATATAATTCGTTGACCGAAGCATGAAGCTAGACTTAGAAAAATTTGAAGTTCTCCTAACTTTGGCTTGATGTAGAAACTGAGATTTCGTCGAACAAAGAACATAGATCGTCGAGCTCAGCACAAAGAATTGTCTCACGATCGTCGAGCGCAGAACTCTTTTTGTCGAGTTGAGTTCGACGAATGTCGAACTCACTTTACTTAGTCTTGAAAACTTGTGAGTCTGGAGTCTCTGAGGGTCTTGTTGAATGCTGGTCCATCTGGAGTTGAGCATAAGGACTTAACCTAGACTCCAGAACACAAAATGACCCTGGCTATATATGATGGGTCACATCCTAAGTCAGTGAACCTAGCCCAAATAAACTAGGGATCCAACAATCTCCCCCTATTTGGGTGAGGTCACTAACAGAGACTCAAAACAGAAAAACTAAGCAAGAGAAGAGATATATCTGGCAGAGAATTAGAACACATGCAACAGATATATATTTATACAGCTTTGCTTAATAAATAGCATAGTTTAAAAACAAAAACAGATAGAAAATAAAATAACAAGAAAAATTACTTCTTTGGCTTCTTCTGTTGGGGTATGTCTTCTGCTTTCTTTTCTCCTGGCTTCTTGAAAATGATTTCTCTGTTAGGATCTTGAGCTTGAGCCACTGTCATGGTCATATCAGCTGCCCCAATAATTTTCAATGATGTAGCCCTGGGGATAACTACTTCTGGATGTAATTTCATATAGTCATCAACATTAAACAATTTGTTGCCTTTGTCAAATCTTTTCAGCTCTTCCTTTCTATACTTTCACATGGTTGAAAGACCAGAGATATCTTTTCCTTCTGCTTTGGCTTTATTTACGAAAGATAGAACAATCTGCTCTTGGTACCTAGCCATTCTTGCAGTATTAGCCGTCTCTGGATCTTCAAAAGGAATTGGAGGGGAGTTTGGCTTCTTTGGGCTTTCAGCTTTTTGTACTTCAGGACTTTGTTGCTACTGCTGCTGCTTATGTTGTTGACTACCTGAGGAGGATGGCCTCTGTTGGCTGCTTCCAAAAGATCTCCCTGATTGTCTCTGATAAGTTTGCATTGGGGCAGATCTCTGGGAGCTAGAGCCACTGGCACTAGCTACTGGAGGAGGTGGAGGAGGAGGATCCTTCCTGTATTTGTGCACTGGAGGAGGGGAGTATCTCCTGCTTCTCTTTCTATCTTTCTGCTGGTTTTTGGAGATCCACATCCATGCTGGCATTCCCATATATGGAGTCACCTTGTGCAGAATATAATAGGGAGTGTCTGTATTGGGATTTGACTTGGGAGCTGGAGGAGGAGCAGCCTTTCTCTTCTTTGCCAACAGTCTCTTTTTCTTACTAGCTGCATCCTCATCAAAATCATCATCATCATCTTCTTCTGACTCAGAACCTTGAGGGATGTCATAAAGAGCATCCAAAGCTTTTAAAGCTTTATCAGAAACAACAGCCTTTGCTGGAGGAGAGGCAGAAGGTTCAGGAAAAGGGGTATCGGCAACAAGAGAAGAAATATTTGTACAAGATTCAGAAATAAAGGAGACAGAGCTATCAGCTACTATATTATTCTCTTCTTCAATGTCTGCCTGAATAAGCTCATCTAGAGTAGGCATTGGAGAGTCATCCATAATAAAATCTGGTGCTGAAACTGGCATTGTTGTATCTTCTGGAATGACTTTTGAGTTGGAGGCAGAGAGAGCAAAATTGTCACAGAGTTACTTGGCAACTGCTGCACTGGTTGGAGAGGTATAAGGTATAATAGCCAAACATGGCTTAGTGAAATCAGCTGGAAGAGATTGCATATATACAATATCAAAACTTCTCAACAAAACTGATAAAGTCATTGTGGGATTTAAGTAGAAATCACCAACATGAGTTATTTGAGCAACTGACTCATCCAAATCAGTGTCAGTATCCATGAATTGAATTAACTCAAACATCTCAGCATCACAGAGCAACTCCCCCTGCCTGGGTTCAGGAATACCTGGAGCCAGGCCCCTAGATGAAGAGGGGATAGCAGATAGAAGAGATAGCTGGGCTGATAAGGAATTAATGGAGGTCACAAGAGGTGTAATGGCCTCTTGGATCAAAGATTGGATAAGAGGTATGAGCAAAGAAATGAGGGTGGATGGATCAAATAGGGAAGGGGAATGGGATGGAATGGGAGGAGGAATAACAGATGGAGTGGGGGCATCTAGCATGATTGAGTCTGAGGGTATGATGTAAGATGGAATGGTGGATAAGTGTGGGGGAAGAGGAGACTGAGGAGGTGTAGGAAGTATTATCTCATGAGGGGAATCTGGAGGAGTGGGTTTTTGATTTACTTGCAGAGGGGAAGATGAAGGTTGAGATGGAATGTTTGTCAGGTCAAGTGGTGGAGATGAAGGAGGGGTAGGTACATGTGGAGGCTTCTTTGGAGGAAGAGGTGCTGGAAGAGATGGTTGAGATGGATGAACCTCTTCAACAGGGTGGGGAGCGGCCTTGACAGCCCTTGTACTCTCAGAAGTTTGGAGGGTAGAGGAAGAAGCCTTTGAGGGCTTGGAGATGGTCCTCTCCTACATGCCAAACAGAGCGCAAGTGAGGCGCTTGCTGGCGTTTATGGAGGTGGTTGGGGAGACCAGGCATTCAGCAGCCTTCTCCTTGAGAAATATTCCCAATATTCTGCCAAAGCAGACTTCCTTCTTGCTGTTCTTCTTCTTGATCAATTCAAAGAACACCTTACTCCAATCAACCTGTCGCTTATTCACTACTGCACACATTATCAGAAATTGGTGACGGGTAATATAGTCATGAGCAGAGTGCTTGGCCATCAGTATCTTTCCCGTAATTTCTGCCAGAAATTGTTAGGCGGTGGATAATTGCTTTTTCAACAACTTATTAGGGTTTTTACCAGTGAAACCCATGAGTTTCAGCATATCACTGAATTCCTCAAAATCCATTTCCAGATTGTCTTCTCCGTTCACTAATCCAAATATTTCAGTGAGAACTGCGGGAGAAAGGGAAATAACAGTGTTCCATATATTGCCGGTCAAAACATCTTCTTCAGAAACTGTAGATGTATATACCCATTCTCGTATTTCTGTTCCATGAAGTTTAATGCGCCTGGTCATGAAATCCTTTAAACTTAGTTCTTCCAGTAGTTCCAGGATGTATAGAAAGATGGGGTCAGAATGTTGAAACGACTCAAAGTCCATGTCGAAACCAGTGTCAAACTTCATTGCAACCAAACCACCTGAGGGAATCGCCATTGATGTCCTGCAAGAAAAACACAGAGAGAAATGGCGATCAAGAGCAAAGGAACTGAAAGCACGGGACGGAGGTCGAAGAAAACCTAGATATAAGATTTTCAGAATATGAATCGACAAACTCAGTTCCACAAAAAAGAAAAATTCTTCGAACTGAGCTCGACGAAATAAATTATTGACAGATAATTCGTCGATCTCATCCAGAAGAATCGAAAACAGTTCGTCGAACTCCGTTCGATGAAATATCTTCTGAAGAAAAGTTCGTCGATCTCTGGTCGACGAAAATTATTTCCTCACACAGAGAATTCGTCGATCCCCGTTCGACAAGAATCTCTCAAACTTTCCCTGATTCGTCGAACTCCGTTCGACAAACTCTGGAAAATTCGTTGAATGCAGACATAAACTAGGTTAAATCTTCTCCATCAATCATTCCCAGTTGATTTATAAAGAACAGATGGGTTTTCTCATCCAATGGCTTAGTGAAAATGTCTGCTCTTTGTAGATCAGTAGGAATATGGATCAAGTTAATTTTTGTTTTGTCCATATTATCTCTAATGAAATGATGTCTTATTTCAATATGTTTTGTCCTATAATGATGAACTGGATTCTGTGCTATAGTAATAGCACTAGTATTATCACAAAATAAAGTTGAATTATTTAAGTTGACACCATAATCTAAGAGTTGGTTTTGTATTCATAGCATTTGTGAACAAAAACTACCAGCAGCCATGTATTCGGCTTCTGCAGTTGATGTAGACACAGATGTCTGCTTTTTACAAAACCAGGAGACAAGTCTCATACCAAGGAACTGGCATGTTCCAGAGGTACTTTTCCTGTCCACTCTACATCCAACATAGTCAGCATCTGAGTATCCAGTTAACTCAAACTCTGACTCTGCTGGATACCAGAGTTCTAGACTAGGGCAACTCTTTATATATCTCAAAATTATTTTTAGGAAAATAAGGTGAGATTCTTTAGGGTTCACTTGGAACCTAGCACAAAGGTATGTGGCAAACATTATATCAGGTCTGCTAGCTATTAGGTATAATAGGGATCCAACAATTGCCCTATAATTTTTCTGATCCACTGGTTTCCCTGCTGCATCAGAATCCACAACAGCATTTGTAGCCATAGTGGTTTTCATCCCTGAAGCATCACCCATCCCAAACTTTTTGATAAGCTCTTTAGCATACTTAGCTTGGGAGAGGAAGATACCATCTGGGATCTGCTTCACTTTGAGACCAAGGAAGTAGGAAAGCTCACCCATGCTACTCATCTCAAATTTAGAATGCACGAGGTCAGCAAACCCCTTGCACAATTTGGGATCAGTAGACCCAAACGTAATGTCATCTACATATATTTGTACTAACAATATTTGGTCCTTATGATGTCTAGTGAAAAGTGTTTTATCTATGCTTCCTCTTGTAAATTCATGCTCTAAAAGAAAGCTTGCTAGGGTCTCATACCAAGCTCTTGGAGCTTGCTTTAAACCATAGGGAGTTTTATGTAATTTAAAAACAAAAGAGGGTTGAGTTGGAGAGATAAAACCTGAAGGTTGTTCTACATAAACCTCTTCTCGAAGTATTCCATTCAGAAATGCACTTTTGACATCCATCTGGTAGACCTTGAATCTCTTGTAAGCTGCATAGGTAAGGAATATCCTAATGGCCTCTAACCTTACAACAGGGGCAAAGGTTTGGTCATAGTCTTTTCCTTCCTCTTGTCTGTAGCCTTGAGCAACAAGCCTAGCCTTGTTCCTCAATATATTGCCTTGAGCATCCAACTTGTTCATGTAGACCCATTTGGTTCCAATAACTGGGTAGTTATGGGGTATTGGAACCAAATCCCAAACTCTACATCTCTCAAACTGATTGAGTTCCTCTTGCATTGCAATGATCCAGTGGGGATCTTGCTCTGCTTCATGTATGGTGAGAGGTTCAATTTTAGAGAGAAAACATGCATGCATCAAGTCTTGGTTGAGTTGATGCCTTGTCTGTACACCTACTAAGATGTCTCCAATCACTTGAGATCTGGGGTGATCTCTAAGTGTGACAAGATTAGTTGGTGGAGTTGGTTGAGCAACAGCTTCAGTATTTAATTCCTCTTGGGGAATGATACTAACTGTTGGGGGAAGTTCAGCCACTTCCTCTTGACTTTCCTCATCACTATCTCCAGCTTCCTGTGGAGTGGGATGGTTTGATACCTCTTAGGTAAGGTTCAGTCCATCCATAGACTCACACAATAGTGGAACCTGCAAAGATCTTATGGTAGAAATTTCTTTCTCCTTGTATGACATGTTAGTCTCATCAAAAGACACATGAACAGATTCTTCAATTTTAAGAGTTGATTTATTATACACCCTATAAGCTTTACTGATCATGGAGTATCCCAGAAACACTCCTTCATCAGCTTTAGCTTGAAATTTTGCTATGTATCTCTTGTCATTATTATGAATGTAATAAATACAACCAAAGATTTTAAAATAATCTACTTTAGGTTTCTTCCCTTTGAGTAATTCATAGGGAGTCTTGCCCTTCAGTTTATGTATTAAACTTCTCTTCAACACATAGTTGGAGGTGTTCACTGCCTCTGCCTAAAAGGATAGAGGAAGGTGAGCATCTGACAACAATATAGAAGCAGATTCAATAAGGGTTCTATTTTTCCTTTCAGCTACCCTATTTTGTTGATGAGTTCTAGGAGCTAAGAAAGTATGAATGATCCCTTCACTTTGACAAAACTCTTGCATAAGAAGAGAATCAAACTCTGTCCCATGATCACTTCTGATCAGGGCAATGTGAGTGTTGAACTCAATCTGTATGCATTTGAGAAACTCTGTCAAACACTTAAAGTTATCAGACTTTTTCCTCAGAAAGAACACCCATGTGAATCTAGAGAAGTCATCTACAACTACTAAGGTATAAGATTTCCCTCCTAAGCTTTGTACTGTAATGGGTCTAAAGAGATCCATGTGTAACAGATACAAAATCCTAGGTGAATCACTCTTATTAAGTGACTTGAATCTATTTTTGGTTTGCTTGCCTAATTGACAAGCCCTGCAAAGTCCTTCCTTCTTGTAGGGGCCAGAAGGTAGTCCTCTAACAAGGTTGCCCTTGGATAGCCTAGCAATGGTTCTAAGGTTTACATGTCCTAATCTCTTATGCCATAATTCATTAGGTCTACAAATAGAGTTGAACAAGCATATGTCTACTTTAGTTGAATGAAAGTCTACTAAATAGATGTTACCTTTCCTTTTACCTGTCAACACAGTGGTGTTGTCCTCTGATTTGATCGTGCATGAGGATTTGCTGAAAGTCACTTGATAGCCTTCATCACACAGTTGACTGATACTGATTAAGTTGTGCTTCAGTCCTTCCACATAGGCTACTTTCTTGAATGTGATTGTGCCAATCTGGACTGCACCATATCCTTTTGTTAGTACAAAGTTTGAATCACCAAATATTACTTTGGGTCCAAACTTGTCTTTAAAGGATGTGAAATTGTCCTTTTTTCCTGTCATATGCTTTGAGCACCCACTATCCAGATACCATTGCTGGTTTGATGTTGGATAGGTCTTCAACTGCACATAAAGCAATTTACTTGTTTTGGACCCAGTTTACCTTGGGCCTAGGTTGATAACCTTTGAATTCAGAAATAAAAGACATCTCTGGTTGACTCTTGTAGCCTTCAGGATGATATCTCCTAGGAGGTATTATCCATTCAGTATAGGGGTTAAACCATTGAGATGTAGAACCTCTAGGATTGAACTTTGATTTGCCTTTGAAAGAGTTTTCAAAACTCTGAGCTCTGTTCGACGATCTCTGAGCTGAGTTCGACGATCTTGGGTTAGATCGTCGAGCTCCTTTCGAAGATCGACTGTGCCAGAGTTCAGGGTTTAGAGATCGTCGACCTGAGTTCGACGATTTAGCCTGAGATCATTGAGCTCCATTCGGCGATCGTCGAGCTCCGTTCGACAATTTCTGTTGAACTATAGTTTTCTTAGGTAGATCAGAATTCTTCCTAGCTACCTCTACAACTCCCTTACCTTTGTCAGAGATAAATTTGATTGGGATTGTTAATACTACAGGTTGGCTGGATGAAGAACCCAAGCCCAGTGTACTATTGAATCTTGAGTTCACTGTGCTTGTGATGTCCATTATCTTGATACTTCTCCCATTAAGGGACTCTTCAAACTTCTTGGCCTTTGATTGTTCACTTTTCAGTGAGGCTATCTGCTCCCTACAGCATTCCAACTCCTCAGATATTTTGAGGTTTTCTGATTTTAATGTGTTGTGTTCAGATAGTTGATTTCTGAGAGAAATGATTTCCTTCTCAGATTTTAGTACATCTAAACACAGTGCTTTAAACTCACACTTGAAGTCCTCAGAATTAAAATCAAAAGAATTTATTACCTGGTCCTCTTTAGATTGAGTCTCTGATTCTGACTCTGATTCTTCTGCAGCAGAATTTTGTTGAGAGGGATTGATAGCCATCATGCAAAATTCTTTTTCTTCAGCATCATCTTCATCATCACTTGAGCTGGATGAAGCTTCAGATTCTTCTTCAGTCTCACTCCAAGTTTCAGCTACAAACCCCTTCCTGGTGTGTTTGTTCTTGCTGGAGGAGGGTTTGTCATTGCTGTTCTTCCTGAAGTCTTTGTCTTTTCTTCTTTCTTTCCTGTCCTTTTTGTCCTTAAACTCATTTTTTGGACAGTCAGACACCATGTGGCCTATTTTCCTGCATCCAAAATAAATAATCTCTTTGTTATTTGATTTGTCATACCTTGGCTTGTCACGCCCTCTGACAGACTTTTTCCTGAAATCTTTCCTGACCATTTTGTAAAATCTTTTGTCCAGTAGGCTTAGCAACTCTTCATTGCCTGTGACTTTGTCTTCAGGCTGATCTTCAATGGCTTTGAAAGCTATTGATTTTTTCCTTTCTTATAACTGGTGAGGCAGCCTTCTGCTCTTCTTCTCTATTCTTGATGAGCAGCTCATAAGACTTGAGCTTGCCCAAGAGAGCTTCAGTTGTGATCTCATTTAGGCTTCTGGCATCCTTGATTGGCCAGATCCTTGAGTCCCAAGTGCTTGGGAAGCACATTAGGATTTTGTCATTGAGCTCAGTCAATGAGATCTCTTTGTCCAATGTTTTCAGCTAATTGACTATGAGACTGAGTCTATTATACATATCTGCTACTGACTCAGCTTCTCCTTTCTTGAAATTCTCATATTGGGTTATGAGATGAGACCTTCTATATTTTCTCTCATCAGCAGATCCTGAGACTATCTCAGATAACTTGTCCCAGATGTCCTTTGCTGAGTTGCAGTCAGCTACTTTTTTGAATATTTCATCAGACATAGTCTGGGCTAAAATATTCATTGCCTTAGCATCTGCCACTTTCCATTTCTTGATTTCTGCATCTGTTCCGGAAGGAGGTGGAACATCACTTGTACTTGTATTTTCTGGAGGTCTTGGACACACTGTCAAAACAGAATTGAAAATGTCTTCATCAATAGAGTTCATGTACAATCTAATCCTTGCCTTCCAAAGTGCAAACTTAGATATATTGCACACTGGAGGTCTGGTACTAGCATAATCTTTGTTTTGGGACATGTTCTGTGAAGAAATAAATCTAGTAACAAACTTAAAACAAGCAGATCTAACTAGAGAGATCTTTGGGTTCAGGTGTTAGCCTGTGCAACCACTTAGGTGTGGTATTTTAACCAACCTGCTTCTGATAGCAATTGAAAGTGCATGTTAGATCTGATATACTCTACAGGGGGGCGGGGGGTGAATAGAGTATGGTGCTTACTAAAAATGTTTTACAACTGTTGTTGTATACCTAAGTGAACAGGGAAGCAAATAACATAAAGTAAACACAACAACTAACTAAACACAGAGCAATCACAGACCGCAGCCAGAAAACAAAAGAAAATAAGCAACCAGAAGACACAAGGAGCTATAGTGGTTCCCCAATCAATCTGGGTACATCCACTCTTCTACCACCCTAGGTATGAATCCACTGCAGGATGAGTTGATCAGGTGTCCTGGGAACCAATGAGTTTTGATCAGGTCCTCAAAAACCAAACCCTAAAGTCTTTTGGAAGGAGACTTGCAACCAAAATAATTTTGAAGGGATTTAAAACCCTGTACAGGAATTAGAGAGAGGGTGATAGTGTCTTCTCTGTCAACAGTTAGAGAGAAGACTCGTGGATTGATGTAGCAGATCTTTCTCCCCCTGAGATCTTGAATTGGTCAGGAATGCTGGAGCACTTCTTCAGGGTGATAGGCCTTCAATGACCTAGAATGCCTGGACCAGAACTGCTTCAGGAACTTCTTTTGACTGATAAAGTTCTGTTGTCCTTTGAAGTTGTCCTGAGAATAGAGAGAAGAAGACTCTTGATTTAATTTGGTTGTTCTTCTTCTTCAAAAGATCTCTGGTCAAGGCTGATTGCAGTCAAGAACTTTAGATTTGAGAATATTTTGTTCTTCTGCAGCTTCAGAGTGTCTGTCAGATTGTTTTCTGAACTGTGATTCTTGAACTCTGCTTGATTCTGTTCTCTTACTGTGTCACTATTTTTTGTGTATCTCTTGTGTCTATGACTTACTGAGGAGTATTCAAACTTTTGAATGTCGAGCAGTAATTACAGTCGGCCTTGGAAAGAATCAGCAATCAATGACTTACCTAACTGTCCCATGGAAAAACGGCATGTAATCGTCCATAGTCAATGCACGTTCTAACGGTAACATTCCGAGAAGATCTGGCATTAAATGTTTAGGAATCAGCGCTAAGAAATGGGACGGGAACCTTGAAGAAAACCTAATCTGGATTCGTCGAACAAATAACATAATTTGTGAAGCTGAACTTGTGTTCGTCGAGCTGAGCTTGAGTTCGCCGAGCTGAGCTTGATAGAGTTCGTCGACCGGACAATCTTCATTCATCTGATAGACAGTCTTCATTCGTTGAGCTGAGAATCGACATCGTCGAGCTGAGAAAAGTTCTGGACTTAGAAAAAATATCCTGCTTCTGCTGAAATGCTGTGTCGACAAAAGTTGGTGTCAACAGATTGATCTTGGTGTCGACACAAATCCTCTAGTGCTGACATAAGCTGGTGTCGACTGAAATCCTGGTGTCGACATAAGCTGGTGTCGACTGCAATCCGGGTGTCAACACAAACTGTCTGGTGTCGACACAAACCCTAAGTGTCGACACAGATTCTCTGAGTCCAGAAATCGTCGAGTAGAGAATAGCATTCGTTGACCTGAGAAGCTGACTTCGTCGACCTAAGAAGCTGTGAACTTGAGGTCCAAGTTCATCGAGCTCAGAATATAATTCGTCAACCGAAGCATGAAGCTGGACTTAGAAAAATTTGAAGTTCTCCTGACTTTGGCTTGATGTAGAAACTGAGAATTCGTCGAACAGAGAACATATATCGTCGAGCTCAGGACAAAGAATTGTCTCACGATCTTCGAGCGCAGACCACTTTTCGTCGAGCTGAGTTCGACGAACGTCGAACTCACTTTACTTAGTCTTGAAAACTTGCGAGTCTGGAGTCTCTAAGGGTCTTGTTGAAAGCTGGTCCATCTGGAGTTGAGCCTAAGGACTTAACCTAGACTCTAAGACACAAAATGACCCTGGATATACATGATGGGTCATATCCTAAGTCAGTGAACCTAGCCCAAATCAACTAGGGATCCAACAGCAGTGCAATCTGTTGCAGCAAATCTGAGGAGGAAGAGTCTGTAGCAGCAGTGGAAGGAGCAGCAAATGTAGGAAGAGCAGAAGGGAGAGGAGGAGCTACCCAGGGAGCTATTTCTCCAATAAACACAGAGCTTTCAGCCCTTGTTGTATGAATTATAGCATCCCTTTATTCTGTATCATAAGTGATAGAGAAATCTAGGTTTCTAAGAGGGGCCTCAGCTGGCTCAGGAGAGGATTCAGCTAAAAGAAGAATTATATCTTGCTGGTCTTTGAGGGCAGCAGGAGATTGTGCTGGAGTCCTGGCTGGAGAATGTTCAGGAGACTGTCCAGGAGTTGAGTCCTTGTGACATTCAGAGGATGGAGCTGGAAGAGATAGAGGAGGAGGAGGACTAGACAGCACTTCTTCAGAGAGTTCAACAATCATTGCATCTATGGCAGCAGCTGTTGAGAGAATAGATTCTTGAGGTATCTGATCTGAAGGTGTTGCTGGAGTTTGTGGTGTATGAGGTAGGGAAGAAGTTGCCGGCTGAGGAGAGGGCTTCCTAACTGAGATAGAAGGAGCAGGCTCCCCCTCACTTGGTGCACCAGAGGAGCTGGCCACATGATGAGGAGAGGGAGATGGAGTCCTGTCCTCTAGAGCTGGAACCTCTGGGACTTCTGAAAGCTTAGCAGCTTGGGCAGGATTCTTCAGCTTGAGCTCCCATCTCTGAATAGAAGAAATGGAGACCTTCTTCATGTGATGAAGAGGGGTCCCTTTGGAGTAGTCGAATACCTGAGGATTTGTTTCATGGAGTAGCAGAGAGAAAATTCTGCTGAAGTTGGGGGATTTTAAGCTGTCCTTTATTTTGTCCAGAATCAACATGTCAAACTGATATTTCTTGCGGCAGACAACGGCTTGCATTATGTCGAAGAAATACAGTGGAATGTCTCTTATGGAGTTGGTCTTACACAACAAAATCTTGCCAATAACATCAACCAGAAACTTCCCTTCTGCGTTCATGTCTGACCTTTTGATATACTGAGCGTCAGCTGAGATGCCACAGAATAAGGCTGTTCTGTCAGAGTCTTCATCATCTAAGTCATCTTCTTCGTCTACTAACAACAATCGGAGAAGTTGAGAGACAGTGGCCTTGGAGAGTTTAATTTTTAAACCTTTCACTTTTGATTTCAGGACTAGTCCATGTCACTTGACCTTCAGATTTGAGAAGAATTCGGCTACCTCCGGGAAGAGAATCCGGCAGGGTTCTTGCAGGATGAAAGATAATCCTGCGGTGTCGACAAGAATCAGCAAGTTGTGAAAGTCGTCTGAAAGCTCGGCAATCCCGGCATTAACAAGCTCCGAACCTACACCAATCTTGGAGACGGCGGCCATGATCCAGAAATTGAGAAAAGCTCTGTTGGGCGGAAGAGGAAAAGTCGCGGCTCTGCAATTCCTCGAGGGAAGATGAAGCGGCAGTCGGGTACTCAAGAGATTGGAAATGATTTCGTGTAGAATTAATTTGGAATTTCGAATTTATAAACCCTAGATTTTTGTCTAATCATCAAGAAGTAAATAACTTAAAAGGAAAGGCGGCACAGGAGAATTTAAAAAAAAAATCAAAGAGACATACACGAGAACCAAGAGAGGTACTCGAGTAGATAGGGAGTTACTCAAGTAGGTCTATAGGAGTTACTCGAGTAGGTCTATAGAAGGTACTCGAGTAGGAGAATCTGCAATGACTCGAGTAGAAGAATTGAATCACTCGAGTAAATGAAGTGTACTACACGAGTACATTAATTGCCTTACTCGAGTAAGTTAAATGGACTACTTGAGTAGGTCCTTTGAGTACTCGAGTAGGTCAGGTCTAACTTGAGTCAGAGAAAGAAGAAAACTTTGAAAAGCCCGATTTTTACTAACCTTTTAATTTCCTTTGCTTTCATGAAATCCAAACTTGTCTAATCTTCCTTGTTGAGCATCCCAAGTTCAGTTTTGAAGAATGAGAACTTGGTCTCGTCCAGCGGCTTCTTGAAAATATCTGCAACTTGCATGTCTGTGGATACATATTGGAGATCTATGTCCCCATGCTCTACATACTCCCGGATGAAATGATACCTTAGCTCGATATGCTTTGTCCGGTTGTGAGAGACTGGATTGTTGGCTATTGCAATTGCGCTGGAGGAGTCGCAAAACAATGAGACATTCTTGAACTTCATGTTGTAATCTTCGAAATGATTCTTTATCCAAAGTAACTGTGCGCAGCAACTGCCTGCAGAGATGTACTCTGACTCAGCCGTTGAGATTGCGACAAAGTTCTGCTTCTTGCTACTCTAGGAGATTAGCCTTCTTCCAAAGAATTGGCAAGTTCCTGAAGTGCTTTTCCTGTCATCTTTGCTACCTGCAAAATCTGCATCTGAAAAACCAATTAGTTCGCTGTCATTACTTCTTGGGTACCATAAGCCAAGATATGGTGTACCTTTAAGGTATATCAAGATCCGCTTTGCAGCAGTGTAGTGAGATTCCTTAGAGTTCACCTGAAATCTAGCACAGACACATGTTGAAAACATTATATCAGGTCTACTGGCAGTAAGGTAGAGCAAGGAACCAATTATGTTTCTGTACTTGGTTTCATCAAAAGGTTTCCCTTTTTCATCCTTGTCCAGAGACATAGTTGAGCCCATTGGAGTCCTCATAGAGGTTGCGTTCTCCATTCCGAATTTCTTAATTAGCTCTTTGGTGAACTTGGTCTACGAGATGAAAATTCCATCTTCAGATTGTTTCACCTGAAGCCCTAAGAAATTCTTCAGCTCGCCCATACTGCTCATTTCGAACTTCCCTTGCATAAGTTTTGAGAACTTTTTGCAGATGTTGTCGTCTGTAGAGCCAAAAATAATGTCGTCGACATAGATTTGCACTAGCAAAATCTTGCCTTTAATTTCCCTAAGAAATAATGTGTTGTCTATCTTTCCCCTAGCGAACTTGTTCTCAAGTAGAAAGCTAGACAGTGTCTCATACCAAGCTCGAGGAGCTTGTTTCAGACCATACAGAGCCTTGTGCAGTAAATACACGTAATGAGGAATGTTAGGATCAACGAAACCTGGAGGTTGTTCCATATACACTTCCTCCTTTATGTTACCATTTAGGAAGGCAGACTTCACGTCCATCTGATAGACGGTAAAGCCTTTGAATGCAGCATATGCTAGGAACAACCTTATTGCCTCCAGCCTTGCCACTGCAGCATATGTCTGGTCGAAATCGATTCCTTCTTCTTGACGATAACCTTTAATGACAAGTCTAGCCTTGTTCTTTATGATCGTCCCGTATTCGTCCATCTTGTTCCTATAGACCCATTTTGTTCCAATGATGTTCTTTCCTTTGGGTCTTGGAACAAGCTTCCACACATTGCAACGCTTGAACTGATTTAACTCTTCTTCCATTGCCATTATCCACGATGCGTCTGAGTTTGCTTCCTCAAACTTCTTCGGTTCAACCTGTGAGAGAAAACTCAAATATAAATTCTCATTAGTTGTACCTCTTCGAGTTCTGACACCGTCCCGGGGATCTCCCATGATCTGCTCCATGGGATGATCCCTCAGATGTCTGAGCTCTAAAGTTCTTGCATCTGGATTATCTTAAATCACTGGAGTGATTTCTTCACTTTGGATGACTTCTTCATCTTGATCACCAGCCTCTCCAATAGGGGTTGAAGTGGTGATCTTGATGAACTTTTCGCCTTTGTCTTCGGACAGTTCATCCAAGCTTGTTTCTTGCAGCTTTGCACCTGCATCTTCAGTGAGCACACTATACGGATTGCTTTGCTGCAAGCTCGTCTCATCAAATACAACATGTATCGATTCTTCTACCACCAGGGTTTTTCTATTAAATATTCTATATGCCTTACTATGGCTACTATAACCTACAAAAATACCTTCAAAACTCTTTTTGCTGAACTTGGTGGTATGATACTAACCATTGTTAAGTACGAAGCATTTACAGCCAAAGATTCTACAATATAAGACTGTTGGTTTCCTGCCTTTCAGAAGTTCGTAAGGCGTCTTATCGTGGCCTTTGTTTATGAGTGCTCGATTTTGCACGTGGCATGCAGTGTTGATGGCTTCAGCCTAGAAATACTCTGGAAGTGAAGCATCACTCAACATTGTCCTGCAGGCCTCTATGAGTGTTCTATTCCTTCTCTCAGCCACTCTGTTCTGTTGTGTAGTCCGAGGAGAGGAAAACTCATGAAAGATACCTAAGCTTTCACAGAATTCTGTCATGGCCCCAGATTTGAATTCTGTTCCGTTGTCACTTCTGATTTTGACTATGGAGCAGTTGTACTCATTCTGGACTTGCCTGACAAAATTAGTAAAGATGTCGAAGGTATCTGACTTGTGTTTCAGAAATAACACCCACGCAAAGCGCCAGTAATCATCAACAATTACCAACGTGTAATCCTTGCCTCCCAAACTTCTAATTTGCAGTGGACCAAACAAGTCCATGTGCAGTAGATGAAGACATCTATTAGAATATTTGCCAATAACACTTTTAAAGGTAGCCCTTGTTTTCTTGCCTTTTACACACGCATGACAAGGTCTATATTTGACGCACTTGACATTTGGGGCATCACGTGCTAGGTTCATTGAAAATAATTTATTAATAGTTTTGAAATTAATATGTGCTAGTCTCTTGTGCCATTGGTCACCAAGGGGCGCACTATCTTTTGCTAAAAGACACACTGGTGTAGAGGAATCTATACAAATGAAATTTAAACAGAAAATATTCCTGCTTCGAGTGTCAGATAAAATCGTTTCCATATTGTCGACAGATTTTATCAAGCACTTATCAGCATGGAATTCAACTACGTATCCTTTATCGCAGAGTTGGTTTATGCTTATAAGATTGTGTTCCAATCCTTCGACATAAGCCACATCCGAAAAGGCTACATTTCCGTTAGTGATCATACCATAGCCTCTAGTAATTCCACGGTCTGAACCTCCAAAGATGGCCTTTGGTCTGTTCACAACTGGAGTAAAGTTCTGAATAAGGCTTCTAGTCCCGGTCATATGCCGAGAGCAACCGCTGTCCAAATACCAGATATGCGTTTTGTTGGCCTTTGGACATACCTGCAATTATAATCAATTTGCCTTAGGAACCCAAACACATTTGGGTTCTTGGTCTCGGGTTAGAGTACTCCCCCTACGAGTGTTAGCATTATGAGCGGTCTTTCTCATATTACTGACATAAGAGGTTGCAGCATTTCTGGGATTGAACCAGCAATCTATGGCGAAGTGATCAACCTTGCCACAACACCAATAGTCAAACCTGTTGTATCTTTGCCACATGATCTCCGGCTTGACCTTTTGGAATTGTGGTCTAGCAGGGGCAGCATTCTTGGAGGAGTAAGCTTCGTGATAATGACAATCACATGTCTTCTTCTCCTTAGGAGGCCTTTCTACAACAGGATTTGTCTTTGGTGTCTTCTTGAATTTATGACCATGGTTGAAAGGGCCATAGCTCTTAAGAACAACTTCTTCATAAGGTGCCTTAAAGACACTTTCACCAAAGTCTCTGGGTCGAGTCCATCCTTGATAGCGGGACTTTGGCTCTACATGGGTAGGCTTAGCAAAGTGCCCGTAGGATGAGTCAAAATCAAACTCATTTGATGGAAAGATGGCTTTCTTGAATGTAGTCTGATCTTGAGGGGCTTTCCCTTTCCCTTTGGCTTAGGCCTTTTTGGCGGCCTTATTCTTCCGTTGAGACTTATTTCTCCTAGAGGATTTACTAGGAGCTTCTTCATGGCCTAGCCCAGCTCCCTTGGCCTTTGCTGAGAATTTAGCAACGAATGGAAGAACTGTCTTGGGCTTTGAGAAACTTTCAACAAGTTTCTTTTCAGCGACAACTTGTCCCTCTAATTCCTTGATGATTTTCTCTTTTAGGTCAAGGTGCTCAAGAGTCTTGTTATATTCTTCAATAGTATTGTTGAAGTGTTCTTCGAGCGAGTCAGTCTTTGGGACTTTCTCTATCAAGATGCTCTCTTCGCCTTTTACATATTTGATCTCTTTAGCCTGAGTCTTCACGACTCGACGACATTTGTCGTAAGCCATGATTAACTCCTTGTACTGGGCCATAAGTTCTGACTCATCGTTAGAGGAGCTATCCTCACAATCATGTTCAGAGACTTCAGAATCTGAAAGAGGGGTATGAGAGTTTACCTTCCCAGTGAACTGGGGCTCTTGATCATCATCTGTTTGAGCCATAAGCCTAAAATAAGCTTCTTCTTCTTCACTCAACTCAGATGAGTCGGAGTCACTAAGAGTCTTGCTCTTTTTGGCTATCAGGCTCTTCTCTTTCCTCTTCTTGTTGAATGAGGATTTCTTTTCTTCTCTTCTGCCACCTTCCTTCTTCTTATGAGGGCAGTTGGCGATGACGTGACCTGACTTATTACAACAATAGCAAATAATATCAGTCGAAACATATTTGTTCTGTTTAGTATTGTACTTGTCATGGCTGCTTGAGCCTTTTCTTTGCCGATCACCATCGTGTCGTGATCTTCTATAGGAGGCATCCTTGCCTTTCCATTGCTTCTTCTTGTTCAAGAATCTCTTGAACTGACGTGAGAGCAGTGAGAACTCTTCTTCTGATAGCTCAGAGCCTGAGGTACTAGGCTCAGAAGTTTCTTCTTCTTCACTAATTTCTGGAGCTGGAGCAGGGGAGGCAGCCTTTGTCTTCCTAGAACTGTCTGCCATGAGAGCAACAGATTTTTCTTTGAGAGCAGACCTGCTCTTCTCTTCTTCAGCTTTCCTGGTGTTGAGTTGAAGCTCATATGACATAAGATTCCTGAAGAGATTTTGTGTGTCTGTCTCAGCCAGCTTCCCAAACTCCCTGATGGCACAGACCTTGTTGTCCCATTCTTTGGTCAGGGATCTCAGGAACTTGTCATTCAGTTCACCATTAGTGAATACTCTGCCATAGACTCTTAGGCCATTCACTATCTTGAAAAAGTTCTCAAATGTATCAGCAATGGTCTCTTTGCTTCCCTGTCGGAAGGCTTCATACTTCTGATTGAGGAGGGATCTCCGATCATCCCTCACTTCTTCTATTCCTTCCATTAAGGTAACCAAGGACTGCCACATCTCCTTTGCAGATTGGCAGTGGATTAAGTTCTGCAGCATTGAGTCATCAGCTGCACTTGCTATAATGTTTTTACCTTTCTTGTCTAGTGAGACAAGTGCAATCTCGTCCTTGTCTAAATCCATCAGCTTCTTTGTAACCTTCTTGGTAGGATCAATAGTGGAGACAGTCATAGGGATATAAGGACCTTCTTCAACTATCATGAAGATCCTTTGATCCACAGCTTCCATTAAGAATTTGATCCTTTCTTTCCACATGGGAAAGTTGTTCTTGTTGGATAGGGGAAGCTTAGCAAAATCCTTTGCCTTGTCCATGATAGATAGATCACAAATGACAACTATTGCAGGAACTGATCAAGGTGTTAGACTTTTAACGATCAACCTCCCTCTGATACCAATTGAAAGATAATAGTTGTCAACCTAAATCACCTAAAGGGGGGTGAATAGGTGATTTGTGTGTCTTTTGCGGAATTAAAAAATCTCAGAACACAGCACAGATCTATCTACCAAAATATCACAGACGAGACAAGATCTATAGTGGTTCCCCGATCTTGGGTACATCCACTTTCCCTCACCGATCTAGCAATATACTAGACTCGGCTACTCAAACTATCTCGGATTGAAAAACAATCCTACCCTCGGAACAAAGTTCCAATAATCTCAATCCAACCAACTGGATCTACAACTCGGAAGGCAAAACTTCCTACAAACTCGGAGTTGAAAACTCCTACACTCGGAGAGAAACTTCTCCTACAAGAATGAAAATTGTTTAAGAAAATACAAAAAATGATTTTTCTCTTAGATCTGCAAGCAAGCAACCAGGATCTTCTTCTTGTAAGCTTTACCGCACTTTCAGAAAAATGGAGAAAATCTCGGCCAAATCTGAATCTTCTGTCTTACACGATCGGGAAGAGGATGAGCGATTTGAGAAACGATCTCGATCAGTAAAACTTCTTCAGTTTATTTCCTCTGAAAATCGAAGCCCTTACCGTAGAAGAACAGAGGCGGGGACGGCTTTCGTTTCGTGAAAAGAGAGAGAGGAAACAGCGATTCTTTTGGAAAGAGGCGGCTGCAAAACTTAGAATAATTTTCTTCTTGAAAAAATTGTTTTCTGATTAGGGTTTGTCGATTAGACAAGACCTTTTATAGGAGTACTAATAACGGTCATAATTGGTTTTAATGACGTACATGTGGACTAATCATATCACGGGATTTGAAAATCTATCAAATCTGGAATTAGAAGAAATTTCAAAGAAAATGAGGTCATATACACGAGTAGGTATAAAACAACTCGAGTAGGTCAAGGACAACTCGAGTAAGCAAAGAAATATTACTCGGGTATATAATTCATGACTACTCGAGTAGGTTGAAGACAACTACTCGAGTGCATATAATCAACTACTCGAGTACTTAGAAGATCTACTCGAGTATACAGAAAAGTTTCATGGGAAGGAGTAGAACTACTCGAGTAAAAGTTGTACTACTCGAGTAGGCAGAATTGAGCTACTCGAGTGGTTAGAAGAACTACTCGAGACAAACACTTAGAAATATTCTGCACACGGGAAAAACAGCTACTCGAGTTGTCAGATTGAACTACTCGAGAGGAAAGAAATCTTCTCGAGTATATGAAGGACTTACTCGAGTATTTCTTAACTACTCGACACATAGAAGAGAGTTACTCGACACAGTGTCGAGAACTACTCGAGTGTACAAAGTACCTACTCGAGTAAATGACTTAGACAAATTCTAAGAAAGAGGAATCTGGAACAGGGAGAATAAACTACTCGAGTATGAACTACTCGAGACAGTATGAGCTACTCGAGTATATGACTTGGACTACTCGAGTGTTCTACTCGAGTAGTTAAAGACCTACTCAAGAGAAACACTTAGAGAAATTTCTGTCAGAAATTTTTGTTCTACTAGAGGGGAATCAGCATCAGGCCTTTTCACAGTCCTATAGCTTTAATATGAAGTGTATCCCAATTGAGAGGCTACACATGAGTCAACACTTTGGAACACACAATGATGGATTACACTGCATGGTCCTGTGTTTGGTGACTCATTGTATACTGACATTGGTCTACACTTCCCATTGGAGTCTTACAAACACATAACTCAAACGAAGCATCAAATACAAACTAATTTATCTTAGTTCCAGGGCGACTTCATCAAATCTGGGTTAATGTGGACATAGTTCCCAACAATCTCCCCCTATTTGTTGAAGTCAGAACCCTTTACACTAAGGTGAATTATAGACATAAACAGTGCTAAGTATAAAAATGTGCAAGCAAGCAATAGACTTATGAAAAAAGATAATAAGAGCAAAAACTTAGAATCATATAAATAAGAATGTCCAAAATTACCAACTCTACAGTCAATCATTCCACACTCTCAAAAATCCTTGAGAATCAGCCTTGATTTTGTTGTCTGTCCAATTTCTCTTGTTGTCTCCTCTGGTAACAGTAGGGTTTTGGATAATACTTGGGAGGTCTAGGAGGGGCTGCAGGGTTATTCCTCCCATATTCTCTGTCATAGATTCTTCTCTTGGTCATGGATTTTTCATAAAGTTCCCATTCATATGAGCTATAATGAATATTCCAGCTCTCATGGAATTCCATAACTAATTTGAGAGTTTCCAGAATCAGGGATTTGGAGGTTGGAGACCAAACTTCAGCATGTTCAGGAGCCTTAGCAGGAACAGTCTTGCTAGCAGAAGGACCTTCACCGTACTTCCTTTTCTTCTTGAAAGTTTTGATCTCTGGAGGAGTCTGAAGGAAAATGTCAGCAGGATCTTCTTCCCAGCCTTGAACATAGGTGTCTGGAGGAGCAACTGAGTCTCCAGTCCTGGGAGAGAAGGTAGGTTACAGAGGAGCAGCTGGAGCAGAGGCAGCAGTAGCTAGAGGATTTAAGTGATGAGGAATGATGTTGGGGTCAACAGCAAGGTCTGGCAGAATCTGATTGTGCATCTCGACAGTAGTGTCATAGGTGTGAAATGTGACACTCTGTATCTGGGCTAGCACATCATCATGAATTGTCTGCACATGAGTTTCCCATACAACTGACTTCTAAGCAGCTGATTTTTCTACTTGTTCTTTGAGTTCTTTGATCAATCCCTCCCCCTTTCTGATTTCAACAGATAACTTCTCTATAGTCTCTTCTTTGAAAAGACCAACTTCTTCACATAGTTTCTCTTTGTTGGCTTCATTTTTCTTGTCCATCTCTATTTGATTGTTTGCAAGGGTGACACCCTGTTCCATAATATTTACAACACTAGTGATAGTGTGGTCTAGGGCTTTCCCACCAAGTTGAAATAAGTACTTGAGTTTGTCAATGTTATGCTGAATTTCAGCAAAGCCTCTGCTCATCTCAGTCTCGGGAGCAGTTACCTTGTCAGTTACAGTCTTGAGACAAGTATCAAAATAAGTTCTCTGGTCTTGAAGAAGCAGTTGAAAGTGCAGGTTAGATCTGATACACTCTAGAGGGGGGGGGGGGGTTAATAGAGTATGGTGCTTACTAAAAACTTTTTACAACTATTGTTGTATACCTAAGTGAACAGGGAAGCAAATAATATAAAGTAAACACAACAACTAACTAAACACAGAGCAATCACAGACCACAGCCAGAAAACAAAAGAAAATAAGCAACCAGAAGACACAAGGAGCTATAGTGGTTCCCCAATCAATCTAGGTACATCCACTCTTATACCACCCTAGGTAGGAATCCACTGCACGATGAATTGATCAGGTGTCCTGGGCACCAATGGGTTTTGATCAGGTCCCCAAAAACCAAACCCTCAAGTCTTTTGGAAGGAGACTTGCAACCAAAATAATTTTGAAGGGATTTAAAACCCTGTACAGGAATTAGAGAGAGGGTGATAGTGTCTTCTCTGTCAACAGTCAGAGAGAAAACTTGTGGATTGATGTAGCAGATCTTGCTCCCCCTGAGATCTTGAATTGGTTAGGAATGCTAGAGCACTGCTTCAGGGTGATAGGCCTTCAATGACCTAGAATGCCTGGACCAGAACTGCTTCAGGAACTTCTTTTGACTGATAAAGTTATGTTGTCCTTTGAAGTTGTCTTGAGAATAGAGAGAAGAAGACTCTTGATTGAATTTGGTTGTTCTTATTCTTCTTCAAAAGTTCTCTAGTCAAGGCTGATTGCAGTCAAGAACTTTAGATTTGAGAATGTTTTGTTCTTCTACAGCTTCAGAGTGTCTGTTAGATTATTTTCTGAACTGTGATTCTTGAACTCTGCTTGATTCTGTTCTCTTACTGTGTCACTATTTTTTGTGTATCTCTTGTGTCTATGACTAACTGAGGAGTATTCAAACTTTTGAATGTCGAGCAGTAATTACAGTCGGACGTGGAAAGAATCAGCAATCAATGACTTTCCTAACTGTCCCATGGAAAAATGGCTTGTAATCGTCCATAGTCAATGCACATTCTAACGGTAACATTCTGAGAAGATCTGGCATTAAATGTTCAGGAATCAGCGCCAAGAAACGGTACGGGAACCTTGAAGAAAACCTAATCTGGATTCGTCGAACAAAGAACACAATTCATCGAGCTGAACTTGTGTTCCTCGAGCAGAGCTTGAGTTCGTCGAGCTGAGCTTGATAGAGTTCGTCGACCGGGCAATCTTCATTCATCTGATAGACAGTCTTCATTCGTCGAGCTGAGAATCAACATCGTCGAGCTGAGAAAAGTTCTGGACTTACACAAAATATCCTGCATCTGCTGAAATACTGTGTCGACAAAAGTTGGTGTCGACAGATTGATCTTTGTGTCGACACAAATCCTCTGGTGTCGACATAAGCTAGTGTCGACTGAAATCCTGGTGTCGACATAAGCTGGTGTCGACTGTAATCCTGGTGTCGACACAAACTGTCTGGTGTCGACACAAACCCTAAGTGTCGACATAGATTCTCTGAGTCCAGAAATTGTCGAGTAGAGAATAGCATTCGTCGACCTGAGAAGCTGACTTCGTCGACCTGAGAAGTTGTGAACTTGAGGTCCAAGTTCGTCGAGCTCAGAATATAATTCGTCGACCGAAGCATGAAGCTAGACTTAGAAAAATTTAAAGTTCTCCTAACTTTGGCTTGATGTAGAAACTGAGATTTCGTCGAACAGAGAACATAGATCGTCGAGCTCAGCACAAAGAATTGTCTCACGATCGTCGAGCGCAGAACTCTTTTTGTCGAGCTGAGTTCGACAAACGTCGAACTCACTTTACTTAGTCTTGAAAACTTGTGAGTCTGGAGTCTCTGAGGGTCTTGTTGAAAGCTGGTCCATCTGGAGTTGAGCATAATGACTTAACCTAGACTCTAGGACACAAAATGACCCTGGCTATACATGATGGGTCACATCCTAAGTCAGTGAACCTAGCCCAAATCAACTAGGGATCCAACAATCTCCCCCTATTTGGGTGAGGTCACTAACAGAGACTCAAAACAGAAAAACTAAGCAAGAGAAGAGATATATCTGGCAGAGAATTATAACACATGCAACAGATATATATTTACACAGCTTTGCTTAACAGATAGCATAGTTTAAAAACAAAAACAGATAGAAAATAAAATAACAAGAAAAATTACTTCTTTGGCTTCTTCTGTTGGGGTATGTCTTCTGCTTTCTTTTCTCCTAGCTTCTTGAAAATGATTTCTCTGTTAGGATCTTGAGCTTGAGCCACTATCATGGTCATATCAGCTGCCCCAATAATTTTCAATGATGTAGCCCTGGGGACAACTACTTCTGGATGTAATTTCATATAGTCATCAACATTAAACAGTTTGTTGCCTTTGTCAAATCTTTTCAGCTCTTCCTTTCTATACTTTAACATGGTTGAAAGACCAGAGATATCTTTTTCTTATGCTTTGGCTTTATTTACCAAAGATAGAACAATCAACTCTTGGTACCTAGCCATTCTTGCAGTATTAGCCGTCTCTGGATCTTCAAAAGGAATTGGAGGAGAGTTTGGCTTCTTTGGGCTTTCAGCTTTTTGTACTTCAGGACTTTGTTGCTGCTGCTGCTGCTTATGTTATTGACTACCTGAGGAGGATGGCCTCTGATGGCTGCTTCCAGAAGATCTCCCTGATTGTCTCTGATAAGTTTGCATTGGGGCAGATCTCTGGGAGCTAGAGCCACTGGCACTAGCTGTTGGAGGAGGTGGAGGAGGAGGATCCTTCCTGTATCTGTGCACTGAAGGAGGGGAGTATCTCCTGCTTCTCTTTCTATCTTTCTACTGGTTTTTGGAGAGCCACATCCATGCTGGCATTCCCATATATGGAGTCACCTTGTGCAGAATATAATAGGGAGTGTCTGCATTGGGATTTGGCTTGGGAGCTAGAGGAGGAGCAACATTTCTCTTCTTTGCCAATAGTCTCTTTTTCTTACTAGCTCATCCTCATCAAAATCATCATCATCATCTTCTTCTGACTCAGAACCTTGAGGGATGTCATAAAGAGCATCCAAAGCTTTTAAAGCTTTATCAGAAATAATAGCCTTTGCTGGAGGAGAGGCAGAAGGTTCAGGAAAAGGGGTATCAGCAACAAGAGAAGAAATATTTGTACAAGATTCAGAAACAAAGGAGACAGGGCTATCAGCTACTGTCTTATTCTCTTCTTCAATGTCTGCCTGAATAAGCTCATCTAGAGTAGGCATTGGAGAGTCATCCATAATAAAATCTGGTGCTGAAACTGGCATTGCTGTTGAAAGTCCACCTAGTGTCAACTATGTGCACCTATGGGGGGGGGGGGAATAGGTGACGTGTGGTTCTTTTGCGGAATTTACGGATGTACCTGCACAATAAAATTAAAGAGCACAACACACAGAATACACAACAAATTTATAGTGGTTCCCCGACTTGGGTACATCCACTTTCCCCCTTCGACCTATCTCACCAAACAAGGGACGACTCGGTCACTTCTCCAACGGGATTGAAATCCAATCCCTTCACTAACGGAAGGAGCCCTTCCACACGTGAGAGTCAACACTCCCACAAAGCGGGTTGCACCCAACCCTTACAACACGGAACAAAAGTTCCTTTACAACGAAATTAAATATAGAGTGTATGCGTGATACAAACTTCTTTTGGAGACTATGGTGTTCCTCTTTGTTCGACGACGTGTTCTTGAAGTCGATGAAGAGTCTACAACCTTGGTCTCTCTTGGAGAGGATCTCCCCGGAGCCGGCGGCGGTAACACGAGCGGCGGCTAGCTTCGGGATCGGCGGCTATGATGATGAGCGGCTGCTGAACTTGGAGATCCAAACTTCGTAGCGGAGCAAACTCTGTCTACCAACGGTCACTCTAGGATCGGTCGTCTCGATCGATTCGGACGGGGGAGTTTTTCCCGGTCTACAAATCGAAAGACAAGAGATCTCTGGATAGACACGTGAGACACAAGCTTTGCTAAGCTTCTGTCGCCGGAGATCGGGAAGAAGAGCGATCAGTGGCGGCGACCTACGTTCCCGAGCGTGACGGCGGTGGCGGAGAGGAGTCACGGATTTAGGGTTTTGTTGCGGCTCGGTTTTTTTTTTGTTTCTTTTCTCCGTCCTTTTACTGTTCAAAATACCCATGTATTTATACCGTAGATGCTTTCCAATATGACCGTTTGTGGGACCCACACTTGAAATCCCTAAGTCCGGTTCAAGCTAGTCTGAAGGCAGAATCCGGTTCAGGAAATTCCAGAGAAAACGCCAAGGAAAAATCGGCGAGAATTGCATACGATTCTCGACGAATCGGCGAGAATCACCAAGTGATTCTCGACGATTCGTCGAGAATCGTCAGTGATTCTCGCCGAATCACTTATTGATTCTCAACGAATTTCACTTAGTATGCATGAGCTCCTTGGCCACTGGTTCGGCGAGAATCACTAGTGATTCTCGCCGAATCTTACTTGGCACCATTTAGAGGTGGCCAGAAGGAGTCGGCGAGAATCACTAATGATTCTCGTCGATTCGGCGAGAATCACTAGTGATTCTCGCCGAATCGGCGAGAATCACTTGGTGATTCTCGTCGAATTTGCCTTGGACGAATTTTCGTCTTCCACCCAGGAGCTGCTCCTTGATCCTCCATGCTCCTTGTCTTCTCTTGCATATGAACGGCCCTGTACTTGAAAGTAAGTGCACTCCAATAGAGAGAATGCATATCGGCCAACACACTGATCTGCTCAACGAGGGATTACGTCGTGCAGACCCGTGTATATTGACCTACTGCACCCTGACATTGGTGTGCACTTAGCGTGGAGGAACTGCAAGCACAACTTGAGATGTTTCATCAAATACATTGTGAATTCATCTTAGCTTGACAGGTGGCTTCCTCAAATCTAGGTAATCGTGGATACAATACCCAACAGCTGTATCTTCTGGAATGACTTTTGAGCTGGAGGCAGAGAGAGCAAAATTGTCACAGAGTTACTTGGCAACTTCTGCACTGGCTGGAGAGGTATAAGGTATAATAGCCAAACATGGCTTAGTGAAATCAACTGGAAGAGATTGCATATATACAATATCAAAACTTCTCAACAAAACTGATAAAGTCACTGTGGGATTTAAGTAGAAATCACCAACATGAGTTATTTGAGCAACTAACTCATCCAAATCAGTGTCAGTATCCATGAATTGAATTAACTCAAACATCTCAGCATCACAGAGCATCTCCCCCTGCCTGGGTTCAGGAATACCTGGAGCCAGGCCCCTAGATGAAGAGGGGACAGCAGATAGAAGAGATAGCTGGGTAGATAAGGAATTAATGGAGGTCACAAGAGGTGTAATGGCCTCTTGGATCAAAGATTGGATAAGAGGTATGAGCAAAGAAATGAGGGTGGATGGATCAAATAGGGAAGGGGAAGGGGATGGAATGGGAGGAGGAATAACAGATGGAGTGGGGGAATCTAGCATGATTGAGTCTGAGGGTATGATGTAAGATGGAATGGTAGATAAGTGTGGGGGAAGAGGAGACTGAGGAGGTATAGGAAGTATTGTCTCATGAGGGGAATCTGGAGGAGTGGGTTTTCGATTTACTTGCAGAGGGGAAGATGGAGGTTGAGATGGAATGTTTGTCAGGTCAAGTGGTGGAGATGAAGGAGGGGTAGGTTCATGTGGAGGCTTCTTTAGAGGAAGAGGTGCTGGAAGAGATGGTTGAGATGGAGGAACCTCTTCAACAGGGTGGGGAGCGGCCTTGACAGCCTTGTACTCTCAGAAGTTTGGAGGGTAGAGGAAGAAGCCTTTGAGGGCTTGGAGATGTTCCTCTCCCACATGCCAAACAGAGCGCAAGTGAGGCGCTTCCTGGCATTTATGGAGGTGGTTGGGGAGACCAGACATTCAGCAGCCTTCTCCTTAAGAAATATTCCCAATATTCTGCCAAAGCAGACTTCCTTCTTGCTGTTCTTCTTCTTGATCAATTCAAAGAACACCTTACTCCAATCAACCTGTCGCTTATTCACTACTGCACACATTATCAGAAATTGGTGACGGGTAATATAGTCATGAGCAGAGTGCTTGGCCATCAGTATCTTTCCCGTAATATCTGCCAGAAATTGGTAGGCGGCGGATAATTGCTTTTTCAACAACTTATTAGGGTTGTTACCAGAGAAACCCATGAGTTTCAGCATATCACTGAATTCCTCAGAATCCATTTCCAGATTGTCTTCTCCGTTCACTAATCCAAATATTTCAGTGAGAACTGCGGGAGAAAGGGAAACAACAGTGTTCCCTATATTGCCGGTCAAAACAACTTCTTCAGAAACTGTAGATGTATATACCTATTCTCGTATTTCTGTTCCATGAAGTTTAATGCACCTGGTCATGAAATCCTTTAAACTTAGTTCTTCCAGTAGTTCCAGGATGTATAGAAAGATGGGGTCAGAATGTTGAAACGACTCAAAGTCCATGTCGAAACCAGTGTCAAACTTCATTGCAACCAAAGCACCTGAGGGAATCTCCATTGATGTCCTGCAAGAAAAACACAGAGAGAAATGACGATCAAGAGCAAAGGAACTGAAAGCACGGGACGGAGGTCGAAGAAAACCTAAATATAAGATTTTCAGAATATGAATTGACAAACACCGTTCCACGAAAAAGAAAAATTCTTCGAACTGAGCTCGACGAAATAAATTATTGACAGATAATTCGTCGATCTCATCAAGAAGAATCGAAAAGAGTTCGTCGAACTCTGTTCGACGAAATATCTTCTGAAGAAAAGTTCGTCGATCTCTGGTCGACGAAAATTATTTCCTCACACAGAGAATTCGTCGATCTCCGTTCGACAAGAATCTCTCAAACTTTCCCTGATTCGTCGAACTCCGTTCGACGAACTCTGGAAAATTCGTCGAATGCAAACAGAAACTAGGTTAACTCTTCTCCATCAATCATTCCCAGTTGATTTATAAAGAACAGATGGGTTTTCTCATCCAATGGCTTAGTGAAAATGTCTGCTCTTTGTAGATCAGTAGGAATATGGATCAAGTTAATTTTCGTTTTGTCCTCATTATCTCTAATGAAATGATGTCTTATTTCAATATGTTTTGTCATATAATGATGAACTGGATTCTGTGCTATAGTAATAGCACTAGTATTATCACAAAATAAAGTTGAATTATTTAAGTTGACACCATAATCTAAGAGTTGGTTTTGTATTCATAGCATTTGTGAACAGTAACTACCACCAGCCATGTATTCTGCTTCTGCAGTTGATGTAGACACATATGTCTGCTTTTTACAAAACCAGGAGACAAGTCTCATACCAAGGAACTGGCATGTTCCAGAGGTACTTTTCCTGTCCACTCTACATCCAACATAGTCAGCATCTGAGTATCTAGTTAACTCAAACTCTGACTCTGCAGGATACCAGAGTTTTAGACTAGGGCAACTCTTTATATATCTCAAAATTATTTTTAGGAAAATAAGGGGAGATTCTTTAAGGTTCACTTGGAACCTAGCACAAAGGCATGTGACAAACATTATATCAGGTCTGCTAGCTATTAGGTATAATAGGGATCCAACAATTGCCCTTTAATTTTTCTGATCCACTGGTTTCCCTGCTGCATCAGAATCCACAACAGCATTTGTAGCCATAGTGGTTTTCATCCCTGAAGCATCACCCATCCCAAACTTTTTGATAAGCTCTTTAGCATACTTAGCTTGAGAGAGGAAGATATCATCTTGGATCTGCTTCACTTGGAGACCAAGGAAGTAGGAAAGCTCACCCATGCTACTCATCTCAAATTTAGAATGCGTCAGCAAACCTCTTGCACAATTTGGGATTAGTTGACCCAAAAGTAATGTCATCTACATATATTTGTACTAACAATATTTGGTCCTTATGATGTCTATTGAAAAGTATTTTATCTATGGTTCCTCTTGTAAATTCATGCTCTAAAAGAAAGCTTGCTAGGGTCTCATACCAATCTATTGGAGCTTGCTTTAAACCATAGAGAGTTTTATGCAATTTAAAAACAAAAGAGGGTTGAGTTGGAGAGATAAAACCTGGAGGTTGTTCTACATAAACCTCTTCTTGAAGTATTCCATTCAGAAATGCACTTTTGACATCCATCTGGTAGACCTTGAATCTCTTATAAGCTGCATAGGTAAGGAATATCCTAATGACCTCTAACCTTACAACAGGGGCAAAGGTTTGGTCATAGTCTTTTCCTTCCTCTTGTCTGTAGCCTTGAGCAACAAGCCTAGCCTTATTCCTCAATATGTTGCCTTGAGCATCCAACTTGTTCCTGTAGACCCATTTGGTTCCAATAACTGGGTAGTTATGGGGTCTTGGAACCAAATCCCAAACTCTACATCTCTCAAACTGATTTAGTTCCTCTTGCATTGCAATGATCCAGTGGGGATCTTGCTCTGCTTCATGTATGGTGAGAGGTTCAATTTTAGAGAGAAAACAGGCATACATCAAGTCTTGGTTGAGTTGATGCCTTGTCTGTACACCTACTAAGATGTCTCCAATCACTTGAGATCTGGGGTGATCTCTAAGTGTGACAAGATCAGTTGGTGGAGTTGGTTGAGCAACAGCTTCAGTATTTAATTCCTCTTGGGGAATGACACTAACTGTTGGGGGAAGTTCAGCCACTTCCTCTTGACTTTCCTCATCACTATCTTCAGCTTCCTATGGAGTGGGATGGTTTGATACCTCTTGGGTAAGGTTCAGTCCATCCATAGACTCACACAATAGTGGAACCTGCAAAGAGCTTATGGTAGAAATTTCTTTCTCCTTGTATGACATGTTAGTCTCATCAAAAGACAAATGAACAAATTCTTCAATTTTAAGAGTTGATTTATTATACACCCTATAAGCTTTACTGATCATGGAGTATCCCAGAAACACTCCTTCATCAGCTTTAGCTTGAAATTTTGCTATGTATCTCTTGTCATTATTATGAATGTAATAAATACAACCAAAGATTTTAAAATAATCTACTTTAGGTTTCTTCCCTTTGAGTAATTCATAGGGAGTCTTGCCCTTCAGTTTATGTATTAAACTTCTATTCAACACATAGTTGGAGGTGTTCACTTCCTCTGCCTAAAAGGATAGAGGAAGGTGAGCATCTGACAACAATGTAGAAGCAGATTCAATAAGGGTTCTATTTTTCCTTTCAGCTACCCTATTTTGTTGATGAGTTCTAGGAGCTGAGAAAGTATGACTGATCCCTTCACTTTGACAAAACTCTTGCATAAGAAGAGAATCAAACTCTGTCCCATGATCACTTCTGATCAGGGCAATGTGAGTGTTGAACTCAATCTGTATGCATTTGAGAAACTCTGTCAAACACTTAAAGTTATCAGACTTCTTCCTCAGAAAGAACACCCATGTGAATCTAGAGAAGTCATCTACAACTACTAAGGTATAAGATTTCCCTCCTAAGCTTTGTACTGTAATGGGTCTAAAGAGATCTATGTGTAACAGATACAAAATCCTAGTTGAATCACTCTTATTAAGTGACTTGAAGCTATTTTTGGTTTGCTTGCCTAATTGACAAGCCCTGCAAAGTCCTTCCTTCTTGTAGGGGCCAGAAGGTATTCCTCTAACAAGGTTGTCGTTGGATAGCCTAGCAATGTTTCTAAGGTTTACATGTCCTAATCTCTTATGCCATAATTCATTAGGTCTACAAATAGAGTTGAACAAGCATATGTCTACTTTAGTTGAATGAAAGTCTACTAAATAGATGTTACCTTTCCTTTTACCTGTCAACACAGTGGTGTTGTCCTCTGATTTGATTGTTCATGAGGATTTGCTGAAAGACACTTGATAGCCTTCATCACACAGTTGACTGATACTGATTAAGTTGTGCTTCAGTCCTTCCACATAGGCTACTTTCTTGAATGTGACTGTGCCAATCTGGACTGCACCATATCCTTTTGTTAGTCCAAAGTTTGAATCACCAAATATTACTTTGGGTCCAAACTTGTCTTTAAAGGATGTGAAATTGTCCTTGTTTCCTGTCATATGCTTTGAGCACCCACTATCCAGATACCATTGCTGGTTTGATGTTGGATAGGTCTTCACCTGCACATAAAGCAATTTACTTGTTTTTGACCCAGTTTACCTTGGGCCTAGGTTGATAACCTTTGAATTCAGAAATAAAAGACATCTCTGGTTGACTCTTGTAGCCTTCAGGATGATATCTCCTAGGAGGTATTATCCATTCAGTATAGGGGTTAAACCATTGAGATGTAGAACCTCTAGGATTGAACTTTGATTTGCCTTTGAAAGAGTGTTCAAAACTCTGAGCTCTGTTCGACGATCTCTGAGCTGAGTTCGACGATCTTGGGTCATATCATCGAGCTTCGTTCGAAGATCGACTGTGCCAGAGTTCAGGGTTCAGAGATCGTCGACCTGAGTTCGACGATTTAGCCTGAGATCGTTGAGCTCCATTCGGCGATCGTCGAGCTCCGTTCGACAATTTCTGTTGAACTATAGTTTTCTTAGGTAGATCAGAATTCTTCCTAGCTACCTCTACAACTCCCATACCTTTATCAGAGATAAATTTGATTGGGGTTGTTAATACTACAGGTTGGCTGGATGAAGCACCCAAGCCCAGTGTACTATTGAATCTTGAGTTCACTGTGCTTGTGATGTCCATTATCTTGATACTTCTCCCATTAAGGGATTCTTCAAACTTCTTGGCCTTTGATAGTTCACTTTTCAGTGAGGCTATCTGCTCCCTACAGCATTCCAACTCCTCAGAGAGTTTGAGGTTTTCTGATTTTAAAGTGCTGTGTTCAGATAGCTGATTTCTGAGAGAAATGATTTCCTTCTCAGATTTTAGTACATCTATACACAGTGCTTTAAACTCACACTTGAAGTCCTCAGAATTAAAATCAAAAGAATTTATTACCTCGTCCTCTTCAGATTGAGTCTCTCATTCTGACTCTGATTCTTCTGCATCAGAATTTTGTTGAGAGGCATTGATATCCATCATGCAAAATTCTTTTTCTTCAGCATCATCTTCATCATCACTTGAGCTGGATGAAGCTTCAGATTCTTCTTCAGTCTCACTCCAAGTTTCAGCTACAAACCCCTTCCTGGTGTGTTTGTTCTTGCTGGATGAGGGTTTGTCATTGCTGTTCTTCCTGAAGTCTTTGTCTTTTCTTCTTTATTTCCTGTCCTTTTTGTCCTTATACTCATTTTCTGGATAGTCAGACACCATGTGGCTTGTTTTCCTGCATCCAAAACAAATAATCTCTTTGTTATTTGATTTGTCATACCTTGGCTTGTCACGCCCTCTGGCAGACTTTTTCCTGAAATCTTTCCTGGCCATTTTGTAAAATCTTTTGTCCAGTAGGCTTAGCAGCTCTTCATTTCCTGTGACTTTGTCTTCAGGCTGATCTTCAATGGCTTTGAAAGCTATTGATTTTTCCTTTCTTATAACTGGTGAGGCAGCCTTCTGCTCTTCTTCTCTATTCTTGATGAGCAGCTCATAAGACTTGAGCTTGCCCAAGAGAGCTTCAGTTGTGATCTCATTTAGGCTTCTGGCATCCTGGATTGGCCAGATCCTTGAGTCCCAAGTGCTTGGGAAGCACATTAGGATTTTGTTATTGAGCTCAGTCAATGATATCTCTTTATCTAATGTTTTCAGCTCATTGACTATGAGACTGAGTCTGTTATACATATCTGCTACTGACTCAGCTTCTCCTTTCTTGAAATTCTCATATTGGGTTATGAGATGAGACCTTTTATCTTTTCTCTCATCAGCAGATCCTGAGACTATCTCAGATAACTTGTCCCAGATGTCCTTTGCTGAGTTGCAGTCAGCTACTTTTTGGAATATTTCATCAGACATAGTCTGGGCTAAAATATTCATTGCCTTAGCATCTGCCACTTTCCATTTCTTGATTTCTGCATCTGTTCCTGAAGGAGGTGGAACAGCACTTGTACTTGTATTTTCTGGAGGTCTTGGACACACTGTCAAAACAGAATTGAAAATGTCTTCATCAATAGAGTTCATGTACAATCTAATCCTTGCCTTCCAAAGTGAAAACTTAGATAGATTGCACACTGGAGGTCTGGTACTAGCATAATCTTTGTTTTGGGACATGTTTTGTGAAGAAATAAATCTAGTAACAAACTTAAAACAAGCAGATCTAACTAGAGGGATCTTTGGGTTCAGGTGTTAGCCTGTGCAACCACTAAGGTGTGGTATTTTAACCAACCTGCCTCTGATACCAATTGAAAGTGCATGTTAGATCTGATATACTCAAGAGGGGGGGGGTGAATAGAGTATGGTGCTTACTAAAAATGTTTTACAACTGTTGTTGTATACCTAAGTGAACAGGGAAGCAAATAACATAAAGTAAATACAACAACTAACTAAACACAGAGCAATCACAGACCGCAGCCAGAAAACAAAAGAAAATAAGCAACCAGAAGACAAAAGGAGCTATAGTGTTTCCCCAATCAATCTGGGTACATCCACTCTTCTACAACCCTAGGTAGGAATCCACTGCAGGATGAGTTGATCAGGTGTCCTGGGCACCAATGAGTTTTGATCAGGTCCCCAAAAACCAAACCCTAAAGTCTTTTGGAAGGAGACTTGCAACCAAAATAATTTTGAAGGGATTTATAACCCTGTACAGGAATTAGAGAGAGGGTGATAGTGTCTTCTCTGTCAACAGTCAGAGAGAAGACTCGTGGATTGATGTAGCAGATCTTGCTCCCCCTGAGATCTTGAATTGGTCAGAAATGCTCGAGAACTGCTTCAGGGTGATAGGCCTTCAATGACCTAGAATGCCTGGACTAGAACTGCTTCAGGAACTTCTTTTGACTGATAAAGTTCTGTTGTCCTTTGAAGTTGTCCTGAGAATAGAGAGAAGAAGACTCTTGATTGAATTTGGTTGTTCTTCTTCTTCTTCAAAAGATCTCTGGTCAAGGCTGATTGTAGTCAAGAACTTTAGATTTGAGAATATTTTGTTCTTCTGCAGCTTCAGAGTGTCTGTCAGATTGTTTTCTGAACTGTGATTCTTGAACTCTGCTTGATTCTGTTCTCTTACTGTGTCACTATTTTTTGTGTATCTCTTGTGTCTATGACTGATTGAGGAGTATTCAAACTTTTGAATGTCGAGCAGTAATTACAGTCGGCCTTGGAAAGAATCAGCAATCAATGACTTACCTAACTGTCCCATGGAAAAATGGCATGTAATCGTCCATAGTCAATGCACGTTCTAACGGTAACATTCCGAGAAGATCTGGCATTAAATGTTTAGGAATCAGCGCCAAGAAACGGGACGGGAACCTTGAAGAAAACCTAATCTGGATTCGTCGAACAAAGAACATAATTTGTCAAGCTGAACTTGTGTTCGTCGAGCTGAGCTTGAGTTCGCCGAGCTGAGCTTGATAGAGTTCGTCGACTGGACAATTTCATTCATCTGATAGACAGTCTTCATTCGTTGAGCTGAGAATCAACATCGTCGAGCTGAGAAACGTTATGGACTTAGAAAAAATATCCTGCATCTGCTGAAATGCTGTGTCGACAGATTGATCTTGGTGTCGACACAAATCCTCTAGTGTCGACATAAGCTGGTGTCGACTGAAATCCTGGTGTCGACATAAGCTGGTGTCGACTGCAATCCTGGTGTCGACACAAACTGTCTGGTGTCGACACAAAGCCTAAGTGTGGACACAGATTCTCTGAGTCCAGAAATCATCGAGTAGAGAATAACATTCGTTGACCTGAGAAGCTGACTTCGTCGACCTAAGAAGCTGTGAACTTGAGGTCCAAGTTCGTCGAGCTCAGAATATAATTCGTCAACCGAAGCATGAAGCTGGACTTAGAAAAATTTGAAGTTCTCCTGACTTTGGCTTGATGTAGAAACTGAGAATTCGTCGAACAGAGAACATAGATCGTCGAGCTCAGCACAAAGAATTGTCTCACGATCTTCGAGCGCAGACCACTTTTTGTCGAGCTGAGTTCGACGAACGTCGAACTCACTTTACTTAGTCTTGAAAACTTGCGAGTCTGGAGTCTCTGAGGGTCTTATTGAAAGCTGGTCCATCTGGAGTTGAGCCTAAGGACTTAAACTAGACTCTAAGACACAAATGACCCTGGATATACATGATGGGTCACATCCTAAGTCAGTGAACCTAGCCCAAATCAGCTAGGGATCCAACAGCAGTGCAATCTGTTGCAGCAAACTTGAGGAGGAAGAGTCTGTAGCAGCAGTGGAAGGAGCAGCAGATGTAGGAAGAGCAGAAGGGAGAGGAGGAGCTACCCAGGGAGCTATTTCTCCAATAAACACAGAGCTTTCAGCCCTTGTTGTATGAATTATAGCATCCCTTTATTCTGTATCATAAGGGATAGAGAAATCTAGGTTTCTGAGAGCGGCCACAGCTGGCTCAGGAGAGGATTCAGCTAAAATAAGAATTGTATCTTGCTGGTCTTTGAGGGCAGCATGAGATTGTGCTGGAGTCCTGGCTGGAGAATGTTCAGGAGACTGTCCAGGAGTTGAGTCCTTGTGACATTCAGAGGATGGAGCTGGAAGAGATAGAGGAGGAGGAGGACTAGGCAGCACTTCTTCAGAGAGTTCAACAATCATTGCATCTATGGCAGCAGCTGTTGAGAGAATAGATTCTTGAGGTATCTGATCTGAAGGTGTTGCTGGAGTTTGTGGTGTATGAGGTAGGGAATAAGTTGCTGGCTGAGGAGAGGGCTTCCTAACTGAGATAGAAGGAGCAGGCTCCCCCTCACTTGGTGCACCAGAGGAGCTGGCCACATGATGAGGAGAGGGAGATGGAGTCCTGTCCTCTAGAGCTGGAACCTCTGGGACTTCTGAAAGCTTAGCAGCTTGGGCAGGATTCTTCAGCTTGAGATCCCATCTCTGAATAGAAGAAATGGAGACCTTCTTCATGTGATGAAGAGGGGTCCCTTTGGAGAAGTCGAATACCTAAGGATTTGTTTCATGGAGTAGCAGAGAGAAAATTCTGCTGAAGTTGGGGGATTTTAAGCTGTCCTTTATTTTGTCCAGAATCAACATGTCAAACTGATATTTCTTGAGGCAGACAACGGCTTGCATTATGTCGAAGAAATACAGTGGAATGTCTCTTATGGAGTTGGTCTTACACAACAAAATCTTGCCAATAACATCAACCAGAAACTTCCCTTCTGCGTTCATGTATGACCTTTTGATATACTGAGCGTCAGCTGAGATGCCACAGAATAAGGCTGTTCTGTCAGAGTCTTCATCATCCAAGTCATCTTCTTCATCTACTAACAGCAATCGGAGAAGTTGAGAGACAGTGGCCTTGGAGAGTTTAATTTTCAAACCTTTCACTTTTGATTTCAGGACTAGTCCATGTCACTTGAACTTCAGATTTGAGAAGAATTCGGCTACCTCCGGGAAGAGAATCCGGCTGGGTTCTTGCAGGATGAAAGATAATCCTGCGGTGTCGACAAGAATCAGCAAGTTGTGAAAGTCGTCTGAAAGCTCGGCAATCCCGGCAGTAACAAGCTCCGAACCTACACCAATCTTGGAGACGGCGGCCATGATCCAGAAATTGAGAAAAGCTCTGTTGGGTGGAAGAGGAAAAGTCGCGGCTCTGCAATTCCTCGAGGGAAGATGAAGCGGTAGTCGGGTAATCGAGAGATTGGAAAAGATTTCGTGTAGAATTAATTTGGAATTTCGAATTTATAAACCCTAGATTTTTGTCTAATCATCGAGAAGGATATAACTTAAAAGGAAAGGCGGCACAGGAGAATTTAAAAAAAAATCAAAGAGACATACACGAGAACCAAGAGAGGTACTTGAGTAGATAGGGAGTTACTCAAGTAGGTCTATAGGAGTTACTCGAGTAGATCTATAGAAGGTACTCGAGTAGGAGAATCTACAATGACTCGAGTAGAAGAATTGAATCACTCGAGTAGATGAAGTGTACTACACGAGTACATAAATTGCCTTACTCGAGTAAGTTAAATGGACTACTTGAGTAGGTCCTTTGAGTACTCGAGTAGGACAGGTCTAACTTGAGTCAGAGAAAGAAGAAAACTTTGAAAAGCCCGATTTTGACTAACCTTTTAATTTCCTTTGCTTTCATGAAATCCAAACTTCTCTAATCTTCCTTGTTGAGCATCCCAAGTTCAGTTTTGAAGAATGAGAACTTGGTCTCGTCCAGCGGCTTCTTGAAAATATCTGCAACTTGCATGTCTGTGGAGACATATTGGAGATCTATGTCCCCATGCTCTACATGCTCCCGGATGAAATGATAACTTAGCTCAATATGCTTTGTCCGGTTGTGCGAGACTGGATTGTTGGCTATTGCAATTGCGCTGGAGGAGTCGCAAAACAATGAGACATTCTTGAACTTCATGTTGTAATCTTCGAACTGATTCTTTATCCAAAGTAACTGTGCGCAGCAACTGCTTGCAGAGATGTACTATGACTCAGCCGTTGAGATTGCGACAAAGTTCTACTTCTTGCTACTCTAGGAGATTAGCCTTCTTCCAAAGAATTGGCAAGTTCCTGAAGTGCTTTTCCTGTCATCTTTGCTACCTGCAAAATCTGCATCTGAAAAACCAATTAGTTCGCTGTCATTACTTCTTGGGTACCATAAGCCAAGATATTGTGTACCTTTAAGGTATCTCAAGATCCGCTTTGCAGCTGCGTAGTGAGATTCCTTAGAGTTCACCTGAAATCTAGCACAGATACATGTTGAAAACATTATGTCAGGTCTACTGGCAGTAAGGTAGAGCAAGGAACCATTTATGCTTCTGTACTTGGTTTCATCAAAAGGTTTCCTTTTTTCATCCTTGTCCAGAGACATAGTTGAGCCCATTGGAGTCCTCAAAGAGGTTGCGTTCTCCATTCCGAATTTCTTAATTAGCTCTTTGGTGAACTTGGTCTACGAGATGAAAATTCCATCTTCAGATTGTTTCACTTGAAGCCCTAAGAAATACTTCAGCTCGCCCATACTGCTCATTTTGAACTTCCCTTGCATAAGTTTTGAGAACTTTTTGCAGATGTTGTCGTCTGTAGAGCCAAAAATAATGTCGTCGACATAGATTTGCACTAGCAAAATCTTGCCTTTAATTTCCCTAAGAAATAATGTCTTGTCTATCTTTCCCCTAGCGAACTTGTTCTCAAGTAGAAAGCTAGACAGTGTCTCATACCAAGCTCGAGGAGCTTGTTTCAGACCATACAGAGCCTTGTGCAGTAAATAGACGTAATCAGGAATGTTTGGATCAACGAAACCTGGAGGTTGTTCCATATACACTTCCTCCTTTATGTTACCATTTAGGAAGGAAGACTTCACGTCCATCTGATAGACGGTAAAGCCTTTGAATGCAGCATATGCTAGGAACAACCTTATTGCCTCCAGCCTTGCCACTGCAGCATATATCTGGTCGAAGTCGATTCCTTCTTCTTGACGATAGCCTTTAGCGACAAGTCTAGCCTTGTTCTTCATGATCGTCCCATATTCGTCCATCTTGTTCCTATAAACCCATTTTGTTCCAATGACGTTCTTTCCTTTGGGTCTTGGAACAAGCTTCCACACATTGCAATGCTTGAACTGATTTAACTCTTCTTCCATTGCCATTATCCACGATGCGTCTGAGTTTGCTTGCTCAAACTTCTTCGGTTCAACCTGTGAGAGAAAACTCAAATATAAATTCTCATTAGTTGTACCTCTTCGAGTTCTGACACCGTCCCGGGGATCTCCCATGATCTGGTCCATGGGATGATCCCTCAGATGTCTGAGCTCTAAAGTTCTTACATCTGGATTATCTTAAATCACTGGAGTGATTTCTTCACTTTGGATGACTTCTTCATCTTGATCATTAGCCTCTCCAATAGGGGTTGGAGTGGTGATCTTGATGAACTTTTCGCCTTTGTCTTCGGACAGTTCATCCAAGCTTGTTTCTTGCAGCTTTGCACCTGCATCTTTAGTGAGCACACTAGACGGATTGCTTTGCTGCAAGCTCGTCTCATCAAATACAACATGTATCGATTCTTCTACCACCAGGGTTTTTCTATTAAATATTCTATATGCCTTACTATGGCTACTATAACCTAAAAAAATACCTTCAAAACTCTTTTTGCTGAACTTGGTGGTATGATACTTACCATTGTTAAGTACGAAGCATTTATAGCCAAAGATTCTACAGTATAAGACTGTTGGTTTCCTGCCTTTCAGAAGTTCGCAAGGCGTCTTATCGTGGCCTTTGTTTATGAGTGCTCGATTTTGCACGTGGCATGCAGTGTTGACGGATTCAGCCCAGAAATACTCTGGAAGTGAAGCATCACTCAACATTGTCATGCAGGCCTCTATGAGTGTTCTATTCCTTCTCTCAGCCACTCTGTTCTGTTGTGTAGTCCGAGGAGAGGAAAACTCATGAAAGATACCTAAGCTTTCACAGAATTCTGTCATGGCCCCAGATTTGAATTCTGTTCTGTTGTCACTTCTGATTTTGACTATGGAGCAGTTGTACTCATTCTGGACTTGCCTGACAAAATTAGTAAAGATGTCGAAGGTATCTGACTTGTGTTTCAGAAATAACACCCACGCAAAGCGCCAGTAATCATCAACAATTACCAACGTGTAATCCTTGCCTCCCAAACTTCTAATTTGCAGTGGACCAAACAAGTCCATGTGCAATAGATGAAGACATCTATTAGAATCTTTGCCAATAACACTTTTAAAGGTAGCCCTTGTTTTCTTGCCTTTTACACATGCATGACAAGGTCTATCTTTGACGCACTTGACATTTGGGGCATCACGTACTAGGTTCATTGAAAATAATTTATTAATAGTTTTGAAATTAATATGTGCTAGTCTCTTGTGCCATTGGTCACCAAGGGGCGCACTATCTTTTGCTAAAAGACGCACTGGTGTAGAGGAATCTATACAAATGAAATTTAAACAGAAAATATTCCTGCTTCGAGTGCCGGATAAAATCGTTTCCATATTATCGACAGATTTTATCAAGCATTTATCAGCATGGAATTCAACTACGTATCCTTTATCGCAGAGTTGGTTTATGCTTATGAGATTGTGTTCCAATCCTTCGACATAAGCCACATCCGAAAAGGATACATTTCCATTAGTGATCATACCATAGCCTCTAGTAATTCCACGGTCTGAACCTCCAAAGATGGACTTTGGTCCGTTCACAACTGGAGTAAAGTTCTGAATAAGGCTTCTAGTCCCGGTCATATGCCGAGAGCAACCGCTGTCCAAATACCAGATATGCGTTTTGTTGGCCTTTGGACATACCTGCAATTATAATCAATTTGCCTTAGCAACCCAAACACGTTTGGGTTCTTGGTCTCGGGTTAGAGTACTCCCCCTACGAGTGTTAGCATTATGAGCGGTCTTTCTCATATTGCTGACATAAGAGGTTGCAGCATTTCTGGGATTGAACTAGCAATCTATGGCGAAGTGATCAACCTTGCCACAACACCAATAGTCAAATCTGTTGTATCTTTGCCTCATGATCTCCGGCTTGACCTTTTGGAATTGTGGTCTAGCAGGGGCAGCATTCTTGGAGGAGTAAGCTTCGTGATAATGACAATCACATGTCTTCTTCTCCTTAGGAGGCCTTTCTACAACAGGCTTTGTCTTTGGTGTCTTCTTGAATTTATGACCATGGTTGAAAGGGTCATAGCTCTTAAGAACAACTTCTTCATAAGGTGCCTTAAAGACACTTTCGCCAAAGTCTCTGGGTCGAGTCCATCCTTGATAGCGGGACTTTGGCTCTACATGGGTAGGCTTAGCAAAGTGCCCGTAGGATGAGTCAAAATCAAACTCATTTGATGGAAAGATGGCTTTCTTGAATGTAGTCTGATCTTGAGGGGCTTTCCCTTTCTCTTTGGCTAAGGCCTTTTTGGCGGCCTTATTCTTCTGTTGAGACTTATTTCTCCTAGAGGATTTACTAGGAGCTTCTTCATGGCCTAGCCCAGCTCCCTTGGCCTTTGCTGAGAATTCAGCAATGAATGGAAGAACTGTCTTGGGCTTTGAGAAACTTTCAACAAGTTTCTTTTCAGCGGCAAGTTGTCCCTCTAATTCCTTGATGATTTTCTCTTTTAGGTCAAGGTGCTCAAGAGCCTTGTTATATTCTTCAATAGCATTGTTGAAGTGTTCTTCGAGCGAGTCAGTCTTTGGGACTTTCTCTCTCAAGATGCTCTCTTCGCCTTTTAGATATTTGATCTCTTTAGCCTGAGTCTTCACGACTCGACGACATTTGTCGTAAGCCATGATTAACTCCTTGTACTGGGCCATAAGTTCTGACTCATCGTTAGAGGAGCTATCCTCACAATCATGTTCAGAGACTTCAGAATCTGAAAGAGGGGTATGAGAGTTTACCTTCCCAGTGAACTGGGGCTCTTGATCATCATCTGTTTGAGCCATAAGCCTAAAATAAGCTTCTTCTTCTTCACTCAACTCAGATGAGTCGGAGTCACTAAGAGTCTTGCTCTTTTTGGCTATCAGGCTCTTCTCTTTCCTCTTCTTGTTGAATGAGGATTTCTTTTCTTCTCTTCTGCCACCTTCCTTCTTCTTATGAGGGAAGTTGGCGATGACATGAGCTGGCTTATTACAACAATAGCAAATAATATCAGTCGAAACATATTTGTTCTGTTTAGTATTGTACTTGTCATGGCTGCTTGAGCCTTTTCTTTGCCGATCACCATCGTGTCGTGATCTTCTATAGGAGGCATCCTTGCCTTTCCATTGCTTCTTCTTGTTCAAGAATTTCTTGAACTGACGTGAGAGCAGTGAGAACTCTCCTTCTGATAGCTCAGAGCCTGAGGTACTAGGCTCAGAAGTTTCTTCTTCTTCACTAATTTCTGGAGCTGTAGTAGGGGAGGCAGCCTTTGTCTTCCTAGAACTGTCTGCCTTGAGAGCAACAGATTTTTCTTTGAGAGCAGACCTGCTCTTCTCTTCTTCAGCTTTCCTGGTATTGAGTTGAAGCTCATATGACATAAGATTCCTGAAGAGATTTTGTGGGTCTGTCTCAGCCAGCTTCCCAAACTCCCTGATGGCACAGACCTTGTTGTCCCATTCTTTGGTCAGGGATCTCAGAAACTTGTCATTCAGTTCTCCATTAGTGAATACTCTGCCATAGACTCTTAGGCCATTCACTATCTTGAAAAAGTTCTCAAATGTATCAGCAATGGTCTCTTTGCTTCCCTGTCGGAAGGCTTCATACTTCTGATTGAGGAGGGATCTCCGATCTTCCCTCACTTCTTCTATTCCTTCCATTAAGGTAACCAAGGACTGCCACATCTCCTTTGCAGATTGGTAGTGGATTAAGTTCTGCAGCATTGAGTCATGAACTGCACTTGCTATAATGTTTTTACCTTTCTTTGTCTAGTGAGACAAGTGCAATCTCGTCCTTGTCTAAATCCATCAGCTTCTTTGTAATCTTCTTGGTAGGATCAATAGTGGAGACAGTCATAGGGATATAAGGACCTTCTTCAACTATCATGAAGATCCTTTGATCCACAGCTTCCATAAAGAATTTGATCCTTTCTTTCCACATTGGGAAAGTTATTCTTGTTGGATAGGGGAAGCTTAGCAAAATCCTTTGCCTTGTCCATGATAGATAGATCACAAATGACAACTATTGCAGGAACTGATCAAGGTGTTAGACTTTTAACGATCAACCTCCCTCTGATACCAATTGAAAGATAATAGTTGTCAACCTAAATCACCTAAAGGGGGGTGAATAGGTGATTTGTGTGTCTTTTGCGGAATTAAAAAATCTCAGAACACAGCACAGATCTATCTACCAAAATATCACAGACGAGACAAGATCTATAGTGGTTCCCCGATCTTGGGTACATCCACTTTCCCTCACCGATCTAGCAATATACTAGACTCGGCTACTCAAACTATCTCGGATTGAAAAACAATCCTACCCTCGGAACAAAGTTCCAATAATCTCAATCCAACCAACTGGATCTACAACTCGGAAGGCAAAACTTCCTACAAACTCGGAGTTGAAAACTCCTACACTCGGAGAGAAACTTCTCCTACAAGAATGAAAATTGTTTAAGAAAATACAAAAAATGATTTTTCTCTTAGATCTGCAAGCAAGCAACCAGGATCTTCTTCTTGTAAGCTTTACCGCACTTTCAGAAAAATGGAGAAAATCTCGGCCAAATCTGAATCTTCTGTCTTACACGATCGGGAAGAGGATGAGCGATTTGAGAAACGATCTCGATCAGTAAAACTTCTTCAGTTTATTTCCTCTGAAAATCGAAGCCCTTACCGTAGAAGAACAGAGGCGGCGACGGCTTTCGTTTCGTGAAAAGAGAGAGAGGAAACAGCGATTCTTTTGGAAAGAGGCGGCTGCAAAACTTAGAATAATTTTCTTCTTGAAAAAATTGTTTTCTGATTAGGGTTTGTCGATTAGACAAGACCTTTTATAGGAGTACTAATAACGGTCATAATTGGTTTTAATGACGTACATGTGGACTAATCATATCACGGGATTTGAAAATCTGTCAAATCTGGAATTAGAAGAAATTTCAAAGAAAATGAGGTCATATACACGAGTAGGTATAAAACAACTCGAGTAGGTCAAGGACAACTCGAGTAAGCAAAGAAATATTACTCGGGTATATAATTCATGACTACTCGAGTAGGTTGAAGACAACTACTCGAGTGCATATAATCAACTACTCGAGTACTTAGAAGATCTACTCGAGTATACAGAAAAGTTTCATGGGAAGGAGTAGAACTACTCGAGTAAAAGTTGTACTACTCGAGTAGGCAGAATTGAGCTACTCGAGTGGTTAGAAGAACTACTCGAGACAAACACTTAGAAATATTCTGCACACGGGAAAAACAGCTACTCGAGTTGTCAGATTGAACTACTCGAGAGGAAAGAAATCTTCTCGAGTATATGAAGGACTTACTCGAGTATTTCTTAACTACTCGACACATAGAAGAGAGTTACTCGACACAGTGTCGAGAACTACTCGAGTGTACAAAGTACCTACTCGAGTAAATGACTTAGAAAAATTCTGAGAAAGAGGAATCTGGAACAGGGAGAATAAACTACTCGAGTATGAACTACTCAAGACAGAATGAGCTACTCGAGTATATGACTTGGACTACTCGAGTGTTTTACTTAGAAAAACTTGGAAACTGAATTCAGGGCAACTCGAGTAGGAAGAGTGATCTACTCGAGTAGTTAAGTAAGCTACTCGAGTATGTCAGTGAACTACTCGAGTGTTTTACTTAACTTCACGAGAGGAAGAATTTTCTTACTCGAGTATGCAGAAGTTTTACTCGAGTATATCTCAAGCAATCTACTCGAGTAGTTAAAGACCTACTCGAGAGAAACACTTAGAGAAATTTCTGTCAGAAATTTTTCTTCTACTTGAGGGGAATCAGAATCAAGTCTTTTCACAGTCCTATATCTTGAATATGAAGTGTATCCCAATTGAGATGCTACACATGAGTCAACACTCTGGAACACACAATGAGGGATTACATTGCATGGTCCTGTGTTTGGTGACTCATTGTAGACTGACATTGGTCTACACTTCCCATTGGAGTCCTGCAAACACATAACTCAAACGAAGCATCAAATACAAACTAATTCATCTTAGTTCCAGGGAGACTTCATCAAATCTGGGTTCATGTGGACATAGTTCCCAACAGTGTTTATACAAATTTATATAATGAGGATCTTATGCGGTGCAATATAATTAAATGAAATAAATGCAATATGATGACTCACTCTTACATACACACACACACACACATTTGCTATGTGGACATAGAACTTAGTTCTTACTTTTTGAGAGGTAGTGATCCTCTCCGGCATCACCCGCCGTGCCAAAATAGGGATAGTGGAGCGGGTATCTACACTACTAGATCTAGGCCTTCGTTCGCCTCGATGTTATCATCCTCCAACCAATGGAGCTCATATGTACGCTACACAGAAGGGGTCTTGGGTAGATGTGCACAAAGAGCCCAGTCCAACTGGCTTAATTGCATGGAAGGGGTTTTTGGGAAGTAAACAACAAAGAGCCCATCCCAACCAGCTCAATAGGCACGGAAGGTGACTTTGAAAAGTAAGCACCAAAGAACCCAGTACAACCATCCTAGGTCCAACTGCCAGCTTCCGTCGGTGTGATGATTGGCAAGCCCGTTGACTTGACACATTAATTCTCAAAACAAGATCAAACACTGTATGGAAAAAGACACACATGTACATACAAACCTCACACCTTCCCATGATCCCAAGCATCTAAGGGCTCCAACCAAGTCCCTTCATATTACATCTTACCTGTGCCCCTTAAGCACATACGGGCTCCACCCCGAGTCCCTTTTTACCTTAACATAGGATGCCCCAACATCGATATCTGCCATTATCAACATTATGTTTGGCATGACAAAATAGCATTGATCATTGGTAAAATCCAAAACTATTTGTTCGTACAATCATAATCTTAATCGTCACATATTTCATCATATAAGGGCAATAGACAAAAAATTACTTAAATGAGACATATCAGGACCAATTCCACTTATATTTCTGACAAACCTCAGGTCTATCATTTCGATCATGTCCACAATCATTTAGGCCCAAAATGGTTCCAATATATTTATTCAGGGCACTTTAATTTAAAAGAAGTGATTAGCAATATTTCAACTCATTCTTCTCCAAATATTATGAAACTCAATGTGGTCAGCAAAATATCATCAAGTGTATAACAACAAAATTTCATAAGCATCTGACAAGAATTATTATGAGAGAACTACACAATTATAAATTCTGTATGGTCACGACATAAGTTCACTAAGACTAAATTTCTAGGAAATACAGTCCTCCAAAAATATTGTGTAACCATCTGATGGAAAGGTATTCCTAAGAGATACAGATTTCAAGTTGATCCTGGGGCCCGTATTTAAATCCATTACATCTGAAATCAAGTTTCATTCTAGCTGTGTAAACTTGGACAAAAGTCATCCTGTATGTAACGCCCCCACCTGTCACATGCCATATAACGGTGGGTCCGGCCGGGGCCCCACGCCATATAGCACAGACAAGCAAAGGAATCACGTGTGGAAATCAAAATCTATGCGTATCCTTAACTCATTTCATTCTAGCGCAGCATTTTTCTTGTTAGCATGAACTCAAACCAGAATGTCCACCAATATATAAATACCATATTTATATATAACAACACCAGGAATGTATACAACTCACACACCCTGGCCTTATGGCCTTACAGGTTCCTCTTTACACAACAACAATTTCGTACATCAGCACGCAGGCCGGCCACACATGAAATCCAAACACAGCTCTTCACATAGCTTTCAAGGACTAAGAACACCAGGCTAGTCAATCCACTTCTTCTTTCCAAACCGCAGCACCTGCAATTCATCATCCAAACCAACACAGAAAACAAAGTAACGGTCAGCATTGCTGACCCATTATAACGACCCTACCCCCTACCCGGGGTAGTGGTTCCTTCCCTGTATACAGTGCTTCCTTTCTCATCAAGCATCAGCAAATATCACCAAATCACATCATAGATCGATCATTCTCTTTATTCCACTAACTAACAAACACAGCACATCACAAACGCTGGAGTCCACCAACGCTCCGTGCACTCAGGGCACCTTCTTGGCGTACCGGAATCCACCGTCGTACACCACTATCTCTCGAGGTTTTAACTTGTTGGTTGACCGGCCCTAGTCCACCAGCTCGCAGGCTGGCGACATCCCGCCCAAGCCACTCAGAGGTCCATCCTCACAGCATCACAAACAGAGCAGACCGACCCAAACTATGTGGTGTAGCAAGCCGGGTTTATCTAAGCTCCCCAGGCATTGTCTACCCATCGATCCCCCTCCTAGTCCGATCGACCCACCCATGTGGTGCAGCAACCCGGGTTTAACTCGGCTCCCCTAGCATTGCCACCCATCGATCCTACCTTAACTGGATCAACCCACCCTAGTGGTGTAACAAACCGGGCGTATCTCGCACTAACCAGGCATGCTACCAATTGATCATCTCATATCCAGGAGCTTCACCAAAGCCTCCTCACAATCATCACATCCATACATTCATCACAACAGAAATCCGTTTTGCACATCATCAAAGCCACGGAGTCTTCTCCGGTTTACCCATGAACATCACCAATCCGGACTACCGGTCCAGATGGGCTTCACACAGCATGCCTACGCCGTACTCTATATTTCCGGCTCTAAATGCAGACACAACAAAGGAATCACTTCCGCGATTATCCACCTCTTGGTGGAGGATTCCAAGCACATGAATAAAGGAAGGACTTCGATGTCCAAGAAGGAGATCGTTACCCTTGAAGATCGCTTCGGTGCCATGAAGTAGCCGGATGGAAATCACCGCCTCGGCTTTGCCTTCACGAATCCGCTCTCGGATCTTCGCTCCGCACTCCGCAGCTCCTACAGCAGCTGGAAGACTCCTCCCTTTCCCTCTTGCCTTAGCCTTTCTTCTCTCTCTCTTGGAATGAAGATGAAGAAGAAGAAGAAGAGAAAAGAGGGGTTTTATCCTCTTTGTCTCGGCCTTCACAACACCTGGACAAAGCCCAGCCACTGGATCCAGGAAGAGGGAAACAAACGACTCAGATCTGGCCAGAAAAACTTAAACACGGCCTGACACGCCCTGTGACACGCCCGTGTCACAGGCCGTGTCCCCCTAAGCGGCAGACAACCGACTCAATCCAACCAGAACACGCCCGCGTGACACGCCCGTGTCACGGCCGTGTCCTCGACACGCCCTCAGACACGCCCGTGTCTGAGGCCGTGTACCTCAACAGAAATAATCCCAAAACAACCCGAGACTTCACACGGCCTGGCACACGGCTTGGCACACGCCCGTGTTCCTGGCCGTGTGCACTAGGACACACCCGTGTCCCGCAAACACGCCCCAGCCCGAGACATCGAGCTGAGTTCGACGAGCACTGACACGCCCTGTGATACGCCCGTGTCACAGACCATGTCCTCACGGGAAACTCAATACTCGACGATCGTCGCGTAATAGTCGTCGAGCAAACGACACGGCATCCGACACGGCCGTGTCCTGGGCCGTGTGCCCCTCTCGACGATGTCGAGCGAAAATCGTCGACACCAAGTCCGATCGTCGACACAACCTTGACACGCCCTACGACATGCCCGTGTCGCAGGCCGTGTCAACTGACACGCCCTGGGACACGCCCGTGTCCCAGGCCGTGTCACCCAAAAATCCTGTTTTCAGAAAATTGGCCTGTTACAATCCTCCCCTCCTTCAAATAATTTCGTCCTCGAAATTTGACGTCAAGCAGCCAATCCGTCACAACATCACAAAATCGTACACCCCAAGCCTCCGCACACACTAACAAACAGACAACACAACAAACATCCCTAACTTCCACTGGTGCACATTCAGCCAAATAAGACCTCAAAACAAACAACATGATTGATTTATCTCCTCACAATCACAAGTGCACCAAGCTATGATAGAGATCTCCAACTATATAGAAACATCATTTACATACATCACGATGGATGATTCACCAAGTTCCGATTCCCGAGTCAGTCAAAAGTGATACACATCAGCTATTATTCATCACACCGGATATCAAAACATAGTTTACATACACAACATTCAGGGCATCGACATGATTCACATCGCAGTTCACTTCCGCTCAGCCTCCCGATTTTGAAATTCGCGATTTAAAGATAAATGAAACGCTCGAGGCTGAATTTCACCAACTGAGCTTGCGGCTCTTGCAGTTCCATAGCATGCAAGCGAGGTTGCGTCCGGGGTGCAGATGATTCGGCCACTGCTTTCCCTTTTTCTTCATATGACGCACCTGTCTTTTTCTCACTCCCTGGAGGGACATTCCAACAGAATTTTGCGATGTGTCCTTGCTGCCCACATTTATAGCAGATACGTGTATCCACACATCCTGGCCCAAACGTCGCCCCCGAAGAAACAGTCGACGATGCTAATTCCACCGGTCTAAATCTTTTCTTCTCTTGTCGTCGAAACTCCGATTGATCCGGTGGTGACATTTTAAACTCTGACTTTTCCCTTGCCAGTCTCTTATTCTCTCGTACTCGCTTCATATCCTTCTCTAAGGCACGAGCTGTATCGACCAATGCTTGGAAGCCTTGGCTCACCGAACTCGGAAGTGCCAACCTCAATTCATCCTGTAATCCTTCATAAAAACGATTTGTCTTTTGCGCTTCCTCCGCAAAGGTAGATCCTGCATATCTCCCCAATCTTATAAACACATGCAGGTAGGTATCAATATCTCGCTCACCCTGAACCAAACGGAGAAACTCATTTTCCATCGCAATCCTCTGCGACACTGGCACATACTTGGCTAAAAATAGTTGGGAGAATTCCTCCATCGAAATCTCCATTAAACCTCGACCTGCCAAGTGGTGCACTTCAATCTCACCCCACCACAATCTCGCATCTCCTTCCAACAGAAAAGTGGCCAACATCACTTTCTGCTCCTTGACCATCCTGATTGCGGTTAGGATCCTTTTTACTCTTGCCAACCAATCTTCTGCCTGCGTTGGTGAAAGCGCTCCACCAAACATCGGTGGGTGAAAGTGCATAAAACGTGACAATGCGTCGTCACTTGCTTGCACTTCCACCACCTCGGCAGCATGCTCTTGCCTTCCACCAGGTCTTGCATGTCCAGTTGGTTGTGCTTGTAACACTGCAAGCACTGTCTCCGCTACCACCCGTATGGCCTCTGCCGAGGGAGGCATCGGCGCTTCCACGGATGCTGCACTTTCATCAGACCGCTGGGGCTCAGACGGCCCAGCTCCATCCCTCGCCACCTATCAATGTACAGAACACCATTAAGACGGCCAAAGCATAATGGGACTGCTACATTGACTACACCCGCACGCACAGTATGTGCATGACATACATTCCTAGTGGACATTCATGAGTTCATTTATGTTCTCTCCTCCCAAACAATCTAAACCTGGCTCTAATACCACTTTGTAACGCCCCCACCTGTCACATGCCATATAACGGTGGGTCCGGCCGGGGCCCCACGCCATATAACACAGACAAGCAAAGGAATCACGTGTGGAAATCAAAATCTATTCGTATCCTTAACTCATTCCATTCTAGCGCAGCATTTTTCTTGTTAGCATGAACTCAAACCAGAATGTCCACCAATATATAAATACCATATTTATATATAACAACACCTGGAATGTATACAACTCACACACCCTGGCCTTATGGCCTTACAGGTTCCTCTTTACACAACAATAATTTCGTACATCGGCACGCAGGCCGGCCACACATGAAATCCAAACACAGCTCTTCACATAGCTTTCAAGGACTAAGAACACCAGGCTAGTCAATCCACTTCTTCTTTCCAAACCGCAGCACCTGCAATTCATCATCCAAACCAACACAGAAAACAAAGTAACGGTCAGCATTGCTGACCCATTATAACGACCCTACCCCCTACCCGGGGTAGTGGTTCCTTCCCTGTATACAGTGCTTCCTTTCTCATCAAGCATCATCAAATATCACCAAATCACATCATAGATCGATCATTCTCTTTATTCCACTAACTAACAAACACAGCACATCACAAACGCTGGAGTCCACCAACGCTCCGTGCACTCAGGGCACCTTCTTGGCATACCGGAATCCACCGTCGTACACCGCTGTCTCTCGAGGTTTTAACTTGTTGGTTGACCGGCCCTAGTCCACCAGCTCGCAAGCTGGCGACATCCCGCCCAAGCCACTTAGAGGTCCATCCTCAAAGCATCACAAACAGAGCAGACCGACCCACACTATGTGGTGTAGCAAGCCTGGTTTATCTAAGCTCCCCAGGCATTGTCTACCCATCGATCCCCCTCCTAGTCCGATCGACCCACCCATGTGGTGCAGAAACCCAGGTTTAACTCGGCTCCCCTAGCATTGCCACCCATCGATCCTACCTTAACTGGATCAACCCACCCTAGTGGTGTAACAAACCGGGCGTATCTCGCACTAACCAGGCGTGCTACCAATTGATCATCTCATATCCAGGAGCTTCACCAAAGCCTCCTCACAATCATCATATCCATACATTCATCACAACAGAAATCCGTTTTGCACATCATCAAAGCCACGGAGTCTTCTCCGGTTTACCCATGAACATCACCAATCCGGACTACCGGTCCAGATGGGCTTCACACAGCATACCTACGCCGTACTCTATATTTCCGGCTCTAAATGCAGACACAACAAAGGAATCACTTCCGCGATTATCCACCTCTTGGTGGAGGATTCCAAGCACATGAATAAAGGAAGGACTTCGATGTCCAAGAAGGAGATCGTTACCCTTGAAGATCGCTTCGGTGCCATGAAGTAGCCGGATGGAAATCACCGCCTCGGCTTTGCCTTCACGAATCCGCTCTCGGATCTTCGCTCCGCACTCCGCAGCTCCTACAGCAGCTGGAAGACTCCTGCCTTTCCCTCTTGCCTTGGCCTTTCTTCTCTCTCTCTTGGAATGAAGATGAAGAAGAAGAAGAAGAGAAAAGAGGGGTTTTATCCTCTTTGTCTCGGCCTTCACAACACCTGGACAAAGCCCAGCCACTGGATCCAGGAAGAGGGAAACAAACGGCTCAGATCTGGCCAGAAAAACTAAAACACGGCCTGACACGCCCTGTGACACGCCCGTGTCACAGGCCGTGTCCCCCTAAGCGGCAGACAACCGACTCAATCCAACCAGAACACGCCCGCGTGACACGCCCGTGTCACAGCCGTGTCCTCGACACGCCCTCAGACACGCCCGTGTCTGAGGCCGTGTACCTCAACAGAAATAATCCCAAAACAACACGAGACTTCACACGGCCTGGCACACGGCTTGGCACACGCCCGTGTTCCTAGCCGTGTGCACCAGGACACACCCGTGTCCCGCAAACACGCCCCAGCCCGAGACATCGAGCTGAGTTCGACGAGCACTGACACGCCCTGTGACACGCCCGTGTCACAGGCCGTGTCCTCACGGGATACTCGATACTCGACGATCATCGCGTAACAGTCGTCGAGCAAATGACACGGCATCCGACACGGCCATGTCCTGGGCCGTGTGCCCCTCTCGGCGATGTCGAGCGAAAATCGTCGACACCAAGTCCGATCGTCGACACAACCTTGACACGCCCTGCGACACGCCCGTGTCGCAGGCCGTGTCAACTGACACGCCCTGGGACACGCCCGTGTCCCAGGCCGTGTCACCCAAAAATCCTGTTTTCAGAAAATTGGCCTGTTACACTGTACAAATGACATTTCAACACAACAAAGACTATCACACTTTAAGGGAGAAACAGAACTCCTCAGGAAAATTGTAACCATCCGTTGGAAAGTTCATTTCGATGGCTTCAACTTTTATGTTGAACTCAAGAACTAAATCAGACTGTATCATACCTAAAATCGGCGTTAAATTCTTTTGCGCATAGAAAATAGATTTCTATCCAGCACTTTTTGCGTGCATTGTAAAGGTGGATTAACGTCATCTGTTCATCTCCTTCCTCCAGCCATCGCACAAGGCATGTCCAACTTCTATCCTCCCTTTATCCCTCATTATACCACTTATGTTCACGAAATCAAGTTTATCATCTTCATAGTGAAGTGGGGAGATGATTGAAGACATCCTCACAACGATTGATGCCCTAAAATGAAGTTTTAGCATGTTCCCTTCCTATAAAAACTTCATTAAACTCTTAAATCAAGCTATCTTGAGCCTATTTATCTCCTACACTTTGGATCTAATGATCTTGCACCAACGGAAAGGGTAGGAAACTCACCTAGTTTCCGGCCATGGATCATGTTCTCCTTCTTGGTGGCATGGCATTCAGCTAATAGCTCCTAAGTTCGCTAAAGCTTTAAGTTTATAAGGCATTCAGTGTTTTACGCGCATTCAAATATAGTTTATAAGGCATTAAGTTTATACTAGCTCCTAAGTCCGCTGAAGCTTTATTTACATATAAATCACCGATTAAACATGGAATTGAAAATGAACCGGTATCCTTAAGTTTTTGTGGTAATTTGTTTTGTAAAATAGCGGAACATTCTTCACTAAGTGTTACTAAAGATAATTCTTCTATTTTCTTTTTATTTGAGATCAAATCCTTAAGAAATTTAGCATACTTAGGCATTTGAATGATTTTAGAAAAAGGTAAATTGACATGTAATTGTTTAAACATAGATAAGGATCTACCATATTGAGCATTATGCGCTCCTTGTTAAGCTTTGCTGGATATGGTATTGCTGGTTGATACTCCATTGGTTGCACGTTCATCTCGCTCGGTCCCTCGCCGCTAGACTCCCCTTGTGGAGCTTCCATCGTTGGACTTTGGTCTTGTAACTCATTTCCGCTCCTCAATTGAATGGCTTTTGCATGCTCCCTCCGATTTGTCTCACTATTACCCGTAAGTGTTCCTTGTTGCCTTTCAGAAAAGCTTAACATGGAGCGCATTGATGCGCAGTATGATAAATTCTTATCTATGTTTAAACAATTACATGTCAATTTACCTTTTTCTGAAATCATTCAAATGCCTAAGTATGCTAAATTTCATAAGGATTTGATCTCAAATAAAAAGAAAATAGAAGAATTATCTTTAGTAACACTTAGTGAAGAATAATCCGCAAATTTTACAAAACAAAATTACCACAAAAATCTAAGGATCCCAGTTCATTTTCAATTCCATGTTTAATCGGTGATTTATAAGTAAATAAAGCTTTAGTGGACTTAGGAGCTACTATAAATTTAATGCCTTATAAACTATATTTGAAACTAGGTCTAGGAGAACTTAGCCCAACTAGAATGAGTATTCAACTAGCAGATCGATCAGTTAAGTACCCTAGAGGAATAGTGGACGATGTATTAGTTAAGGTAGATAAGTTTATATTTCTTTCCGATATTATTATTCTAGATATGGACGAAAATATCGAAGTGCCACTCATACTAGGTCGTCCATTCTTAGCGACATCTAGAGCTCCTATTGATGTTTTTGATGGTAAATTAGTTTTGCGAGTAGGGGAAGACGAAGTCACTTTTCAAATTGGCAATACAATGAAACAATCCTTAGATAATGAAAATTATTGCTCTTTTTCTCATGGTGTTGATAATTTTATGACTTCTATGAATTCTAATTTTTATTACAGAGATACTTTAGAAATTTGCATCACTAACTATTATCTAGAAGATGAAAAAAATGAAGACATTATTGAACATTTATTTTTTCTAGATAATTGTGTTTCGATGAATAGAACGACTGAGTATTGTTTGATTACACAAGGAGATCGTGAAGGTCTTAAGAATAATTCTAAGGATCCACCAATAGTAGAACTAAAAAAATTACCGGATCATCTTGAGTATGCATTCTTAGGAACTAATTCTTCTAACCCAGTTATTATCTCCTCTAATCTTTCTAATACTGAAAAAACTAAATTAATAACTGTGCTGAAAAATGTAAAGGTGTAATAACATGGCAAATATCTGATATAAAAGGTATTAATCCTAGTTTTTGCACTCACAAGATCCTTTTGGAAGAAAACTATAAACCTTTTATTCAACCGCAACGTAGTCTAAACCCAAATATGAAAGAGGTTGTTAAGGCTGAGATTGTTAAGTTGTTAGATGCCGGTATGATATACCCCATTTCAGATAGTTCATGGGTTAGTCTTGTACAAGTCGTTCCTAAGAAGGGTGGTCTAACATTGGTAGCAAATGATAAGAATGAATTAATTGCAATGTGAATGGTACCAGGATGGCGTGTCTGTATTGACTATAGGAAGTTAAACGATGCAACTAGGAAAGACCATTTCCCTCTTCCTTTCATTGACAAAATATTAGAACGTTTATCAGGACATTCTTATTATTGTTTTCTAGATGGACTTTCTGGATATTTTCAAATTCCGATAGCACCAGAAGACCAGGAGAAAACAACATTCACTTGCCAATTTGGTACCTTTACCTATAGACGTATGCCATTCGGTTGATGTAATGCACCCGCCACTTTCCAAAGGTGTATGTTAGCTATCTTTAATGAATATGTTGAAGATATTATGGAAGTGTTTATAGATGATTTCTCTGTTTTTGGTGACTCGTTTTATTTGTGCTTGAATAATTTAGAAAAAGTTCTTAGGAGGTGTGAGGAAACAAACCTATGCTTAGTTGGGAGAAGTGCCATTTCATGGTGTAAGAAAGGTTAGTACTTGGCCACAAATTCTCAAGCCAAGGAATTCAAGTAGATATAGAGAAAATTGAAACCATAGAAACATTACCACCTCCAACCTTCGTTAAGACAGCGAGAAGTTTCTTAGGACATGTTGGATTTTTCCGCCGGTTTATTAAAGACTTCTCTAAAATCGCTAAACCACTTATTAGGATTTTAGAAAAAGGCACACCTTTTATTTTTGAACAAGAGTGTCCATCAACTGTTGGGAACAAAGTTATTGTTCAGTACTGCTTTTCATCCCCAAACTAATGGCCAGACTGAGGGGACCAACAGAACAATGGAGGACATGCTCCGAATGTGTGCCTTGGGTTTTGGTAAGAGATGGGAAGATCATATCTATATGTTCGAGTTTGCCTACAATAATAGCTACCAAGCGAGCATCGGTATCGCACTGTTTGAAGCCTTGAATGGTCGAAAATGTCGTACACCTTTAGCTTGGGTGGAAGCGGGCGAATCAAAACTATATAAGCGCAAGGAAGTAGAAGAGGCTAATTTGAGGATACGCTCTATTCAGGAGAGGCTATTGATAACCCAAGATAGACAAGCCAAATATTATACTGTCAAACACCGAAATGTCGAATTTTCAGTTGGCAATTGGGTCTATTTGAAAATCAATCCCTTCAAAGGCGTATCCATGATTCGGCACTTAAAAAAGTTAAGTCTGAGGTATCTTGGTCCATTTGAAGTGGTGGAAAAAGTTGGTGAAGTTGCCTATCGGCTAGATCTTTCAGATGAATTGAGTGGATTGTATGATGGGTTCCACATCTCAGTACTCCAAAAAGCCATAGAAGATCCAGCTCAAGTTATTGCGACCGATCGGGTACCGATCAAAATTGGGCAAACGACGAAGGTTAGGCCCATTCGGATCGAGGATAAAGCCGATAAGTAGTTGCGGAACAAGACAATCGGGATGGTCAAGGTCCGATGGGACAATGGTGGCCGTGAGGAGCTAACGTGCTGAGTTCCCCGAGTTGTTTGTTTAAACTTGTATAACAGTTTGTGTGTACAGATAATGTGGTAACACATTTGTGGTTGAGAATTTCCCGAGTACTGTGTGCAAATTTTGGGACGAAATTTCTTGTAAGGACGGTAGGATTGTAGTGCCCCAAATCTCAGTGATGACTAGACTGCGGAGAGTGGGTAACATGTCTGGGACACGGGCATGTCCCCAAGCCGTATCCTATTCTGTGTGATATATACGGACTGGTACATGGGCATGTCCATGGTCGTGTCCTGCACTCGAGTGCTACAGGGTGGTCTCAAGTGAGTTCGACGAAATTCGATCGACGATCCTCTAGTAGTGTACATTGCCTATGACAAGGGCATGTTCAGGGCCTTGTCTTGCTATGCACTCGGAGATTTCTCGAGTGAGTTCGACGAATTGCACTCGACGATCCTTGAGTTGGTCACACGGCCTGCGACACGGGAGTGTCAAGGGAAGCATCCTTCTCTTTGCTTGATCATGATGATTAGCACAGGCTGGACACGGGCGTGTCTGAAGCCGTGTCGGGCACACAGCCAGTGATACGGGCGTGTCACTTGGGCATGTCCTAGTCTGGTTAAGGAAGTTTCTTGGCCGCTTAAGGTACATGACATGTGACACGGGAGTGTCACACGCCGTGTTCAGCCTAGGAAAGAGTTTTTCAGGGCCTTTCGTGGCCGTCTATTCCTTTCAAAGGGCATCCAATGACCCAGAATTCTCCCTGCTGCTGATAAGGGCAAGAGTTGAGGATAAACACTCTCATTTTTCTCAAGGCCTTTCTCTTTCTTCAAGTGTTAGACAGTGGGGAGAGCAATGGAGAAGGAGGAGGAATCCGCCTGCCGGTGGAGTTTTAGAGCCCTGAATCGCGTGCCGAGTACGGATTCGTGGAGGCAAGGCTGTTGTGGTGCTTTTGATCTGGCTAGATTTCCATGGCTCCAAAGCGATCGTCAAGGGTAACAATCTTTCTTCCTTGGACATGTGAAGTCGTTAATTTGGCATATGCATGAGTTTTCCCCCACCAAAGGGTAGATTGTTGAGGGATTTCCCTTGGGTTTATTCTGGATATACCCAAGATGTCTTGCATGTAGATCCGGAAAGATGAAGTACGGAATAGTCATATTGTATGAAGACCATATTGAATGGTTGTTCTGGATTGGTGATGTTTTATGTTGCACAATGGAGAAGACTCCGCATATAGATGAATATATTTGCGGATTCAGTGGGTTGTGCCTGTGAAGGATAGTAGTAGGTAGTACTGGTGTCAAAGTCCAGGAAAATACCCACAAGTGCTTGTACTATATGCTATGAAAGACCAGTGTTCCTGGCACTACATGAGACTACAGGGATTGCTGGATGTTTGATCTAGATAAGGTTAGGGTTGGGATGGATAGCGTCGGGCAAGAGTGAGTATCGCTGGCGATGGCTCCTAGTTAACCTGTGATTGTGAAGCCAGCCTTCGGGGATAATGTGGCTATTTATGAGCTTTGTGAGCTCATGCTGAAAGGACAAGGGGATGCCGACCCACGTTAGTGAAGTGATGATTTGAGCAACGGGAAATGGCTAAATTATATCCACATTATGGTTGTCTGTCATGAATACCTAGCACCTGACATTCGGAAGAAATGCATAATGAGAGTCCTAGACATGCGCGCCACTCGGTAGAGATGCTATGTGGGGCTACTAGCCAAATCCCAGGTTGTTACAAGAATACGAGAGGCTTACGCCTGCGTGCCACGATGCCATGGTGGGCTACAGGCCAATCCTGGGTCGTTATTCTATGACTAAAGTCTCCAACTGAAGGCGGTGGAGCAGAATGCTCATGTTTGTTGTAGGGATTTGGACCTTGAATGGCGGTGGGCAACTGGTTTATCCGGTACACCAAGAATGTACCCTGAGTGCAATGGAGCGTCGGGGCGTGTAGGCGATGATTGTGATATGTTGATTATGCGTGAATGCACATTATGTGATATATCTTCTTGTGAAATGCTATACCTGTAGGGAAGGAATGTCATTGCCCCAGGTAAGTGGTAGGGTCGTTATAAATTGTTCAGCTAAACGCTGACCGTTTCCTTGTTTTACCATTGTGGGGTGGATTGTTCCGTGCAGGTGAAGGAGAGCCGAGTGGAAAATAGGGGGTTGAAGCCCTTGTTGTTCTTGCTGCTGCAGATGCTGTGCTGGCCCTTGAATGCCATAAAACGTCATACGATAGTATTTTCATGTGTGGTCGGCCTGCGTGCCGATGAATGGAAGCTACATGTATAAAGCTTAACTGTAAGGCCATATGGCCAGACTTGCTGTGTATTTGGCGTACATTCCTTCGTGATGTATATATAAATGCTAATTTATATATTGTGTACATTCTGATGAGCTGAGTTCAATCAACTTAAAAGCTTCCGCTAGAATGCCCTGTGTTAGGATGCGCAACTCTGATATTAACACGTAACTTCGCCGCCTGTTTGTGGCATATGGTGTGGGGCCCCGGTCGGACCATTTATTATATGTCATAAAATGGATGGAGGTGTTACAAATGGACCCAATATTTTTTAATAATTAAAACCATTTGACAAATATAATGTGACAAAAATGCAATTAATATATTATTAAATCATTTCGGCCTGTGCTTATCAATCTAGCCAGATCCAACGGCTGCTGGTCATCATCCCAGATGAGCTAAGGGATGAGATTGCCCTGACCTGGAGCTAATCCATCGACATTTCCAGGTTATCCAGCCACCTCCCTTTTCAGCCACCACCACCACCACCTCCGTTGAGGTGATGGCTATCGCCTATCGGTGGCACAGTTGCCAGAGAGGTTGAATTTCATAGAAAAATTACACTTTTCTCCTCACTGAGGCCTCGATTGAGCCCGATTTCTGCACCTAGTGATCTATAGATCTAGCACGGAGGAAGGGGAAGAGAACTAGACCTGCAGGAGGGCTTGATGGCGAGTGAGGTTGTAGTGTTCCATGGCTGATGACCTCCAAGCTCCTCCTTTCCATTTTCTCAAACCTTCACCTAAAGCAGTGTTGTAAAGACTCGTTTTCATTGCTTGGAAGTTTTTAAAGATGATAGAGGGGTCAATTGGGCAGTTGGAGGTTCAAGCCATGAATGGGCATTAATGGCCTTAAATTAAGCTTCCGGCCACTACTAAGCTCCTGCAATTCTACACCTAGGAGGCCAGTAAAACAGTTCCATCTCCTCCTAATTGATCAAGGGGGATGATTGAGGCCATTAAAGTGGGGTTGAGTGCCCCATGGCCTTCCAAAGGAATGAATGCTCCTCTTTATCTCTCCTCCCTTTGGATAAAACCTCCCCTTTCTCTCTCCTAGTCACCTCCTCTAGAAATTGAGTGGCTCTTTAGGTAATTTACCAATGTTTGTAGCTAATGGGTTACCACCATTGGGCCTAGCCCAATTGGATTGAAGTTGGGTTTGACTTCTATCCCCATCTTGGGCTTAACTAACCCTAGTTAATTAGGCTCCACCTTAGTTCAAGCTTGATGATGTGATTGACCCAATTGAGAGTTCATAGGTCTCTTAACACCTCTCAACTCGATTTGTGACTTGGTGTAATCAATTTGGGTCAAATTATGACAATTGGACCTAACTAGGGTTAGGGCTAACCCTGATCAACTTGACCTCCTTGGTTGATCCCCAATGGGTTGTTAGAGCTCTAAAGGCCCCTTATAAGATAGAAAGTATTAAGATGGGGTCAAATAGCAAGTTGGGACCCAAAAGTCAAACCTAGGCTATGTAACCTGAAATTTCTATTTGCAGACCAAGGAGATTTCATCTATTTGCCTAGGCACCCAAGGTCCTCTTATTCTTCTTAGAGCTTGTTAAGACCTAGTCATGCTAAAACTTCCTAGGGGTTTGGTTGTTTGAAGGATGTTATATGGGGGCAAACCCATAATCTCTATCTGAAATCTATTCAAATCGTACAGTCGTACGATTTTTGTTCATCCACTGGAGTTTTCCTTGTACATGATCTCGCATGTGTCAAGTTGTCATAGCATCATAATCGCACAATCATATGATACCTCTTTGCACATGCTTTCTTTATTTGTACGCAGTATTATGCCAGAAATATGGTGTATGTCGTTGCTCGAGTGGTTCCTTCTTGCATGATCGCTTTTGACCATGCGTGAGAAAATCGCACGACCAACCTATTTTGTTTAATAAATGTATAGTTTATTGGCAACTATGTGATTCCTTGCCGAACAGTTGTTTTCAACTTTGACTGAAAAAATGTACGAGAATTATTTTTTTGCTGAAAATCATTAGCCTGTTATGTCTCGTGCGATTTGTTTTTGTACGGTCAGTTTTCTCCGTGCATGACAAAATCGCAATAGTCCAATCTTTAATCAATTAGGAAAATTAGTGAAGGAGAAACACATGTTTTGCACACACGATCATGCGATCGACCGTGCGCGATAAATTTTTGGCAAATCAGTTGTTGGAGTCTTAAGTGATCTAGAAGTAGTCAATGAGTTAGTCTCACTTCCAACATTATTAGATCTTATGAGTTCATACATAAATAACATATGAGAAATTTGATAATTAATCAGGGTGGCTCGACTCATTTAAGATATGAGTGAAGAGCAAAATTTGGTTTAATGGAGAAACAAGTCCAGTGTGGACTGGATCAATATCTGCTAGACCATTTATTCTCATCGATATAATATATATCATCTTGGATTAATGGGGAGATAAGTCCAGTATTGACTAGATCAATATCAGTTAAACCATTTCTTCTGGCCGATATAATGTATATCCGCTTGGACTAATGTAGAGACAAGTACAGTGTCAACTGCATTAATATCGTCGAGATGATTTCTTCTCGCAGATATAATGTATATTGTCTTGGATTAATGAAGAGACATGTCCATTATCCACTGGAAAAATATTGGCTACACAAGTTCTTCCCGCTAATATTCTTCTCGCAGATATAATGTATATCAGCTTATATTAATAGAGAGACAAGTCCAGTGACAACTGGATCAATATCGACTAGACCATATCTTCATGTTGATATAGTGTATATCAACTTGAATTAATGGAGAGACAAGTCTACTGCCAATTGGAACAATATTTACTAGAATATTTCTTCTCTCTAATATAATATATATCAGCTTGGATTAATGGAGAGACAAGTCCAGTGCTGACTGGAACAATGTCGGTTTGACCATTTCTTCTTGTCGATACAATGTATATCAACTAGACTAATGGAGAGACAACTCCAGTGTCGACTGGTCAAAAATCATCTAAACCGGTTCTTCCTACCAATATTCTTCTCGCTGACATTCTTCTCGCCAATATAACGTATATCAGCTTAAAGATGTATGGGCTTCTAGCTGACACAACCATAGATAATTATGATCTTGTTTTAAACACATAACCTGATTCACCTTCTATTAGGGTAATCCCTCTTAAAGTTGAACATGATTCACTAGATACTACATATAGATAGAATATTTAGATCAAGGGTTAAGTTTTTTAATATCCCATATTCTCCTGAAACCTAATCTGAGGAGTTCAGAGCAGTGAACTCGGCATCGATCCTTTTACAAATCGGAACCATAGCATGGGCAATCCTCTCTTAGATACGAACTTACTATTTTGTGGATACGAAGGTTTGGATCATCCTTTCCAGTATGTTACCATGCGATGAGAGCAATTCATTTCTCCCTTTAGAACCGATACTCATAAATGCGTATATTTATTTATATGCTTTTGTGGTCTCAACTGACAGAGTAATTTTGTAGAGCATCTTGATTAAGTAGTTACTCGATTCCACATAGTACAATATATTTTCTATATTTTATTTCTTGATTCATGGTCTTCGTATGATCCCACATCTTGTTAGGGTTTTCTTGACCGATTTTTGCTGCGCACATCTTTTGTGTATGGACTCCAAGTAAAACCTACAACAGTATCAAAGCCAGGTTCTACAATTTCCATGTTTTAGGAAATGTTTCTCCTTTGTAATAATAGTTTACGTGGTTTGCGAAACAAAAAGGTTGTCCAGGATTTGGAGTACAATAATAAGAGACGAGATTGTCTACTGGATAACTAGAGATGAGATTTTCTACTAGATAACTAGAGATGCTTGTGCTTCTGTCAAGTACATTTAAATATGAAGATTTAGAAAATTTCTGATTTAGTCCAATCACATCAAGTGTTGATTTTTTGGCACATTTGGGATGTATATGGAATGTGATTGTTGTAATAATTTCATGATTTTTTAAATTTGTGCATAGTTATTAAGTGTTAATAACGTTTAATAATTAATCTCCAATCACGAATATGCCTTAAAATTAATATTAATTATATGAATTTCTTATGATGGATGACCCTCATACATCAATCGATGAAATATGGGATGCCAAAGCAAGGTGCATTAATCTATCTTGGTAAGGTTGTGATCAGATGATTGTGATATTCTACTGTCGACATCAGGTCCAACATAACTAGGTGACCTCAAATGTTGAGTGTCTAGAGGCATAGTGTTAGCTTGCACTATAAGAAAAATGCGAATAAATAGTAATTCACAAACCCTACAAGAATTGCATGATGATGCAATTGGCAAAGGTTGCCTATATAAATAGCTATATTATAGGTGATCAACCAAAGCTGACTTATGATATTGATGAAATACAAATCTTGTAGATTATAGAGCAGTTCGCACAAACTCTCTGAATTGATATTAATGGTTATCAATTTGAAAAAAAATAGTAGGATGTTTTAATAAAAGTCTGTATTAAAATAAAATGATTTTTGAAATATTACACTAAAAGTATTTTGCATAATCTTGGTATAAAATCCATAGCAAGTGGTTAACAATCCACCTTGTCCCTAAGATCCGTCTTTTAGAAGTACATGCTCAATGGGACTAACTTTCTAAACTAGTATTGGGACCTGAGAATTGTTCTCAGGTAAGAGCACAAGCTCTATATCTTGGAAGAAGATCCCCCTGGGGAGCTAACCATATCTGCCTCTCGTGCAGATAAAGATGCTTAAAAGAAGTTTGGATATGATTCCTTAGATATTAAATGATTCATACTTGCTACCATGAACTCTACGCGTTAGAACCAATATGACATGTGTAGTTATGATATAATCAAGCACCTGAAGAAAATGTTTCAAGCTCAAGTTCGGAAAGAGAGGTTCGAAAACTCTAAGGCATTATTTTAATGCAAGATGGAGCACGAGACCCTGTAGGGACTCTTATGCTTAATGTGATTCAGTACATTGAGAATCTTGATAGACTGGGCCTTTCTTTGGGCCAAGAGTTGGCCACTGATCTTGTACTACTGTCATTATTGTACAATTATGAGCAGTTCTTCTTGAACTATATATGAATGAGATTAATAATATACTGCCTGAGCTCCTTGACATGTTAAGGACTTTCGAGATAAAAATGAAGAAATCCAAGCCTGCTAGTCCATATAGATGATGCATAAAGATAAGGGCATGAGCAATGGATCCAAGAAGACTAAGGTAAGACCTACGTCATATCTTGATCCCATGTTTTCATTACTAAGGAAGAAAGGGTTGGCTAAGGAAGGGAAATGATACTATTACGGTAAGGCAGAGTACTAGAGGAGGAACCACCCTCTTTTTCTTAAAGATCTGCAGTATAAGGAAGTATGACTTCTACTTCAAGTATATTCGTTATAGAAATAAACCTTTTTGCTCTTTCATCTTGGCTATTGGATACAGGATGTGGTTATCACATTTGTATAAATGTGCAAGAACTGGGAAGCAGAAGAATGATGGGTAAAGGAGAGGTGGCCCTACCTATTGTAAATGGAGCAAGAGTTGATGTTGTTGTCATAGGACTTTATCGTCTTTTCTTTCCCACTGGGATTATAATAGAACTTGATAATTATTATTATATTCATACCATAACATGAAATAGTATTTTATTTCATGTTTGGACAGGAATGGTTTTTCTTTTATAATTATGAATAATTGTTGTTCTATTTATAAGAATGATGTTTGTTATGACATGACTTAATTGTTTAATGGTTTATATATTTTGACATTAGACCATCTGATCTGTAACATAGAAAATTCTAAAAGACTAAAGACAAATGACTCAAATCTCACATACCTTTAGCATTGTCATTTGGGCTATATAAACGAGAAATGCATATCTAAGCTCCATAAAGATGGATTATTTGACTCATTTGATTATGAATCATTTGAGGAATACAAGTCTTATATATTAGGCAAGATGACTATAGCCCATTTCACTGGTCATACTGAGAGGGCTGATGATCTTTTTGGTGTAATACATAGTGATGTATGCGAACCCATGAGTCCTATGGCTAAAGGTGGGTTTCCTTACTTTATTATATTTAGTAATGACTTCAGTAAACAGATATGTGTATCTTATGAAAAACAAATCTGAAGCCTTTGAAAAGTTCAAATTGTTTAAGACTGAAGTAGAACTGTATAACTCGTATTTCATCAAGATCAGAGATGACCAAAGATGGCATATAGGATCTCGCCCACGAAGGACAAATGTAGAAGAAGTCACCTCTAAGGGAGAGATTCAGGTTTCTATGGGCGAGATACGAGCTATATGGTCGAGATCAAACTAACCTCAGTAGCATTCAACTCATTAGCCTGACTTGTAGGGAGCACTTGTCGGGATCACTCATTAGGAGCACTTGTCGGGAGGTCTTGTCGGGAGCACTCATCGGGAGCACTCGTCGGGAGCACTCATCGAGCCTCGGTGCCTGCTAATAGCCCCTCCAAATTGCATAGTTTCATTATTGGCATACCATTTTGGGTTGTATATAGTAAAACCAAAATTCAGGATTATGCTATTTATAGACTAACTTCAGAAAACTATAAATAGACCCCCAATGGCACCTTTAGAGAGACATCTCTTTCTTCCCTCTTATTTTCTAGCTCTGGTCGTCAAGATCTCATCTTCCAGTTCACTGTAGTCTCCGGGTGGACCGGTGAAGAGCTTCAGCTCCATGTTCATCATGGTTTTTGGGTGGGCAGGTAGAGAACCCAAGCTCCTAGTCCACCGTCATTTTTTGTTGGATAGGTCTAATGTTATCAAGTGCTTCTCAAAGTGCCCCGGTAAGCATAAGCTTGGGAGGGGAAGCTCTTTAAGATCTTTCAGATGTGTGGTGGGACCTCGTCGCAGCAGCCCGAGCTCTGTTTTTATTTTTCCACTCTTCTAGTTTATGGATTTCCTTTCTGCTTATTGACCACCACTCATCAGTCTCATCCATATTGACCATTGGGCCAGTAAACTTCGATCACCCATAGTTCAAAACACATGGACCAAAAAACATGGTTCCAACATTATGGTGCGGTGAGCGTGGACTATGATCGAAGGAAGAAAGCTTAGTGCGAGACCTCATGACGAGACATAATAAGGGGGAAGTGAGTCGAGCTCCAGCTCAGGCAAGTGTCAGTTGGCCAAGTGACAGTTGGGTGAGAGCCATCTTAGGCGAGTACGAACTGGGTGAGTATCGACTGAGTGAGTTCCAGCTCTAGGAAAGTGCCAGCTTAGGCGAGTGTCAGTTAGGTGAGTGTCAGCTTAGGTGAGTACTAGCTGGGTGATAGCAAGCTTAGGTAAGTGATAGGTGGGTAAGTGTCAGCTCTAGGAAAGTGCCAGCTTAGGAGAGTTCCAACTAGGTGCGTGCCAACTGGGTGTGTTCCAGCTAGGTGAGAGTTAGCTTAGATGAGTGCCAGTTAGGTGAGTGCAATCTTAGGTGATTGCTGGCTGGGTGAATGCCAGCTTTGTAAGTGCCAACTAGGAGAGATCTAGATTAGGCTTGTTCCAGCTAGTTGAGTACCAGCTACGGGCAAGTACCAGCTTAGGCGAGTGCAAGCTGGGTGAGTGTCAGCTGAGTGAGTGGCAACAGGGTCAGAGCCAACATAGGAGAGTGCCAACTTAGGCGAGTGCCAACTTGGAGAGTACCAGCTGGGTGAGAGATAGCTTAGTAGAGTGCAAGCTGGGTAAGTACCAGGTTTGGGTAAGTGCCAGCTTAGGCAAGTGTAAAACCCCCCTCCCTGAACACAAGACACGACCAAAGGAATTTTTATGCCCAGAAACGTTGCCTTGTGGTAGCATCAGCACACAGGCTAATCTGTACCACAAGTTGCCTATTCTACCAGCTAATTTCTTTTATCGCAAGTGCTAACCCAACAAATAGAAGAACATAGAAGTCATGATCCACAAAAAAGTAAATGTCCAAAATAGTACATCATAATTGAAAAGCTACATCATCTCCTATAATATAAGAGTGCACAGAACTGCCCGGAGGCTACATAATAACACTCAAAACTCACATAAGTCATAGAAGGAAGTCAGGGTATCGTCGTATCAGGCACTGTCCTCCTGTCCTGACTATCATCCTATATGAGATGCTACTACTACTCCGTCTGTGGAGTGTCCTCCTAAAAAAGTTGGTGTAGTAACCGTTAGTCATAAAGACTAAGTGGCTTTACGTCCGCTCACCCTGGTGACTCTTAGGCACCGGTCGAAGGAAAAAGAAAGAGGTGCACAATATAGCAGTAATATATATATATATAACAGTACAATAATAGTATGCAGGCAAACACAGTAGGTAGCAATATATGTAACCGCACATCTACTCAAACAACATATCAAATCATAATACAGAGTTTAACTTAACTTATAAAGATGCTCATACAAATTTATAAGTAAAGGATCAGACACATCAAAGTAACTCATCATATAAAAGTGTTTATACAAATTTATGTGATGAGGATCTTATGCGGTGCAATGTAATGAATTGAAATAAATGCAATATGATGACTCACACTTATATACACACACACACACACACATTTGCTATGTGGATATAAAACTTAGTTCTTACTTTTTGAGAGGTAGTGATCCTCTCCGGCATCACCCGTCGTGGCAAAATAGGGATAGTGGAGTGGGTATCTACACTACCAGATCTAGGCCTTCGTTCGCCTCAACGTTATCATCATCCAACCAATGGAGCTCCTATGTACACTGCACAGAAGGGGTCTTGGGTAGATGTGCACCAAGATCCCAGTCCAACTGGCTTAATCGCATGGAAGGGGTTTTCGGGAAGTAAACAACAAAGAACCCATCCCAACGGGCTCAATAGGCACGGAAGGTGTCTTTGAAAAGTAAGCACCAAAGAACCCAGTACAACCATCCTAGGTCAACCTGCCAGCTTCCGTCGGTGTGATGATTGGCAAGCCCATTGACTTGACACATTAATTCTCAAAATAGGATCAAACACCGAATGGAAAAATACACACACGCATATACAAACCTTACACATTCCCATGCTCCCAAGCATCTAAGGGCTCCAAACAAGTCCCTTCATATTACATCTTACCCGTGCCCCTTAAGCACGTACGGGCTCCACCCCGAGTCCCTTTTTACCTTAACATAGGATGCCCCAACATCGATATCTGCCATTATCAACATTATATTTGGCAGAACAAAACAACATTGATCATTGGTAAAATCCAAAACTATTTGTTCGTACAATCATAATCTTAATCGTCACATATTTAATCATATAAGGGCAATAGACAAAAATTGTTTTAAATGAGACATATCAGGACCAATTCCACTTATATTTTTGAGAGAGCTCAGGCCTAGCATTTCGATCATGTCCACAATCATTTAGGCCCAAAAAGGTTCCAATATATTTATTCAAGGCACTTTAATTTATAAGAAGTGATTAGCAATATTTCAACTCATTCTTCTCCAAATATTATGAAACTCAATGTTGTCAGCAAAATATCATCAAGTGTATAACAACAAAATTTCATGAGCATCTAACAAGAATTATTATGAGAGAACTACATAATTATAAATTCTGTACGGTCACGACGTAAGTTCACTAAGACTAAATTTCTAGGAAATACAGTCCTCCAAAAATATTGTGTAACCATCCGATGGAAAGGTATTCCTAAGAGATACGAATTTCAAGTTGATCCAGGGGCCCGTATTTAAATCCATTACATCTGAAATCAAGTTTCATTCTAGCTGTGTGCACTTGGACAGAAGTCATCCTGTACAAATGACATTTCAACACAACAAAGACTGTCACACTTTAAGGGAGCAACAGAACTCCTCAGGAAAATTGTAACGATCCGTTGGAAAGTTCATTCCGAGGGCTTCAACTTTTATATTGAACTCAAGAACTAAATCAGACCGTATCATACCTAAAATCGGCCTTAAATTCTTCTGCGCACATAAAATAGATTTCTATACAACACTTTTTGCGTGCATTGTAAAGATGGATGAACGTCATCTGTTTGTCTCCTTCCTCCAGCCATCGCACAAGGCATGTTCAACTTCTCTCCTCCCTTTATCCTTCATTAGACCACTTATGTTCACGAAATCAAGTTTATCATCTTCATAGTGAAGTGCGGAGATGATTGAAGTCATCCTCGCAGGGATTGATTCCCTACAATGAAGTTCTAGCATGTTTCCTTCCTATAAAAACTTCATTAAACTCTCAAATCAAGCTCTCTTGAGCCTATTTATCTCCTACACTTTGGATCTAATGATCTTGCACCAAGGGAGAGGGTAGGAAACTCACCTAGTTTCCGGCCATGGATCATGTTCTCCTTCTTCGTGGCATGACATTTAGCTATTAGCATTTGCTGCGGTTCTTCGTTCTTCCAGAGGAGAAGTTTGGCTCTATTGAAGAAGAACGATGCTTTTGCGGATATGTTTCAGATGATCCTTTATAAATGAAGGACCGATTGATTTAGAGTTAAAAATCACCTTGCCCCTATCACTCTCCCATTCGAACGCACTTATTATGTCTCAAAATAAGTCTTACAAAAAAGTGGGAACAATTTACGCATCATTCCTAAAGTACAGCAGTCCATATTTTCCTTCCAAATAGTGAATGATTCAGCACAAAAAATGTTAATTATATTCGTTATGTATACTCGATGAATCGTCAGAATCACTCGACGAATCGTCGAGTGCATTGAGCCCGTTATATGAGTCATTTTGATGAATTCACGAGTCCTCTCGACAAATATCTCGATGAATTTTGTCAAACCCTTTTGATGAACTCACGAGTCGTTTTGATGAATCTCTCGATGAATTTCACATGTCTTCTCAAGTTCACGCGGTGAATTCATCAAGTCCTATTGTTGAATTCACAAGTCCTATTGAGTTCACTCGAAAAATTCATCGAGTCCTCTCGATGAATTCACAAGTCCTCTTAACAAATTTACTCCAGGCCTGATCTAACTACCATCTCATGTCCTTAGATACTCTCATAACATTTTCTAGTTACTCAAGTCACGATAGTGACACAAAAACACACATGAGTTGTATAGCTCGAAATGGGACGTTACAAATCCTATAAAAAACAAAATGATTTTGTTCCAGAAATCAAAGCTAAGTCTACGATTAATAAAGTATGAGGTATATAAGGTAAGTGTTTGAATTTACCTTCGGCAAACAACTCCGTGTAGCATTTTTGCATAAGTTCCATAGGCTCCCAATTGTACTCCTCTTTTCTGTGGTTGGACCACAATACCTTAACTAATAGAACACTTTTTCTCTTCAACGTTCATTCTTCAGAATCTACAATTTGCATAGCTCTAGATGAATAGATCTATCGGATGTCACGGTGCCAGATGTAGTGGTGGCAAATTACTCAGTCTGAAGTAGTGCTTTCCTGAGGGAAGACACATAAAAGTCATCATGTAAGTTCTCTAATTTCTGTGGTATCTCCAGCCTATAAGCTAAGGGACCGATCTTTTCCAAAATAGCATAAGGCCCCATGTATTGTAGGTTGAGCCTCTTCCTTCTATGAATATGCGATACCCCATGCATCGTCCCAATCATTAAAAATACATTGTCACCCACTTGGAATTACACCATCCTGTGTTTCACATCATAGTACTTTGTCTGTAAGCTCTGAGCCTCTAGCATGCAATCTCAAGTCAACCTAATCATAACATCTGTGTTATCGATGTACACCACTCACAACACCTTAGGATCCTTGTCTTAAACCCATAATAAAGGGGTTTTGCACCTCCTACCATATAGTGCTTCATAAGGTGTCATTCTGATGCTTTCTTGGTGGCTATTATTGTTTCGAAACTTTACTAATGGTAGAAGTCCCTCCCACAGCTCTCCCCTATCCAAAATACATAACCACAATAAGTCCTTTGCTGTTCTGATTGTTTTCTTTGACTGGTCGTTAGTTTGAGTGTGAAAAGTCATGCTGAAGGTAAGGTGATGTAACATCTCATTTCGTGCTAGACACCTCGCACGTGTTTTGAGTTAATAAAATTGACTCAAGTTCGGGGACCTTCAAGTGACTCGAACGGACTCAACGACTAGATCAGGAATTTACTTATAAAATTGTGGCAGGTTAGGCATTGAGTGCGTTGAGTGGACTCAACACACTCAAAGCCAATTAACTTACAGAACTTTTGGCGGGTTAGGCGTCTAGAGCGTTGAGTGGACTCAATGCACTTGACTTCATTTAACTTCGAGTAATTCTATGGGTTAGGTGTTGAGAGCATTGAGTGTACTCAACGCTTACACTCAATGCTCTCAACACCGTTTAACTTCGAATATTTTAGCAGGTTAGGCATTGAGAGCATTGAGTGGACTCAATGCCCTCGACTCCATTTAACTTGGAATGTTCTGGCTCTGTAGGCATTGATAGCATTGAGTGGACTTGATGAGTATAATTATGATAGGCTTTTTACTATGATAATTGTAATCATGTCCACTATTTTCTACCTCAATATGTAGTAATTTCGCGAGAATAGTTAAGAATTTGTTTTATCATGAATAGAAGAGCACAGTTAGGAGTTTCTATTAATTCATGTATTAAGCTATCTATTTATTCATTCATTTTTCTAATGCAAGTATTGCTAACTAGTGGAACAAAAAGTCTTGGAGCAAATAGAGGAGTTCACGGATTCAACATGGCAGATGATAGGACAAGAGTTGGGCGCACACGAGTAGGCACACGCCCGTGTCCCTACCCGTGTCCTATCCGGAATGGAACAGAAGCACTGGTACAAAAAGACAGAGCACCACACGTGTGGGAACACGCACCCATGTTCCTACCCATGTCTTTTTCGGGATATATTCAGCTTCGGCTGCCAACCAACCCGTGTGCGAAGAACACGATGAGCAACATGGCCGTGTCAGTACCCGTGTCATTTGACAAGGCCCACGACCATAAACGCCTATTCATGTGGAACCGTACTTGAACTATCAAAACGGCCTGTGACACGACCTGTGACACGGCCGTGTTGGAACCTGTGTCCGACCCTGTCTGCAAGGGACTATAAAAACCTATAGAAAAATTAGAAGGCAACTTTTGGATCATTTTCATTTGGAGAACTTCTGAAGCACGAAAGTGGAGCAGCCAAGAGAAGGAGGAATTGAAAGAGATTTTCGTATGCCTTTGATCTTTCATGTATCTCTTTTAATCTTTCCTTTCTCTTGGTGATCTAACTTTATTTATCTTTTATTTTGCATGAAACGTTTATTTGAACAATTTGGTAATCATGTATCTTATTGTTTTCATCAAATTTGTGGTATATTATTCGTATGTAGGCTTTCAAAAAAAGAGATTTATCCTATTTATGAATTTGTTATTTGTTTTACATTAATTCCAAATTTTTAGATTGAGAAATTAGAAGGTTGTGATGATGTTTCTATGTTCATATTTAGATGTTATTTCTCTTTGCATTTCAATTTGCATGATCGAGAGATATGTTGATTGGATAATTATAATACGGATAAATAGATTCATTGTATTTTAGAGATAAGATTTCATGAATCTATGTATTAGATAGGGTACTTATTTTAATGCAAATATGAGGGTTGTAAATTGTTCAAGAGAAAATTTAAAACTTAGGTTTTGATTTTGAATTGCTCGAGAGAGAATTTGATGAATGTTTAACCCTTACAATACACAAATTTGATAATCTTATTATTACCTGATTACAAAGAGTTGAGTTAATGAGCGGATATTTTCATGTGAATGCTCTTACACTTTCGGCTTTTTATCATCTTTAATCCTCCAAAGTTTATTTATCCAAGTAGTCATAGTTAGGTTAATCTAGGTTAAAAATCGGTTTTAATTATAGGTATGATAATAGAGTGAGGGTGAGTACGAGTATTTGAAAAGGCCCCGTGCAATACGACATGAGATGTAGATTTCTCCTATACTATAATTGATAGGTGAACTTTCCTTAAACTTAAATATATCTATATTATGCTCATCTACATAGTTTATACTAGAGTGTAGAATGAATCTGCAACAAGTTATTTCTTGTTTGCAAAATTAACCATCAAGTTTTTGTCGTCGTTGCCGACGACGTTTTCAATATTTTGAAAGCCTAAACTTTTGTAATCTACCAATTTTTGCTTATTAATATATAACTGTAAATTAGTTTATAGAATAATCATATCGCTTAATCTCTGTTTTGTAGTGTGTTAGTATATGACTAGGGGAGAAATTCTGGGCTTGCACCATTTCATCTAGACCTAGAGTGAATTATTCATAACACTAACCCAAGGGACGTGGGAAATAATACCACAGATATTTCAAACAGACTATTAGAAGAGGAAACTGTAAACCAGGAAGAGCATCATCCAGAAAATTGGATAACATGGCTAACCAGAACAAGCAAACCATGTCTGACTTTGCTGGAACCTTAGGACTTGTATTATGTTGTAACCTTTTTGGCTTAGGATAGAATTTTATAGGTGGGGTAATGAAAGATAAATTGGATGGGTTTTTTCACACCTAGATCACGATTGAGCCTCTTGCTTTATAAATACCGTAACATACATAAACGTTATAAAAGCACCCCTAGACTTTACAATCATTATACTTCCCACATTTTTGAAGGATACTGTATATTTTTATTTTTTTTCTTAACCAAGGGGCCATAGTAGGGATCATTCCAAGTGGGTGCAAGTATACACGCACTCAGGCCAGATATCACTATGTCTTTTTTAGTTGTTCATAGTAGGGATCATTCCAAGTGAGTGTAAGTATACACGCACTCAGGCCACATATCACTATGAACAACTCATTCCAAGAAGGTATCAATGATAGGTGTGCTAATAGGTAAGGATTTGGCCTTGGTGAATTTTTGTAGTAGAGTATCAAAAGGCATAGGGATTAGGTCCAAATTGGGTGTGCAAGGGTATAATGTTTAAGGTTTTGGGATTTCATGTCTCAAGCAATCCAAAAGGAGACCTAAGTCATTTCTGCCCTCACTAATTAACCTATGCAAAAGTTTTGAGGATCGCTAGAGGGTAAGTTCTAAACATCAATAGAGAGTATTCTTTATTTTGATTTCCTAATAAAAAATTATCAAAATGTTACACTCATCGACTCACTTTATTATAGATGAGTATATTTTCTAAAATTGAGTGATTGATAGTTAATAATATAAAAGATTAATTTTTTAAAAAAATTATATAGAGAAAATTAGGCTAATGGATTGCTATACATAATTACGAATCAATAAAGTTGAACACTCAATGAGTCTACATCATTTTATTTTAATCAGCATGAGAAGTTAAATTAGATAATTATAATCCCAATTGAGAGAATTCATGAGAGCTTAAAGGAGTACAAAAATTTTTTTTTTTTGGGGGGGGGGGTATAACAACCTTGAGTACTATAATAGTAAAAATATAACTAATTGTAATCATGGCTATCACAGAAATTATAAAATTGAAGAACATCCACCCCTAGACTTAAAATTTGCAATGTCCTCATTGCAATGTAAAGAGTTGAGAGATCAATTTCACCAACAAAAAAAGAACTGGCTATCATGAAAATAAAAGAGCACACGAATGAAAAAGGACCTGATATGATATCATATATAATGTCTGATAATACAATGATACAAATAAATGCTGCTAAAATACACTGATACATGTCAAAAGTAGGTTGGAGGGTCTGATTGCCGGGTAAGTGAGGCGTGCCAGGAGCTGCCGGTAGTCTTGGAGAGATCCCCAAGTGGTCCCGGATCTGAATAATGGCGTCCTCTGTCCACTTCTGCGATGCCTCTATACACTGTATCGTGGCAAGAGCTCGGTCTTAAAGAAGTGCTTGAACTCCCGCGAGTACTGAGAATGCGCTAGAGGAGGAGTAGTAGAAGACTCACCCTGAGTGTAAGTAGAGCAAGGCAGAGGCACCAGAGGCACATCGAGGTTAGGATCCACCTCGTCATCATCATCGTCATTTGCGTGTGGTCCACGCCTCACAAGAGAATATATAATGCCTCCCCAGCCCTAACGGGTGGTGACGAGGCAGAGGGATTGAAGACTATCCATAGTGATAGGCACGGTCTTCGCGACCACTGTCATCGGGGGAAGGGATGAGAAAATGTTCATATTCTTCACCAGTCGGGTAATGTAGGGTGCTACACAAATAGACCCTATGCGGGAGTTGTCAGCCTGGTGAGGGATGAACTGTGCGAGCATGAAACCGAGATGGAGGGGGTAACATAATTACATGATATAAATATATAGCACATCCTGCCTGCTAACAATGCTAGAGCTTTTACCACGGCCGCTCAAAGTGTGACTCAGTAAATGATGTAGGTAGTGGAGGGCGAGAGAATGCAAATTGGATGCCTTAGACCTCCTCGCATCATATGGACTAAAGTCAAAAGAATGTCAGGCCCAGATGTTGTCGGCATGTTCGCGACTGGGGAGATCAAAATGAAGCTCGGGGTAGGAGGCACAAAGAGGAATTAGTCCTCATACACCCCTAAGTATTGGGTGAATTGGAGAAGTGAGATTGTATAAAAAGTGCCCGCTACTCGAAAAGAGATGACCCCCTCGTGCGCGTGTGCGTGCTCAGTGAGAGTGGTCTAAGATTTAAGTAAAAAGACGACATGAACTCGAGCATAAGTTCCTTAAAACCTAACTCCTCGATAGCAAAGATCCCACTATAGATATCAAATCTCTGACATCTCCCGCTAAAATTTTCTCCTCTTGTACGCTCCAGTCAATTGATCGAATGTCTTGATATTTTTTCGACTGGAGGCGGTTGTAGCGGTTGATATGCGCCGGATCCGTGAACTCCAGCGGCGCAGCGGTGTCGCGTCTTTTTGTAGACAATACCTGGAGCTCCGGGCGATGACGGCGACTGCCTTGGGCATGTCCTGAATACATGATCTGTGGACAAATACAAGGATTTTTTGTTTATAAAAATTATGAAGAAGAAAAAGGAGAGGAAAATGAAAGGAGGAGAACAAGAATTTGGAGAAGAGTGTGGAGAGAAAGAAGAAGTTGAATAAAAACCTAAACCAAAAATGTTACCTAGGAGGATAGATGGCTACGAGAGGAAGCGAATCTACGCGCATTGAAGGCTAAACCTCAACCGGCCCTGAAGACAAGGACTGTGTGGGAAGTGAAGCTGGAAATCAGGGGAGGAGGATGGAGATGACCAGAACACGAGCCTATTTAAAGAAGACGAACATGGGTGTGGGCACGGCCGTGTGTTCACCCATGTTAGGGAAATTTAACATTGTGAAACACGGGTTTCGTCGGGACATGTGGTCAAACTTCACCGGAGGGCAGCGTGTCAGGCGGACACGGTCAACAACACGGCCATGTATCAACCTGTGTCCTGCTTAGGCATAGTGCATTAAAATGTACATGAGTAATGACAAGGTTGGATGGATACTTGTATCCTTCTCGAGCAAGACTTCTTCGAATAGAGACATGAGTTTGAACATGGCCGGGTGTCAAGCCGTGTCGTTCTTGGGATGAACATCGTCAAATAGCGACACAGCGCAGAATACGGTCGGGTGACTACCTGTGTCCTTCTCGGGAAGGACTTTGTCGAACAGTGACACAGGTTTGAACATGGCCAGTTGACGACCTGTGTAGAGGCACACAGTCAATAACATGGGTGTGTTTTAACCCGTGTCCTGCTCTAGCTCTTATGGGCAAAAATGCTAGCCAACGGCAAGACCACACACACTGGTGTGTGTGTGTACCCGTGTGGTGCTCGGGATGGAAGCTGCCTAATCCTGGTTTTATATGGGACATGGCTGAGCCCAAGGGTATGTTGTGGACACGACAATGCACACGGGTGTGTGGTTACCCGTGTCCTCCTCTGAATTGGGAATTTCCTCCTAAGTGATTTTTTTTAAAAAATTTCATTAAAACCTAATTTGACTTATACTAAAAATTATATAAACTTAGAAATATTACTACATTTTACGTAATCCTAGTCTAGACGGAGGCAGGTTTCTTGACGAACAAAATCTTGAGGAAGCGCACCGTAGTAAAGTTTTAATCAGTGCCCATTGACTTTAAAATCGTCCTTCTCGGGGTGGGTTAGCTCGATGCTGCCGTAGGGAAAAACTACTTTAACTTGGAAGGGTCCGGACCACTTAGACCTTAACTTCCCTGGGAATAAAGGCAGTCGGGAATTAAAAAGGAAGACTTGGTCACCTTTTTGTCATGTCCTAGGGTTGAGAAGGTGACGGTCATGGAATAGTTTGGTCTTCTCCTTATTAATCCAGGAGTTCTCGTAAGCCATGGTTCTCCACTCATCTAATTTGTTAAGATGAAGTTTTCGTTTCTCCCCTATAGAATTAGTGTCAAAATTCAAAGAGCGTATTGTCCAATACGACTTGTGTTCGAATTCTATAGGTAAGTGACATGATTTATCATAGACTAATCTAAAGGGGGTGGTCCCTATAGGTGTTTTGAAGGCGGTCCTATATGCCCACAAACAATCATTTAGTTTCGTAGACCAATGCTTCTTATTCCCTTCTATAGACTTTTCTATAATCCTCTTAAGTTCTCTATTTGAAACTTCAACTTGACCACTAGTTTGTGGATGATAAAGAGTGATTATCCTATGTGTAACTCCATATTTTTGTAATACTTTATCTAATTGTAGATTACAAAAATGTGAACCCCTATCTCTAATAAGTGCACGTGGTGTGCCAAATTGTGCAAATAAGGTTTTCAAAAATCGGATTTCCACTCTACTATCATTAGTAGGCAAAACTTGTGCTTCAACCCACTTTAATACATAATCTACAACTACCAAAATATTTTTATTCCCGTAAGAAACTGAAAACGGTCCCATAAAGTCAATCTGCCACACATCGAATGCTTCACATTCAAGATTAATTTTTTGCGGCATTTCATGTAATTTAGAAATATTACCTGATTTCTAACAAGAATCACGGGAAAGCACATACCTTTGTGCATCCCTGAATAGAAGGGGCCAGTAAAAACACAATCAAGAACCTTTTTTGCTGAGCGATTTGCTCCATAGTGACCGCAAACATGACCTGAATGACACTGCTCCAGGATATTCCAACCCTCCTATGCTGATACACAACTTCGTATAACGAAATCTGCACATATTCAAAAAAGAAAGGTGTCCTCCCAGAAGCAATATTTCAAGTCAGAGAAAAATTTCTTTTTCTGCTGATATGAAAATTCTTTTAGAAGGACCTTAGCAACAAGATAGTTTGCATAATCGGCAAACCACGGATAATCATGATTTGTATTTGTAGATAAGGCAAATAATGATTCCTCAGGGAATGTATCAAAAATCTTAGATTCATCTAACATTGCTCGTAGTGGATTTTCTAATCGTGAGAGATGGTCTGCCGCTAAGTTTTCAGCTCCTCATTTATCCCTAATTTCCAAATCAAATTCTTGTAATAAAAGAACCCAACGGATTAAACGAGGCTTTGCTTTCACTTTGGCTAACAAATATCTAAGGGCAGAGTGATCTATGTATAATATCACCTTAGACAATGTTAAATAGGATCTAAATTTATTAATGGCAAATACCACTGCTCGAATTTCTTTTTCCGTAGTTGTATAATTCTCCTGTGCATTATTTAGAGTTTTGCTTGCATAATATATAGGGTGAAAGTGTTTGTTATGGCGTTGTCCTAAAATAGCTCATACTGCAAAACTGCTAGTGTCATACATAATCTCAAATGGCTGAGTAAAATCGGGTGCGATCATAATAGGAGAATTAATTAATCTTTCTTTTAAAAACTCAAAGGCATGTAGACACTATTGTTAAAAAAATAAAAGGTGTGTCTTTTTCTAAAAGCCTAGTAACTGGTTTAGCAATTTTAGAGAAGTCTTTAATAAACTGGCGGTAAAATCCAGCATGTCCTAAGAAACTTCTAACTACCTTAACAGAGGTTGGAGGTGGTAACTTTTCTATGGTTTCAATTTTCACTCTATCTACTTGAATTCCTCGGCTTGAGATTTTATGGACAAGAACTAACCCTTCTTGAACCATGAAATGACACTTCTCCCAACAAAGCACTAGTTTTGTTTCCTCACACCTCCTAAGAAGTTTTTCTAAATTATTCAAAGACAAATCAAACGAGTCACCAAAAACAGAGAAATCATCCATAAACACTTCCATAATATCTTCAACATATTCATTAAAGATGGCTAACATGCACCTTTGGAAAGTGGCAGGGTCACTACATAAACCGAATGACACACGTCTATAGGCAAAGGTACCAAATGGGTAAGAGAATGTTGTTTTCTCCTGATCTTTTGGTGCTATAGGAATTTGGAAATATCCAGAAAGTCCATCTAGAAAAGAATAATAAGAATGTCCTGAAAAACATTCTAATATTTGGTCAATGAAAGGAAGAGGGAAATGGACTTTCCAAGTGGCATCGTTTAACTTCCTATAGTCAATACAGACACGCCAACCTATTACCATTCACGTTGGAATTAATTCATTATTATCATTTGGTACAACTGTTAGACCACTCTTCTTAGGAACGACTTGTACATGACTAACCCATGAACTATCTGAAATGGGGTATATCATACCGACATCTAACAACTTAACAATCTCAGCCTTAACTACCTCTTTCATATTTGGGTTTATCCTATGTTGTGGTTGAATAAAAGGTTTATAGTTTTCTTCCAAAAGGATCTTGTGAGTGCAAAAACTAGGATTAATACCTTTTATATCAGGTATTTGTCATGCTATTGCACCTTTACATTTCTTCAGCACAGTTATTAATTTAGCTTTTTCAATATTAGAAATATTAGAGGAGATAATAACTGGGTAAGAAGAATTAGTTCCTAAGAATGTATACTCAAGATGATCCGGATTTTTTTTAGTTCTACTATCGGTGGATCCTTAGTATTATTCTTAAGACCTTCACGATCTCCTTGTGTAATCAAACTATAGTTAGTCGTTCTATTCATCAAAACGCAGTTATCTAGAGAAAATAAATGTTCAACAATGTCTTCATTTTTTTCATCTTCTAGATAATAGTTAGTGATGCAAATTTCTAACGGATCACTGTAATAAAAATTAGAATTCATAGAAGTCATAAAATTATCAACACCACGAGAAAAAGAGCAATAATTTTCATTATCTAAGGATTGTTTCATTGTATTGCCAATTTGAAAAGTGACTTCATCTTCCCCTACTCGCAAAACTAATTTACCATCAAAAACATCAATAAGTGCTCTAGATGTCACTAAGAATGGATGACCTAGTATGAGTGGTACTTCGATATTTTCATCCATAACTAGAATAACAAAATCGGCAGGAAATATAATCTTATCTACCTTAACCAATACATCCTCTACTATTCCTCTAGGGTACTTAACCGATCGATCTGCTAGTTGAATACTCATTCTAGTTCGGCTAATTTCTCCTAGACCTAGTTTCAAATATAGTTTATAAGACATTAAGTTTATACTAGCTCCTAAGTCCGCTAAAGCTTTATTTACATATAAATCACCGATTAAACATGGAATTGAAAATGAACCGGGATCCTTAAGTTTTTGTGGTAATTTGTTTTGTAAAATAGCGTAACATTCTTCACAAAGTGTTACTAAAGATAATTCTTCTATTTTCTTTTTATTTGAGATCAAAATCCTTAAGAAATTTAGCATACTTAGGCATTTGAATGATTTTGGAAAAAGGTAAATTGACATGTAATTGTTTAAACATAGATAAGAATTTACCATATTGCGCATTTATGCACTCCTTGTTAAGCTTTGCTGGATATGGTATTGCTGGTTGATACTCCATTGGTTGCACGTTCATCTCGCTCGATCCCTCACCGCTAGACTCCACTTGGGGCGCTTCCTTCGTTGGCCTTTGGTCTTGTAACTCCTTTCCGCTCCTCAATTGAATGGCTTTTGCATGCTCCCTCGGATTTGTCTTACTATTACCCGTAAGTGTTCCTTGTTGCCTTTCAAAAAAGCTTAACAAGGAGCGCATGGATGCGCAATATGATAAATTCTTATCTATGTGTAAACAATTACATGTCAAATTACCTTTTTCTGAAATCATTCAAATGCCTAAGTATGCTAAATCTCTTAAGGATTTGATCTCAAATAAAAACAAAATAGAAGAATTATCTTTAGTAACACTTAGTGAAGAATGATCCGCAAATTTTAGAAAACAAATTACAACAAAAACTTAAGGATCCCAGTTCATTTTCAATTCCAGGTTTAATCGGTGATTTATAAGTAAATAAAGCTTTAGCGGACTTAGGAGCTACTATAAACTTATTGCCTTATAAACTATATTTTAAATTAGGTCTAGGAGAACTTAGCCCAACTAGAATGAGTATTCAACTAGCAGATCGATCAGTTAAGTACCCTAGAAGAATAGTAGAGGATGTATTGGTTAAGTTAGATTAGTTTATATTTCCTGCCGATATTATTATTCTAGATATGGATGAAAATATCGAAGTGTCACTCATACTAGGTCGCCCATTCTTAGCGACATCTAGAGCTCCTATTGATGTTTTTGATGGTAAATTAGCTTTACGAGTAGGGGAAGATGAAGTCACTTTTCAAATTGGCAATACAATGAAACAATCCTTAGATAATGAAAATTATTGCTCTTTTTCTCATGGTGTTGATAATTTTATGACTTCTATGAATTCTAATTTTTATTACAGAGATCCTTTAGAAATTTGCATCACTAACTATTATCTAGAAGATGAAAAAAATGAAGACATTGTTGAACATTTATTTTTTCTAGATAATTGTGTTTCGATGAATAGAACGACTGAGTATTGTTTGATTACACAAGGAGATCATGAAGGTCTTAAGAATAATTCTACGGATCCACCGATAGTAGAACTAAAAAAATTACCGGATCATCTTGAGTATGCATTCTTAGGAACTAATTCTTCTAACCCAGTTATTATCTCCTCTAATCTTTCTAATACTGAAAAAGCTAAATTAATAACTGTGCTGAAGAAATATAAAGGTGTAATAACAAGGCAAATATCTGATATAAAAGGTATTAATCCTAATTTTTGCACTGACAAGATCCTTTTGGAAGAAAACTATAAACCTTTTATTCAACAACAACATAGGCTAAACCCAAATATGAAAGAGGTAGGTAAGGCTGAGATTGTTAAGTTGTTAGATGCCGGTATGATATACCCCATTTCAGATAGTTCATGTGTTAGTCATGTACAAGTCATTCCTAAGAAGGGTGGTCTAACAGTGGTAGCAAATGATAAGAATGAATTAATTCCAATGTGAACGTTAACAGGATGGCGTGTCTGTATTGACTATACGAAGTTAAACGATGCAACTAGGAAAGACCATTTCCCTCTTCCTTTCTTTGACAAAATATTAGAACGTTTATCAGGACATTCTTATTATTATTTTCTAGATGGACTTTCTGGATATTTCCAAATTCCTATAGCACCAGAAGACCAGGAGAAAACAACATTCACTTGCCAATTTGGTACCTTTACCTATAGACGTATGCCATTCGGTTGATGTAATGCACCCGCCACTTTCCAAAGGTGCATGTTAGCAATCTTTAATGAATATGTTGAAGATATTATGGAAATATGTATGGATAATTTCTCTGTTTTTGGTGACTCGTTTGATTTGTGCTTGAATAATTTAGAAAAAGTTCTTAGGAGGTGTGAGGAAACAAACCTAGTGCTTAGTTGGGAGAAGTGCCATTTCATGGTGCAAGAAGGGTTAGTACTTGGCCATAAAATCTCAAGCTAAGGAATTCAAGTAGATAGAGCGAAAATTGAAACCATAGAAACATTACCACCTCCAACCTCCGTTAAGGCAGTGAGAAGTTTCTTAGGACATGTTGGATTTTTTCGCTAGTTTATTAAAGACTTCTCTAAAATCGCTAAACCACTTATTAGGATTTTAGAAAAAGACACACCTTTTATTTTTGAACAAGAGTGTCTATATGCTTTTGAGTTCTTAAAAGAAAGATTAATTAATTTTCTTATTATGATCGGACCCAATTTTACTCAGCCATTTGTGATCATGTGTAATGCTAGAAGTTTTGTAGTAGGAGCTGTTTTTGGACAATGCCAAAACAAACGCTTTCACTGTATATATTATGATAGCAAAACTCTTAATAATGCGTAGGAGAATTATACAACTACAGAAAAAGAACTTGTAGCAGTGGTATTTGCCTTTGATAAATTTAGATCCTATTTAACATTGTCAATGGTGATAGTATACACAGATCACTCTGCCCTTAGATATTTGCTAGCCAAAGCGGAAGCAAATCCTCGTTTATTCCGTTGGGTTCTTTAATTGCAAGAATTTGATTTGGAAATTAGGGATAAACGAGGAGCGCAAAACTTAGCGACAGACCATCTCTCATGATTAGAAAATCCACTACGAGCAATGTTAGATGAATCTGAGATTTCTGATACATTCCCTGAGGAATCGTTATTTGTCTTATCTACAAATACAAATCCTGATTATCCATGGTTTGCTGATTATGCAAACTATATTGTGTCTAAGGTCCTTCCAAAAGAATTTTCATATATGCAGAAAAAAAAATTTTTCTCTGACTTGAAATATTACTTCTGGGAGGACCCCTTTCTTTTTCGAATATGTGCAGATTCTGTTATACGAAGGTGTGTATCAGCGGAGGAGGGTTGGAAAATCCTGGAGCAGTGTCATTCAGGTCCTGCTGGTGGTCACTCTGGAGGAAATCGCTCAGCAACAAAGGTTCTTGATTGTGGTTTTTATTGGTCACTTCTATTCAGGGATGCCCAAAGGTGTGTGCTTTCATGTGATTCTTATCAGAAATCAGGTAATATTTCTAAATTACTTGAAATGCCGCAAAAATTTATTCTTGAATGTTAAGTATTCGATGTATGGGGGATTGGCTTTATGGGACCGTTTCTTCTTACGAGAATAAATATATTTTGGTAGTTGTAGATTATGTATCAAAGTGGGTTGAATCACAAGCTTTTCTTACTAATGATAGTAGAGTAGTAATCTGATTTTTGAAAACCTTATTTGCATTATTTGGCACACCACATGCATTTATTAGCGATAGGGGCTCACATTTTGTAATCTACAGCTAGATAAAGTATTACAAAAATATGGAGTTACATATAGGATAGCCACTCCTTATCATCCACAAACTAGTGGTCAATTTGAAGTTTTAAATAGAGAACTTAAGTGGATCATAGAAAAGTCTATAGAAGGGAATAGGAAGTAATGGTCTAGGAAACTAAATGATTGTTTGTGGGCATATAGGATCTCCTTCAAAACACCTATAGGGACCACCCCCTTTAGATTAGTCTATGGTAAATCATGTCACTTGCCTATAGAATTAGAACACAAGTCATATTGGGCAATACATTCTTTGAATTTTGAAACTAATTTTATAGGGGAGAAACAAAAACTTCAGCTTAACAAATTAGATGAGTGGAGAACCATGGCTTACGAGAACTTCCAGATTTATAAGAAGAAGACCAAACTATTCCATGACCCCACCTTCACAACCCTAAGACATTCCAAAAAGGTGACCAAGTCCTCCATTTTAAATCCCGACTGCGTTTATTCCCATGGAAGTTAAGGTCTAAGTGGTCCGGACCCTTCAAAGTTAAAGAAGTCTTTCCCTACGGCACCGTCGAGCCAACCCACCCTGAGAAGGGCGATTTTAAAGTCAAAGGGCATCGATTAAAACTTTACTACGGTGCGCTTCCTCAAGATTTTGCTCGTTAAGAAACTTGCATCCGTCTATACTAGGATTACGTAAAATGTAGTAGTATTTCTAAGTTATATAAAATTTTTAGTGTAAGTCAAGTTAGGTTTTAATGAAACTTTTTTCAAAAAACTCACTTAGGAGGAAATTCCCAATTCAGAGGAGGACACGGGGAACCAGACGCCCGTGTGCATTGCCGTGTCCACAACACACACTTGGGCCAGTCGTATCCAATAAAAAACCAGGAGTAGACTGGTTCCATCCCAAGCACCACAGGGGTACACACACGCTTTTGTGTGTGGCCTTGTCGTTGGCCAGCATTTTTGCCCATATGCTCCAGAGCAAGACACGAGTCAAAACAAACCCATGTTACTGACTTTGTGCCTCTACATAGGTCGTCACCTGGCCATGTTCAAACCCATGTCATTGTTTGATGAAGTCTTTCCCGAGAAGGACACGGGTAATCACTCGGTCGTGTTCTGCTCTGTGTCGCTATTCGACGATGTTCGTCCTGAGAAGGACACGGCTTGACACCCGACCATGTTCAAACCCGTGTCTCTATTCACCGAAGTGTTGACCGAGAAAGGCACGGGTATCCACCCAGCCGTGTCATTACCCGTGTGTATTATAATGCACTGTGCCCTTGTAGGACACTGGTTGATATACAGCCGTGTTGTTGACCATGTACGCCTGACACGCTGCCCTCCCGTGAAGTTTGACCACGTGTCCCGATGAAACCCGTGTTACACGCGGTTAAGATTCCCTAACACAGGTGAACACACAGTTGTGTGGGCACCCGTGTTCGTCTTCTTTAAATAGGGTCGTGTTTTGGTCATCTCCATATTTCTCCCACGATGTCCAGCTTCACTTCCTGCACAGTCCTTATCTCTAGGGCTGGTTGAGGTTTATCCTTCAACGCCTGTAGATTCGCTTCCTCTCGGAGCCATCTATCCTCCTAGGTAATATTTTTGTTTTGGGTTTTTATTCAACTTCTTCTTTCTCTCCACTCTCTTCTCCAAATTCTTGCTCTCCTCCTTTCATTTTCCTCTCCTTTTTCTTCTTCATCATTTTTATAAACAAAAAATCCTCGTATTTGTCCATAGATCATGTCTTCAGTACGTTCCCAAGGCTATCTCCGTCGTCGCCCGGAGCTCCAGGCATTGTCTACGGAAAGGCGCGATGCTGCTGCGCCGCTGGAGTTCATGGATCCAGCGCATATCAACCGTGTTGGGAACATTGGAAAATATGTACCTGATTTGAAGAAGCCTCACCTTACTCAATGATATACATCAAGGTGTATTTGATGTATTTTGAGTTACCTTGTGCAGGTTAAGTAATTGCAGGGAAAGCTGAGAAGTTTCTAAGTCCATGTGTCGACACCTAGAAGAAAAGTGTCGACACTTAAGAAGACTTGTGTCGACACCCAGAGAAGCAGTGTCGACACTTGGAGTAATTGTGTCGACACCAGGAATGCAGAGTCGACACCAGAAGCAAAGTGTCAACACTAGGAGCCTGTGTCGACACTCAATGAAGAAATATCCAGAGAAGCTGTGTCGACACTTAAAAGCAGTGTCGACACCTAGAGGAACTTTGTCGACATCAGAAAGTATCGACACTAGAAGATGTGTCGACACTTAGCAAAACATCAACAAATTTCAAGTACAAGTGTCGACACTAGGAGGCTGTGTCGACACTGAGCAAACTTCAACAGAGTTTAAGTACAAGTGTCGACATAATGAAGAATGTGTCGACACACAGCAAAAGTCTCAACACATGAAGAAAGTGTCGACACTAGGGGCTGTGTCGACACTCAGCAAATTTCAATGAAGTCTAAGTACAAGTGTCGACACAAAGGAGATGTGTCGACACTCAGCAAAAGTATCAACATTGAAGGCATGTGTCGACACCAAGAAGATGTGTCGACACTTAACAAGTTCAACAATAAGAAGATGTGTCGACACAATGGAGTTGTGTCAACACTTAGCAGAATTCAACTAAGTACTAAAGAAGAAGGACTTGTGTCGACACACAATATCAGTGTCGACACATGTTGAAGAAGCAGTGTCGAGAAGCAGATTCTACAACACAAGGAGTTGTGTCGACACCATGAAGGCTAGTGTCGACACTTAGTCTACTTGTGTCGACACTTGGTCTATAAGTGTCGACACTTAAAGACTGACTGTCTCGACACTTTCAGACAATTACAGAAAATTCAAGAAGTGACTGTATGACTTGACAGATGCCATTCCAGCCGGTCTACTGCAACTGTCAGAACTGTTAGAAGTCTGTTAGAAACCGGATCAGCCGGTCACCATGAAGAAAGCCTATATAAAGGCTTATTCTGTCAACAGAAGAAGATGATCAACACAATCAAAGGAAGATTAACACATCAAAGAGAGTGATCAAGCAATTCATTGAAGAATCAATTTAAGTAATCAGAAGATCTAAGAAGTTGGAGAGAGAGAGCTCCTTCTAAGAAGACAGTTGTGGAACCAGGCTATGAAGAAAGTTTCAGATTGAGATCTGATTCTTAAGTCAGCAGTGAATGAAGATCATCTGCATAGATACTCAAACCTACTGTGTTCTAAATTCAAGAAGCTTTGAAGGAAGCTAAGGGAGGTTGATCTCAGCAAAGTTCTTCCAAGAACTCTTCAAGAAACCAGACAACTCTTCTCTCTCATTCTGAGTTGTATGTTTACACTTTGAAATTTTAATTTCTTGTAGTATCCTAAGGGATCTGAGTTGTAAGCCTGAAATTATAAAGGCTGAGTGGTAGGGCCTATGTGCCTGAGTGTAGGAGATTCATTTCTCTGAGTGTAGGCCTTGTTGAGGGCTGAGTGTAGGCCTTGTTGAAGGCTGAGTGTAGGTCTTGGTGAAGACTGAGTGGTAGGGCTGTGTGCCTGAGTTGTACGAACCTGTTTGGCTTTCTGAGTGTAAGATCTGAGGATCTGAGGAATAGTGGAGAAGTTGGGCCGAATCTAGTACACTACTAGATAGCCGAAGGGGGAAAGTGGATGTACCCAGACCTTGGGGAACCACTATAAATCTCTATGTTCTCTGTGTGTGAATATTGCTGTGATTGCTGTTTAAAGTTCTGTGAATGCTGTGATTTATTCTGCCAGTAAATTTTAAAAAGATTTAGGTCACCTATTCACCCCCCGCCCCTCTAGGTGATTAGGTACAATTTCTTTCAAGTGGTATCAGGGTCAGGTTACTCAAAAAGGACATAACAGTCTGAGTAAAGATCCTGTTGGCAGATTCAGTATAATCAAGAAAATCAAGAAAATGGGTTCAACAGAAAATAACAAAGAACTAGGATCCATGAAGTTTCCAATCTGCAGAAAGGAGATTTTTGGCATTTGGAAAGAAAGGGTTAGACTATTTATGGAAGCCTCTGACCCTAGAATCTATATCACAGTCAAAGAAGGGACATATGTGCCTATGAAAGTATCTGTGTTAGATGCAAATCAAAGAACTCCAAAAGACTATTCTGAAATGACCAAGGATGAGATTATTCTGGCCACAATGGACAAGAGGGCTCAGAATATAATTGTAAGTGCAATAGATGATGCCACATTCCAGAATTTGATACATTGTAAAACATCAAAGGAAATGTGGGACACACTGATAGTGTACATGGAGGGCTCTGGAGAAGTTAGACATGATAAAAAGTCTTTGTTAAACCAAGAGTATGAGAGCTTCAGACAAGGAATGTCTGATAACATAACTGAGTGCTACAAGAAATTCTAAAGGATAGTTAATGAGTTAATGTCCTATGGAAGAGAATTCAGCAATTATGAGCTGAATGATAAGTTCTTGAGATCCCTAACTAAAGATTGGGATACTAAGATTTGTGCCATAAGGGAAATGGCCAAATTAGCAGACATTCCTCCTCCAATATTGTTTGGAAAACTGTTATCATATGAGATGCAGTTGATGGTAAGGAAGGAGGAGGAGAAGACTACAAGAATTGAGCATAAAGAAAGAGTTGTGGCTCTCAATACAGAAGCCACTAGGAAATATAAAAGTAAGTCTCCATTCCACCTCCAAAAGTTGCTGAGACTGAGACAGATGAGTCAGAAAGCAAGAATTCTGAAAGCAGTGACAGTGATGAGGACTTTGCAGCTTTCACAAGACATTTTCAGAAGTTTCTAAAGAAGAAACAGTGGAGGTCTAAGCCATCCACTTCACAGAAGTCATCAAAGAATGACAGGAGAAAGGCCAAGTCAAGTAAAACTACTTCTTCAAAGATAGTTTGTTATTGTTGTAACAGACAAGGACATGTTGTTGCTGACTGTCCAGAGAAAAGGAAAGAGTCAACTGATAAGAAGAAGACTCAGATCAAGGCCAAAAAGGAAAGGTCCTTTGTTGCTAAGAAGGACAAAAGTCTGTCTGATATGTATCTTCAGAAACTGATTCAGAAGCTGAAGCTTATATTGGACTGTTTGCTGAAAAGAAGAAGAGGAGTTCATCCAGTTAATTAACTCTATATATGAGCATGAGGACACTCAGTGCCAGGGACTAATGGCCTTATCAGAAGGAGACAGAATCCAGGATCAACCTGGACCTAGTCAGGTACAAAATTGTTCTGATAGTTAAATTTCTAGTACTGAGTTAGATTCAGATACATCATCATCAAGTGATGACAGTGGATCTGAATCTGAAGGAGACATTCATCAATTAATTGATGAATATAAAGTAGTGTTGCAAGCTTTGAAGAAAAGCAAATCCTTGGACAAGAGTCAGGCTAAGGAGATTGTTAATCTCAAAGTGGCTGCAACAGATTTTGATAAGTTGCTTGATCAGAAACTAAATGAAATAGCCAGGCTGAAGAACATTACTGTTATTCAGATGGGGACTATTACATTCAAGAATGATCAAATCAGAAATCTGGAGATTAGTCTTCAGAAATAGAGAGATATTATTGCAAGGTTTTCTAAACCAAAGTCTGTTCTACCTTTGATAGATGAGTTCATTTCTCAAAAAGGTAAAACTGGATTAGGGTTTACTAAACCTGCCAGGACTGTTCAGTCCAAGTCTAAGGGCAAAGCCCAAGTACTCAACAAGAACCCTGTTGTAGACAAAACAGTCAGGGTTGTACCTAAACAAAAGTACAATAGATTTGAGTGCTGGTGCTGTGGCAAGAGAGGCCACTTTGCCATAGACTGTTAGCATAATTCAAGTGCCAAAGTGAGTAGCAATCTGCCTGCTAGAAAAGCTACAGGTAGTTTTGTTAAGAGGCAAACTAACCAGCACCAAGGACCCAAGAATTCTTTTGGTTCTAAGGTTAACTAATCTGTTTTGCAGGTGAGTCCAAGTGGTCATACCCCAATATGGTACTTGGACAGTGGATGTTCCAGGCACATGACTGGAACTAGGGGATTGCTTAAGGACTATACACCAATCAAGGATGGTCCTAAAGTCACCTTTGGTGGTTCTGAAAAAGGAATCATCAAAGGCTTTGGTAACATTTCTATCAACCTTATTACAATTACTCATGTGGCTTATGTTAAAGGTTTGAAACACAACCTTACTAGTATAAGTCAGCTGAGTGATTTAGGATATGATATCTCATTTGTCAAAGATGGTTGTCATATCAGGAGGTCAAATGATCAAAAGATCATTCTGACAGGTTATAGTAAGAGAAATGTTTATTGTCTAGACATTATGTGTGAGAATAATGCTTCTCCTGTGTGTCTTGTAGCTGATGAGAAAGTCTCTCATTATGTCAAACAGCACAAGAGGCTAGCTCATCTTAACTATAAGACAATTGGTCAACTCTATTGTAAAGAGTTAGTGAGGAATGGTCCTCAGGTTAAGTGTATTAAGGATGAGATATGCTCAGCTTGTCAAAAGTGCAAGCAGACCAAATCCACCTTTAATAGCATTGAGAACAAAGATTCTGTGAGGTATTTATACCTCTTGCATATGGATCTATTTGGTCCTATGCCAGTTCACAGCCTAGGTAGGAAGGTCTACACTTTTGTGGTTGTAGATCACTACTCAAGGTTTTCCTGGGTGTTCTTCCTTAGACAAAAATCTGAAACACCTAATATCTTTTATAGTTTTGTCAAACAAATTCAGAATGAGTTAGACAGTACAATGGTCAAAATAAGAAGTGACCATGGTACTGAATTCCAGTCTGATAGTTTTACAAAGCTATGTGAAGAGTTTGGGATATTTCAGGAATTTTCCTCACCAAGAACACCTCAGCAAAATGGTAATGCTGAAAGGAAAAATAGGACCTTGATTGAAGCTGGTAGAACCCTATTAAGTAACACATCTCTCCCTGAATATTTCTGGGCTGAGGCAGTTAATACTGCATGTCATGTGATTAATAGGGCTACTATCACCAAGAGTCACAATAATACCCCCTATGAGATTGTGAAAGGCAGAAAACCAAATCTATCCTATTTCAGGATCTTTGCTTGAAAATGCTATATACTTAACAATGGTAAGTCTTACTTAACAAAGTTTGCTGTCAAATCCCAAGAGGGGATCTTTGTTGGGTACAACAACAACAACAGTAAGGCTTATAGGGTCTACAACTTGACTACTCAAGTTGTAGAAGAGTCAGTACATGTAGTATTTGATGAAGCTAGACTCATTAACAATGAATTATCTAGAAGTATTTGCAGCTCCACAGGTGTGACTGAGAAGATGGACAAGCTCACTATAGAAGAAGGTCCTACTGCAAGTCAGCAAGTAGGAGAAGGTGGCTGCTGTCTATGGGGAGTACTAGATGCACCTGATGCAGAAGAAGACCAAGGAGTGCAGCAAGTTGAAGAAGCTGAAGGTGTACAACCAGAAAATAGGATGCCTCCAACAAATAGACATCTAAAAGATCATCCAGCTAATTAAATTATTGGTGATCTCAGATAAGGGGTACAAATAAGGTGCAGAAATCTAAGCTCAGTACTCTACTCCAGTTTTCTATCCCAAGTAGAGCCAAAGAAATTTGAAGAAGCCATCCTAGACCCTCACTTGATTGAGGCTATGCAAGAGGAGCTGAACCAGTTCAAAAGATGCAATGTCTGGGAGCTTGTTACTAAACAAAAAGACCACAACATAATTGGAACCAAGTGGATCTTTACGAACAAGTTGGATGAACATGGAGTGATTATAAAGAACAAAGCAAGACTGGTTGCTAAGGGATATAGGCAGGAAGAAGGTATTGACTTTGATCAGACCTTTGCTCCAGTAGCCAGACTGGAGGCAATAAGGATGTTCTTGGCCTATGCAACCTATCAAGGGTTTAAAGTATACCAAATGGATGTTAAGTCAGCTTTTCTGAATGGAAATCTGAAAGAAGAAGTCCATGTGGAACAGCCATTAGGTTTTGTTGATTCTATCAAACCTAATTATGTTTATAGACTTAGGAAGGCTTTGTATGGGTTAAAACAAGCCCCTAGGGCTTGGTATGAAACCCTGTCTAGTTTCCTCATTGAGAATAAATTTACAAGGGGGAAAATAGACAAGTCTCTTTTCCTTAGGGAATCTAGAGGAAAGATCATTCTAGTCCAAATATATGTAGATGACATCATATTTGGGTCTACTGAAAGTAGTCTTTGCAAAAAGTTTGCAAACCCTATGCAAGGACAATTTGAAATGAGCAGTATGGGGGAACATAAGTTCTTCTTGGGTCTCCAAGTTAGACAGACTGAGGATGGTTTATCCATATGCCAGTCTAAGTTCACCCTAGAATTAATAAGGAAGTATGGTATGGAATCATCCACTACCATGAAAACTCCTATGGGGTCAACAATGTCTCTTAGCAAAGATGATGCAGGGAAACCTGTAGATGAGACTTTGTATAGAGGGATAGTTGGCTCCCTATTGTATTTGACTGCAAGTGGACCAGATATCATCTATGCTACATGTGCCTGTGCTAGGTACCAAGCTTGCCCTAAAGAATCTCATTTGACAGCAGTCAAAAGAATTCTGAGATATCTTAAGGGCACTCCTTATCTAGGCCTTTGGTACACTAGGAATGGAGACTTTGAACTGACAGATTATTCAGATGCAGATTTTGCAGGCTGCAAGGAAGATAGGAAAAGTACTACAGGAACCTGTCAATTCCTAGGTGGAAGACTGATATCATGGAGTAGCAAGAAGCAAACAAGTGTGGCTATCTCCACAGCAGAATCAGAGTATGTTGCTGTAGGAAGTTGTTGTGCTCAACTTCTATGGATTCAACATCAGCTAGAAGACTATGGTATTCAAGTAAGTAGAACACCTCTATTTTGTGGTTCTACTAGTGCTATTTCTATTGCTAACAATCCTGTCTCCCATAGTAGGACTAAGCACATAGAAATAAAATACCATTTTCTAAGAGAACATGTGGAAAAAGGAGATATTTCACTAGAGTATATTAATACAGATAATCAACTAGCTGACATGTATACTAAGCCATTAGATGAAACCAAATTCAATAAATTTAAAACTGAATTAGGTATGATAAACTTAGAATAGTTTACAAAAAAAATTGGTTAAGTAAAAAGGTGTCGACACACAGAGTTGTCTGTGTTAACACAGAAAAATGGTGTCGACATTTTAGAGAAACGGTGTCGACACTTCTAGGAAGTCGGTGTCGACACTTCAGAGAATTAGTGTCGACACATGCAGTGTAGGTGTCGACACATCCAAGGTGGTGTCGACACTTAAGCTTTACTCAGAATTAGTCTAGTAAAGTCTCGACTAAGTGTCGAGCTAAGTGGTGTCGACACATAAACACGTGTCGACACATATATTCTGTCAACTATACTTGTGTCGACACATAGTTGTCGAGACATTATAAGTTTGTGTCGACACTTTTCAACAGTGTCGACACAATTTAAGTATTTTGACGCGCCCTTTCATCTTCGATTCTAGAAAGGTATAAATAGGTTTTTGTCATTGTCTTTCGACACGCTCACCAAAGTTTCGAGACCAAACTTGTGTGTCGACAGCTCTCTTCTCTAATTCAAATTTCTTCAAACCCTAATGGCGCCCAACCTAGAAGAGAATATGAATGAAGGATATGAACTCGTGCGCCACGTATTTGATGATGCGGAACCTGATATCAAAGGCGTGATAACCCTAATAGCAGAGACTGGGTTAGAATTTCTTATTTCAGAACCGATCAAGATCTGGAAGAAGGAGGTCCTTGAGTTTCTGAATGCAGCATCACTAGATGAATCAGGACTTAAGATTAAGTCAAGAGTTCATGGAACTACGGTAAAGGTCACACAGAAGAGTCTGAGGAAGGTACTTCAGCTATCAAGGACAAAGGAAGAAGAAGATGTTTCTGCTTCTAAGACTAGAGAAGCACTAACATGGTGTGGACTTGATTCTAACATGAAAATTGGATCTGTTTTCAAAAAAAAAGGAATGAACATGCAGGGCAAATATTTATCTGAAATTGTTGGCAAGGTTATCCTAAGCAAACCTGGAGGACATGATAGAATATCTTCTCATATGTTTAGTCTAATGACAATAATTATCTTCCAACTCGAAACTGATTGGTCTGCAGTTGTGTTTGAGAAGATAAAAGAGAGTATGAAGAAACCCAATTTGTGAAGAATACTGAGTCTATATCAAGCTGGTAGTATACCAGAAGTGATGAATCAAGCAGCTGGATCTAAGATTAACCACATGAGGAGAATGGATTTGAGAATCTTCTCTAGATGGGATTGAGTATTGACCAATGAACTGTCATCTCCTGTGAAGGAAACACCCCAGAAAAAGAAGAAGAAGACAGCCCCTGTGGCTCAGGAATCCTCAAGCAGTTCTGAAGAGCAAGTAGTGTTCACTCCTGATGAAGAAGAAACTGGAAATGCTAGACAATCTCCAGCTAGACAAGAAGATGCAGAGAGGCAGGGGGAGCTACCCTCAGCAAGCCCTATTCACCAGGATTCAATCCAGGGGAGCCTCTACTTGTGGAAGAGCCAACTCCACTAGAGAGTGAACAAGCTACCCAAACAATACTTGAGGTAATAACTGAAATTAATAAATTATATTTTCCTATTGAGGATGATGTTTTGTCTGATTCATTACCTAATGTTAATCAGCAAACACAGACACATAGCCAACCTCAGGATGTTGTCATGGAGGACACATCTATTGCTGATCAAGTTGTTGATGATATAAGAGATTCTCCACCCCATCCTCAACAGGAATTTATCCTATAAGAGCTGTTCCTTGACCTTCTACAAACAGACATTGAAGTGGAGAAAGCTGCTGCTGAGGGGGAGAAAGTTAATATTGAGGGGGAGCAAGTGGAGATTGAAGAAGAAACTACAATCAAAGAAACTGAAGTGCCAAAGAATGCTGAGCAGGTTCCTAGGACTGACAAGGATTTACCTTCCAGCCCTAAGGAAAGGGTTGATATAGCTAGCACATCTGCTTCAGAGGATGAAGAGGCTGCAAGAGCCAAGAAGAGGAAATTTCAAGTCTTCAAGAGGAGGAGCCAGACATATAAAAAGGCACTGCAAATAATTGCACCACAGCCTGCCCCATCTACAGATTTCAGTTCTCTGATGGAATCATTGCAGATAAAGATGGATGAGCAAAGACAGGCTTTGCAATCTTATATGGATGAAGGGCATAAGTCATTGCAGTTTGATCTGGCCCAAGACATCAAATCAATTAGATTTGAAATGAATCTGAATAAGAGAGAAATGATTGACTGCTTCCATAAGGGAGGAAATGCAGTAGTCTATCTGGCCACACATCAAGAAAAACTGAAGACAAAACTTGAAGAGCTTGAAATGAAGCAAGGTATGTCCTGGAGAATCAGCTGAGAATGAATGATAATTTAACAGCTTCTCATAAGGCAATAGTAACAAAAATGAAGAATATAGCTTATGCCCATACTGCAGCTATGACTACAGCCAAGGAAGAATTTGACAAAGCATTGCAAGAGAGCCTAACTGCTGTTACTTCTGCATTTCAGGATTCTCAGAAGCTAATAACTGAAAAGCTCCAAAGGTTGAAACCTTTCTACAAAGATGGAGTAAATTATCTGAATGCACAGATAATATTCCAGAAAGATGATCTTAGAGATCACATTGAAAGAGAAGTTATGAAGGGGGAGAGGGTGTTAGTCAAAGCCATCTCTGATCATGCCAAATGGATTTCAAATTCCATCAGAGCCACCCTTGGATATCCTCCATTATGTGATGATGACAATGTAGCAGAGTCTGGGATTAATCCTGCATATCTTGGAGGGGAGCAAGCTAAAGTGGCTCAAGTAATATACCCTCCACCAGACTTTGATATGATACATCAAGATATACAGTCAATGTATAGCCCTCCTGAGGGAGTTCAGAATGTCATCATTGAGAAAGTGGTTCAGCCAGTGCAAGAGGCAATTCTGAAAGAACAAGAAGCTTTGCTAAAGGAACAAGAGACTCAATTATCTAAGAAAAGGTTCAGAGAGCAAGCTGAACTTAGTCCTGATTTTGAGCAATGGAGCCCCACTTCCAGGAATATCATCTTGACTACATGGAAGGCTGCCAAGGACAATATCCAGGATAGAAACAAGTGGTATTCTGAACTGGAGTGGAGGAAGCATGAGAACAGGCAAGAGGCAATTGTTCAATATAGAAGAAAGGCTAAGATGGGAAAGCTACCTCCTAATGCACAGGAGCCTAGCAGGTACTTTCCTAAGCCTTATCATTATTTTGAAAGGCAAAAGATCAAGGCAGAAGAGTTGAAAAATAAAGACCTTAAAGGCAAGAAGCCTGCTGCTGATGATGATAATGAAGCCCCAGTTCAAGCAAAGTTACAATCTGGAAAGGGGATTGTAATCAAAGAACCAGAGCAGCAAAAGGATAGACATTTACTTAAGTTTACAAGTTGTAATCTTTTGTAGTAAACTCAATGTAAACTGTTAATTAATGTAAATGTTGAATTTTGAAAGAACAATGTTATATGTTCATCTATTACATTAATTGTTCTTGAGATAATGGTATATACATGTTTTGTTCATGCACGTTTAAGTATTTTCCCTTTCATGTATTACTGTTTTACATCATACTGTGAATTTGTTATGTATGGTGTATATCATTAACTAAGGGTTATGACTTCTCCAAATAAGGGGAAATTGTTGGGTTCATTGGAAAATATGTACCTGATTTGAAGAAGCCTCACCCTACTCAATGATATACATCAAGGTGTATTTGATGTATTTTGAGTTACCTTGTGCAGGTTAAGTAATTGCAGGGAAAGCTGAAAAGTTTCTAAGTCCATGTGTCGACACCTAGAAGAAAAGTGTCGACACTTAAGAAGACTTGTGTCGACACCCAGAGAAGTAGTGTCGACACTTGGAGTAATTGTGTCGACACCAGGAATGCAGAGTCGACACCAGAAGCAAAGTGTCGACACTAGGAGGCTGTGTCGACACTCAATGAAGAAATGTCCAGAGAAGCTGTGTCGACAGTTAGAAGCAGTGTCGACACCCAGAGGAACTTTGTTGACATCAGAAAGTGTCGACACTAGAAGATGTGTCGACACTCAGCAAAACATCAACAAAGTTCAAGTACAAGTGTCGACACTAGGAGGCTGTGTCGACACTCAGCAAACTTCAACAGAGTTTAAGTACAAGTGTCGACATAATGAAGAATGTGTCGACACACAGCAAAAGTCTCAACACATGAAGAACGTGTCGACACTAGGAGGTTGTGTCGACACTAGGAGGTTGTGTCGACACTCAGCAAATTTCAATGAAGTCTAAGTACAAGTGTCGACACTCAGCAAAAGTATCAACACTTAAGGCATGTGTCGACACCAAGAAGATGTGTCGACACTTAATAAGTTCAACACAAGAAGATGTGTCGACACAAAGGAGTTGTGTCGACACTTAGCAGAATTCAACTAAGTACTAAAGTAGAAGGACTTGTGTGGACACACAATATCAGTGTCGACACATGTTGAAGAAGCAGTGTCGAGAAGTAGATTCTACAACACAAGTAGTTGTGTCGACACCATGAAGGCTAGTGTCGACACTTAGTCTACTTGTGTCGACACTTGGTCTATAAGTGTCGACACTTAAAGACTGACTGTCTCGACACTTTCAGACAGTTACGGAAAATTCAAGAAGTGACTGGATGACTTGACAGCTGCCATTCCAGCCGGTCTACTGCAAATGTCAGAACTGTCAGAAGTCTGTTAGAAACCGGATCAGCCGGTCACCATGAAGAAAGCCTATATAAAGTCTTATTCTGTCAACAGAAGAAGATGATCAACACAATCAAAGGAAGATTAACACATCAAAGAGAGTGATCAGGCAATTCATTGAAGAATCAATTGAAGTAATCAGAAGATCTAAGAAGTTGGAGAGAGAGAGAGCTCCTTCTAAGAAGACAGCTATGGAACCAGGCTGTGAAGAAAGTTTCAGATTGAGATCTGATTCTTAAGTCAGCAGTGAATGAAGATCATCTGCATAGAGACTCAACCCTACTGTGTTCTAAATTCAAGAAGCTTTGAAGGAAGCCAAGGGAGGTTGATCTCAGCAAAGTTATTCCAAGAACTCTTCAAGAAACCAGACAACTCTTCTCTCTCATTCTGAGTTGTAGGTTTACACTTTGAAATTTTAATTTCTTGTAGGATCCTAAGGGATCTGAGTTGTAAGCCTGAAATTATAAAGGGTGAGTGGTAGGGCCTGTGTTCCTGAGTGTAGGAGATTCATTTCTTTGAGTGTAGGCCTTGTTGAGGGCTGAGTGTAGGCCTTGTTGAAGGCTGAGTGTAGGTCTTGGTGAAGACTGAGTGGTAGGGATGTGTGCCTGAGTTGTAGGAACATGTTTGGGGTTCTGAGTGTAAGATCTGAGGATCTGAGGAATAGTGGACACCTGGGATGCAGAGTGTAAGCAGTGTCGACACTTGGAGTCATTGTGTCGACACCTGGGATGCAGAGTCGACAACAGATAGAAAATGTCGACACAAGGAGCTGTGTCGACACTCAGTGAAGAAAAGTGCAGACAGAAAGTGTCGACACAAGGAGCTGTGTCGACACTTAGTAAAGCTGTGTCTACACCAGAAAGTGTCGACACTTGGAGCTGTGTCGACACTCAGCAAAAGTCTGCAGAGACTAAGTACAAGTGTCGACACTCAACACAATGTGTCAACACTAAGCAGAAGAGTCAGCATTTGAAGTATGTGTCGACACCCAGAACAATGTGTCGACACACAGCTGAAGACTCAACACTTGAAGAAAGTGTCGACACAAGGAGCTGTGTCGACACTTAGCAAAGAACAGAATTATTTCCAAAATATTCTAAGTACAAGTGTCGACACTAAAGGAATGTGTTGACACTCAGCTGAAGTCTCAACAGAAGAATCAAGTGTCGACACAAGGAGCTGTGTCGACACTCAGTAAGAATCAACATAGAAGATTATGTGTCGACACCAAGAAGCTGTGTCGACACTTAACAGATACAACACAAGAAGTTGTGTCGACACAAAGGTGATGTGTCGACACTTAGAAGAATACAGCTAAAGAAAGAAGATGAAGTACTTGTGTCGACACTCAATTTCAGTGTCGACACATGAAGAAGAATCTGTGTCGAGACAAACAAGGAAATGTGTCGACACCTTGTAGACTTGTGTCGACACTTACACAACATGTGTCGACACTTGGACTATAAGTGTCGACACTTTAAAACAGAAAGTCTCGACACTTACAGACAGTTAGAGATTTTCAAGAAATGACTGGATGACTTGACAGCTGCCGTTCCAGCCAGTCTACAGCACCTGTCAGAGATATCAGAAGTCAGTTATGGACCGGACCAGCTGGTTACCATGAAGAAGGCCTATAAATAGGCATCGACAGTTTACAGAAATTGTGAATCAGATTATTATTCAAAAGTTCAGTTTGTTGAAAAACAAATTATTGAAGTGGTACCAAGAGTATCAACACAAGAAGATCTTGCAGTCCAAGTGCAGATCTAAGTAGTTGGAGTGAGAGGGCTCCATCCAAGAAATCAGCCTCTGGAACTAGGCTGAGAAGAAGGATTCAGATTCAATTCTGGATCTTAAGTGGCAGAGGTCAAGGAACAACTGCAGGAGGATTCAGTCTTATTCAGTTCTACTCAAGAAGCTTTGAAGAAAGCTAAGTCAGGGTGAATCCAGCTGAGTTCTTCCAAGAACTCATCAAGAAACTCTCAACTCCCCTCTTTCATTTCTGAGTTGTTGAGTTAATTTTTGTAAAACATTTTTATCTTGTAGGATCCTTTGGATCTGAGTGATTTGTAAGCCTGTATTTATAAAGGCTGAGGGTAGGGCTTGTGAGCCTGAGTGTAGGAGATTGAGATCTCTGAGTGTAGGCCTTGGTTGGCTGAGTGTAGGCCTTGATTGGCTGAGTGTAGGCCTTGATTGGCTGAGTGTAGGCTTTGGGATAAAGCTGAGTTGTAAGGCTTTGGGCCTGAGGTGTAGGAACCAATTTGGGTTCTGAGACAGTGGAGGAGTTTGGCCGAATCTAGTACACTGCTAGATAGGCGAAGGGGGAAAGTGGATGTACCCATATCTTTGGGAACCACTATTAACCACTGTGTTGTGCTGTGTATGCTGTGAATGCTTTGTGATTGCTGTGCAAAAGTTAGAAATCTGTGATAATAAACTGTTTGCTGCCATTAAAGTTAAACAAGGATTAGGTCACCTATTCACCACCCCCCCCCCCCTCTAGGTGTTTAGGTACCATATCTTTCAAGTGGTATCAGAGGGAGGTTCCTCAAAAAGGACTAACAGTCTGAGGAGATCCTGTTTGGCAGATTCAATGTAAGCCAAAACACAGTTTCAAGAAATTCAAGAAAATCAAGAAACATGGGTTCTTCTGAGAATCACAAGGAATTGGGTTCCATGAAACTACCCATATGCAGGAAAGAGATCTTTGGGATCTGGAAAGAAAGGGTAAGGCTATTTATGGAAGCCTCTGACCCTAGAATCTACATCACAGTAAAGGAAGGGCCTTATGTGCCAATGAAGATTTCTGTTTTGGATGCAAATCAGAGAACTCCAAAGGATTTCTCTGAGATGACTAAGGATGAGATTGTCCTAGCTACAATGGACAAGAGGGCACAAAACATTATTGTAAGTGTCATAGATGATGCAACATTTCAGAATCTTATACATTGTAAGACAGCTAAAGAGATGTGGGACACTCTTATAGTGTATATGGAAGGATCTGAAAAAGTCAGGCAAGATAGAAAATCCTTGCTAAATCAGGAGTATGAGAGATTTAGACAAGGTAAAGGTGATAGCATAACTGAGTGCTACAAGAAGTTCTACAGAATAGTTAATGAACTCATGTCTTATGGAAGAGAGTTCAGTAACTATGAACTAAATGATAAGTTCTTAAGGTCCCTAACCAAAGATTGGGACACAAAGATCTGTGCCATAAGAGAAATGGCTAAGTTGGGGGAAATTCCTCCTCCTACACTGTTTGGCAAGTTATTGTCATATGAGATGCAATTGACAGTGAGGAAAGAGGAGGAGAAATCAACAAGGACTGAACATAAGGAAAGATCAGTTGCTTTCAAGACAGAAGTTCCCAAAAAGTGCAGGAATAAGTCATCAACTCCACCTCCAGAGGTAGTTGATTCAGAGTCTGATGAGTCAGTTAGAACAAAGAGTGAGAGCAGTGAAAGTGATGAAGACTTTGCTGCCTTCACTAGACACTTTCAGAAATTCTTGAAGAAGAAACAATGGAGGTCAAGACCCTCTTCTTCAAAGGGAAAGGAAGTCTTTTATCAGGAGAAAAAGCCTTCAAAGAAAGACAGGAAGAGGAAAAAGTCAAGCAAGGCAACTGGATCTAAGATAGTGTGCTATTGCTGCAATAGACAGGGCCATGTTATTGCAGATTGTCCAGAGAAGGGAAAGGAATCTGGTGACAGGAAAAAGGCTCACTTCAAAGGCAAGAAAGAGAAGTCTTTTGTTGCCAAGAAGGAGAAGACTCTATCAGACATTTCTTCCTCAGAAACTGAGTCTGAGGCTGAAGGCTACATAGGGCTGTTTGTTGAAGAAGAAGAGGAAGAATTCATGCAGTTAATGGAGTCTATCTATGAACAAGAAGACAGTCAATGCCAAGGGCTAATGGCTTTGACAGAGAGTGCCAAAATCCTGGAGCAGCCAGGACCCAGTAAGGTACAAGGTTCAAGTTCAAGTTCAGTTTCTTGTTCAAGTTCAGATTCAGATTCTTTTTCATCAAGTGATGAGAATGTATCTGAGTCTGAGGATGATATTCATCAGCTTATAGATGAATATAAGGTGCTGTTGTAAGCTTACAAGAAAAGCAAGACCCTAGCCAAAAGTCAGGCAAAGGAAATTGCTATTCTTAAAACTGCAGCAACAGATTTTGAGAAATCTTTTGATTAAAAACTGAATGAGATAGCCAGGTTGAAGCACATAACAGTGATTCAAATGTGTACTATATCATTTAAAAATGATCAAACCAAGAGTCTGGAGAGCAATCTTCAGAAAGAGAGAGAGCTTATTGCTAGGTTTTCTAAACCTAAGTCAGTGCTACCTTTAATTGATGAATTTGTTCATCATAAAGGCAAGGCTGGACTAGGCTTTATTAGACCTGCAAGGACTGAGCAGTTCAAGTCTAAGTCCAAGGGCAAAGCCCCAACATTCAACAAGCCTGCTGTAGACAAGACAGCCAAGGCAGTACCTAAGCAAAGGTACAACAAGTTTGAATGTTGGTGTTGTGGCAAGATTGGCCATTTTGCAGTGGACTGTTGGCACAATGTCAGTGCCAAGGTGAGTAGCAAGCTACCTGGTGGAAAGCCAGTAGGTAGTTTTGTCAGATTGTAGACTAACATGTACCAAGGACCCAAGACTTCTTTGGGTTCTAAGGTTCATTAATCTGTTTTGCAGGTAAGTCCAAGTGGCCACACCCCAACATGGTACTTGGACAGTGGATGTTCCAGACATATGACTGGAACAAGAAGATTACTAAAGGACTACATTCCAATAAAAGATGGTCCAAAAGTAACCTTTGGTGGCTCTGAAAAAGGAATCATCAAAGGATTTGTTAACATTTCTACAAACTTAGTTACCATTACTCAAGTGGCTTATGTTAAAGGGTTGAAACACAACCTAATAAGTATAAGTCAATTAACTGATGTAGGGTATGACATCTCATTTGCTAAAAATGGTTGTCATATTAAGTGGTCAAGTGATCAAGAGATCATTTTGACAGGATATAGGAAGAGGAATGTCTACTGCCTAGACATTATGGTTGAGAACAATGGTTCTCCAATTTGTCTTGTAGCTGATGAGACAGTCTCTCATTGTGTCAAATGGCACAAGAGGCTTGCCCATCTTAACTACAAGACTATTAGCAAACTCTTTAGCAAAGAGTTAGTGAGGAATGGTCCTCAAGTTAACTGTGTTAAAGATGGCATTTGCTCAGCTTGTCAAAAGGGCAAGCAGACTAAATCCACCTTTAGAAGCATAGAGAACAAAGATGCTGTGAGGTGTTTATACCTCTTGCATTTGGATCTTTTTGGTCCAATGCCAGTTCACAGCTTAGGTAGGAAGGTCTATACCTTTGTAGTTGTAGATGACTACTCAAGGTATTCCTGGGTGTTCTTCTTAAGACAGAAATCTGAAACACCTAGTGTCTTCTATAGCTTTGTCAAGCAAATTCAGAATGAACTAAATAGTACAGTGGTCAAAATTAGAAGTGACCATGGTACTCAATTTCAGTCTGATAGCATGACAAAACTGTGTGAAGACTTTGGGATATTTCAAGAATTCTCTTCACCTAGAACACCTCAGCAAAATGGCATTGCTGAGAGGAAGAATAGAACCTTGATAGAGGCTGATAGAACCCTATTGAGTGATACATCACTGCCAGAGTATTTCTGGGCTGAAGCAGTTAACACTGCATGCCATGTTATAAATAGGGCTACCATCACTAAAAGGCTTAACAAGACCCCCTATGAAGTAGTGAAAGGCAGGAAACCAAACCTATTCTATTTTAGGATCTTTGGTTGTAAATGCTTCATACTTAACAATGGGAAGTCTTACTTAACTAAGTTTGCTGCCAAGTCCCAAGAGGGAATTTTTGTTGGGTACAGCAATAATAGTAAGGCTTATAAAGTCTACAACTTGACTACACAAGTTGTAGAAGAATCAGTGCATGTAGTTTTTGATGAGACTAAACTTATTAATAATGAGTTGTCTAGCAGTGTATGCAGCCTCACAGGTTTGACAAAGAAAATGGACAAGCTTACTATAGAAGAAGTGCCTGCTGCAAGACAGCAAGGAGAGGAGAGTAGCTGCTGTCCAGGGGGAGAACTACATGTGCCAATTGCTGAAGAAATCCAAGGAATACAGCATGATGTAGATGCTGAAGTGGTTCAACCAGAAGTGAGGATGCCTCCAGCCCACAGGCATCTTAGAGATCATCAAGTAGAGCTGATTATTGGAGATCCAAGACAAGGAGTTCAAACAAGGAGCAGAAATCAGAATGCTGCAATCTATTCCAGCTTTCTGTCACAAGTTGAACCTAAGAAGTTTGAAGAAGCAATACAATATCCACAATGGACTGAAGCAATGCAAGAAGAGCTTAATCAGTTCAAGAGGTGCAAGGTTTGGGAACTTGTTCCTAAACCTAAAGACCACAATGTAATAGGAACTAAGTGGATCTACAGGAATAAGATGGATGAACAAGGGGTCATCATTAAGAATAAGGCTAGACTGGTTGCTAAAGGATGTAGGCAAGAAGAAGGTATTGACTTTGATCAAACCTTTGCTCCAGTAGCTAGACTGGAAGCCATAAGAATGTTCTTGGCCTATGCAACCTATCAAGAATTCAAGGTATACCAAATGGATGTCAAGTCAGCATTCCTAAATGGTAATTTGAAAGAAGAAGTCTATGTGGAGCAGCCTTCAGGTTTTGTTGATCCAACTCTACCTCATTATGTCTATAGACTTATGAAAGCTTTATATGGGTTAAAGCAAGCACCTAGGGCTTGGTATGAAACCCTAACTAGTTTTCTCATTGAGAACAAGTTCTCAAGGGGGAAAATAGATAAGTCTCTATTCCTTAGGGAATCTAGAGGCAAAGTTATACTAGTCCAAATATATGTAGATGACATTATATTTGGGTCTACTGAAAGCAGCCTTTGCAAAAAGTTTGCAAAACTTATGCAAGGTCAGTTTGAGATGAGTAGTATGGGAGAGCTAAAGTTTTTCTTGGGTCTCCAAGTTAAACAGACTGAAAGTGGTTTATCCATATGTCATTCCAAGTTCACCCTAGAACTCATAAGGAAGTATGGTATGGATTCATCCAGTACCATGAAGACTCCTATGGGGTCAAGTATGTCTCTTAGCAAGGATGATGCAGGGAAACCTGTAGATGAAACCTTGTATAGAGGGATAGTTGGCTCCCTATTATACTTGACTGCTAGTAGACCTGACATCATGTATGTTACATGTGTTTGTACCAGGTATCAAGCCTGCCCTAAAGAGTCTCATTTGACAGCAGTCAAAAGAATATTGAGATATCTAAAGGGCACTCCCTATCTAGGCCTCTGGTACCCTAGGAATGGAGATTTTTATCTAACAGGTTATTCAGATGCAGAATTTGCAGGATGCAAAGAGGATAGAAAGAGCACTACTGGAACCTGTCAATTCCTAGGTGGGAGACTAATTTCATGGAGTAGCAAGAAGCAAACCAGTGTGGCTATCTCCACAGCAGAGTCAGAGTATGTGGCTGCAGGAAGTTGCTGTGCTCAACTTCTGTGGATTCAACATCAGCTAGAGGACTATGGATTTCAGGTAAGTAGAACTCCACTTTTCTGTGATTCTACAAGTGCTATTTCAATAGCTAATAACCCTGTATCCCATAGTAGGACAAAACATATTGAGATTAAATATCATTTTCTTAGGGAGCATGTAGAAAGAGAAGATATTTTATTAGAATATGTTAAAACAGATGAACAAGTAGCTGATATGTTTACTAAGCCACTAGAAGAAGCTAAGTTCAATAGATTCAAAATTGAACTAGGAATGATAAACTTAGAGTAAGTTTACAGATTTGAAAATGACTAAGTAAAAAGGTGTCGACACATAGACAAGTCTATGTCGACACAGAATAGTGGTGTCGACACTTCAGGAAAAAGGTGTCGACACATCTAGGAATGTGGTGTCGACACTTCAGAATGTTAGTGTCGACACATGTCTAGTAGGTGTCGACACATCCAATGTGGTGTCGACACTTAAGTTTTACTCAGAATTTTTCTAAGTAAAGTCTCGACAATGTGTCGAGTTATGTTGTGTCGACACATAACCAAGTGTCGACACATAAAATCTGTTGACTAAACTTGTGTCGACACATATGTGTCGAGACATTATAAGTCAGTGTCGACACTTGTTGCCAGTGTCGACACATTTTAAGTTAGCTGTCCCGCCTGTTCATCTTCAAAATCAGAAAGGTATAAATAGGGTTTTGTCTTTGTTTGTCGACACGCTTTCAAAGTTTCGAGACCAAAACTACTGTGTCGACACCTCTCTTTTCTAAAGACAAATTCTACAAACCCTAATGGCTCCTAAGCTTGAGGAGAACGTTAATGAAGGCTATGAGCTTGTGCGCGGCGCGTTCGACGATGCTGATCAAGAAATCAGGGCCGTAGTAACCCTAGTCGCCGATTCAGGGTTAGAGTACTTAGTTTCTGAACCAACTAAGATATGGAAGAAGGAGGTGCTTGAATTTTTGAATGGAGCTGCAGTAGATGAATCTGGATACAAAATCAAATCCAGAGTTCATGGAGAAAAGGTTAAGGTAACCCCAAAAAGTCTGAGGAAGATTCTTCAATTGCCAAGAACTCAAGATGAAGAAGAGGTGACTGCTTCAAAGACCAGGGAAGCTCTTACCTGGTGTGGACTAGATCCAAAGATGAAGATAGGTTCTGTCTTTAACAGGAAAGGCATGAATACTCAAGGAAAATTCATGTCTGAGATTGTGGGAAAAGTCTTACTCAGTAAGCCAGGAGGGCATGACAGAGTGTCTGCCAATATGTTTGGAATAATGACAAGAATTATCTTTAATCTAAGAACTGATTGGTCAATCATAGTATTTGACAAGATTAAGGAGAGCTTGAAGAAGCCCAATCTGGGCAGGATCATTAGTCTCTACCTAGCTGGTACCATACCAGAGGTGATGAGTGCAGCTGCAGGTAGCAAAATAAACCACATGAGGAAAATGGATCTAAGGATCTTTTCAAGATGGGACAGGGTGTTGTCAAAGGACATGCCAACCCCTGAGAAGACAATTACTGAGAAGGAGATTCCTCCTAAGAAAAAGAGAAAAACTGCTCCAGTTGAACAAGAGTCCTCCAGCAGTTCAGGGAGTGAAGAACATGTTGTTTTCACTCCTGATGACCAAGAGGAAGTGGCTGCAGAGAAGACCCCTGCTGCTCAAGAGACTGCTGAGATCCAGGGGGAGCTGCCTCCAGCTATCCCCATCCACAGGGATCAAAGCCAGGGGGAGCCTCCAGTTGTAGAAGCACCATCTACACTGGACAGTGAGCAAGCCACAACCATCATTCAAGAGGTACTCACTGATCTAAAAACTTTAGAATATCTTATAGAAGATGCTGACTTGTCTGATGTTCCTCAGCAAACACAGCTGCCTAGTCAAGTTCCAGATGTTGTTAGAGAGGACACATCTGCTGTACAAGAAGAGATTCCTGCTCCAGTAGTTGAAGAACAAAGAATGTCTCCAGCTCAATCACCTCAAGAGTTCACCATGGAAGATCTATTTCTCAATCTAGATCAAGTTGATTTTGACATGGACAAAGAAGCTGCTGAAGGAGAGACTGCTGCTGCTGAGGGGGAGCAAATGCAAGTTCTGGAGGAGCCTATAAGGCAAGAAACTGAGAAGGCACAAGATGTGCAAGCTGACAAGCCTCCAAGCCCTAAGGAGAGGGTTGATATTGCCAGCACATCTGCCTCTGAAGATGAGGAGATTGCAAGGTCAAGGAAAAAGAAACTCTATGTATTCAAGAGAAGGAGCCAGAGTTACAAGAAGGCTCTGCAAACTGTAGCCCCACAGCCTATAGTTCAACAAGCTCCAACTATTGATTATAGTGCTTTACTGATTGCACTGCAGATTAAAATGGATGAACAAAGAAAAGCCATAGAGGCTTATGTTGATGCAGGGCACAGATCATTACAGTTTGATCTTGCCCAAGATATAAAATCTATAAGGTTTGAGATGAATCTCAACAAGAAGGAGATGACAGACTGCTTCCACAAGGGTGGAAATGTAGTGGTGTATTTGGCAACACACCAAGAGAAGATCAAGGCACAGGTGGATGATATAGCATTGAAACAAGGATATGTTCTTGAGAATCAATTAAGAATGAATGACAATTTGACTGAATCCCATAATGCTATTGTCACTGAATTAAAGAATAAGGCTGCTGAACCCTCTACATCTACTGATGCTGCTAAAGCTAAATTTGATAAAGTCTTTCAAGAGGAAATTACTGCTATAAAGACTGCTATCCAAGCCTCCCAGAAGCTCATATCTGAACAACTTCAAAAGCTAAAACCTTACATTAAAGATGGGATCAGGTACTTGGACAGTCAGATCAGATTTCAAAAGGATGATGTCAGAGATCACATGGCTAGAGAAGTCATAAAGGGGGAGAGAGTGTTAGTCAAGGCAAGTTCTGAGCATGCAAAATGGATATCAAATTCAATCAGGGCTACACTTGGATACCCTCCTCTGTGTGATGACCAAGATGTTGCTGAATCAGGCATTAACCCTGCTTATTTTGGAGGTGAGCAACCAGAAGTAGCTCAGGTCATTTATCCACCTCCAGACTTTGAAATGATTCAAGCAGATGTGAGCACAATGTATAGCCCACTTGAGGGCAAGGATAATGTCCACATTGAAAAGGTTGTTCAACCAATATCTGAATCCATGCAAGAGGCATTATAGAAAGAAGAAGAGACAAGGTTGTCCAAAAAGAGGTTTAGGGAACAAACAGAACAAAGGCCAGATTTTGAACAGTGGAGCCCTACCTCTAGAAGTATAATTTTAACTGCCTGGAAAGCTGCTAAAGACCATACTCATGACAGGAACAAGTGGTTCTCTGAAGCTGAATGGAGAAAACATGAAATAAGACAAGAAGCCATTGTTCAATTCAGAAGGAAGGCAAAGATGGGAAAGCTACCTCCTACTGCAGTGGAGCCTAGCAAGTACTTCCCCAAGCCATATCACTATTTTGAGAGGCAGAAGATCAAAGCTGAAGAGCTTAAGAAGAAGGACTTGAAAGGAAAGAAGCATGCTGATGCTGAAACTGTTGAAGCCCCTGTCAAAGCTCAAGTTCAAGCTGGCAAAGGCATAGTAATTAAGGAGCTAGAGCAGAAATAGATTAAGAGTTTTCTTGAAGTTTATGTTGTAATCTTTTGGATGTAACACATTTAGTAAACTTCTGAAAATGTATAAGACAGATATTAGAACAATATATGATTCATATATTTCATGTTTGTTCTATGAATGTGTCTATTTCTTATTTGTTCTGTGCTGATGAATGTATATACATGTGTGATTTAATACATGTTATGTTTACCCTACTGAATATAACCTGCTTTACATCATTTTGTAATTTTTAATTATGAATGGTGTATATCATTGACTAAGGGTTATGACTTCTCCAAATAGGGGGAGATTGTTGGGTACATTGGTCAAATGTACCTGATTTGAAGAAGCCTCACCCAACTCAATGATATACATCACAATATATTTGATGTATGTTGAGTTTACTTGTGCAGGTTATGTAATCACTGGACTAAAGCAAAAAGTTTCTAAGTCCATGTGTCGACACCCAGAGGGAAAGTGTCGACACTCAAGAAAGCTTGTGTCGACACCCAGACAAGCAGTGTCGACACTTGGAGTCATTGTGTCGACACCTGGGATGCAGAGTCGACACCAGACAGAAAGTGTCGACACAAGGAGCTGTGTCGACACTCAGTGAAGAAAAGTGCAGACAGAAAGTGTCGACACAAGGAGCTGTGTCGACACTCAGTAAAGCTGTGTCTACACTAGAAAGTGTCGACACTTGGAGCTGTGTCGACACTCAGCAAAAGTCTACAGAGACTAAGTACAAGTGTCGACACTCAACACAATGTGTCAACACTAAGCAGAAGAGTCAGCATTTGAAGTATGTGTCGACACCCAGAACAATATGTCGACACACAGCTGAAGACTCAACACTTGAAGAAAGTGTCGACACAAGGAGCTGTGTCGACACTTAGCAAAGAACAGAATTATTTCCAAAATATTCTAAGTACAAGTGTCGACACTAAAGGAATGTGTCGACACTCAGCTGAAGTCTCAACAGAAGAATCAAGTGTCGACACAAGGAGCTGTGTCGACACTCAGCAAGAATCAACATAGAAGACTATGTGTCGACACCAAGAAGCTGTGTCGACACTTAACAGATACAACACAAGAAGTTGTGTCGACACAAAGGTGATGTGTTGACACTTAGAAGAATACAGCTAAAGAAAGAAGATGAAGTACTTGTGTCGACACTCAATTTCAGTGTCGACACATGAAGAAGAATCTGTGTCGAGACATACAAGGAAATGTGTCGACACCTTGTAGACTTGTGTCGACACTTACACAACATGTGTCGACACTTGGACTATAAGTGTCGACACTTAAAGACAAAAAGTCTCGACACTTACAGACAGTTAGAGATTTTCAAGAAATGACTGGATGACTTGACAGCTGCCATTCCACCCAGTCTACAGCACCTGTCAGAGATATCAGAAGTCAGTTATGGACCGGACCAGCTGGTTACCATGAAGAAGGCCTATAAATAGGCATCTACAGTTTACAGAAATTGTGAATCAGATTATTATTCAAAAGTTCAGTTTGTTGAAAAACAAATTATTGAAGTGGTACAAAGAGTATCAACACAAGAAGATCTTGCAGTCCAAGTGCAGATCTAAGTAGTTGGAGAGAGAGGGCTCCATCCAAGAAATCAGCCTCTGGAACTAGGCTGAGAAGAAGGATTCAGATTCAATTCTGGATCTTAAGTGGCAGAGGTCAAGGAACAACTGCAGGAGGATTCAGTCTTATTCAGTTCTACTCAAGAAGCTTTGAAGAAAGCTAAGTCAGGGTGAATCCAGCTGAGTTCTTCCAAGAACTCATCAAGAAACTCTCAACTCCCCTCTTTCATTTCTGAGTTGTTGAGTTAATTTTTGTAAAACATTTTTATCTTGTAGGATCATTTGGATCTGAGTGATTTGTAAGCCTGTATTTATAAAGGCTGAGGATAGGGCTTGTGAGCCTGAGTGTAGGAGATTGAGATCTCTGAGTGTAGGCCTTAGTTGGCTGAGTGTAGGCCTTGATTGGCTGAGTGTAGGCCTTGATTGGCTGAGTGTAGGCTTTGGGATAAAGCTGAGTTGTAAGGCTTTGGTCCTGAGGTGTAGGAACCAATTTGGGTTCTGAGACAGTGGAGGAGTTTGGCCGAATCTAGTACACTGCTAGATAGGCAAAGGGGGAAAGTGGATGTACCCATATCTTGGGGAACCACTATAAACCACTGTGTTGTGCTGTGATTGTGCTGTGTATGCTGTGAATGCTTTGTGATTGCTGTGCAAAAGTTAGAAATCTGTGATAATAAACTGTTTGCTGCCATTAAAGTTAAACAAGGATTAGGTCACCTATTCACCCCCCCCTCTAGGTGTTTAGGTACCATATCTTTCAATCATGACTGCAATCAGGACGCCAGAGGAGCAGAAAGTGACTTTTGCCACTTTTCTGCTGGAAGGAGATGCGAGATTATGGTGAGATGAGATGGAGGTGCATTACTTGGCCGGTCGAGGGTTAGCGGAAGTGTCCATGGAAGAATTCTCCCGCTTGTTGTTAGCCAAGTACTTGCCAATGTCCCAGCGGATTGCTATGGAGAATGAGTTTTTACATCTGGTGCAGGGTGAGACAGATATTGATATGTACCTACATGACTTTACCAGACTGGGGCGGTATGCGGGATCTACTTTTGCCGAGGAAGCCCGAAAGATGAATAGATTTTCTGAGGGCCTTCGGGATGAGTTAAGGTTGGCACTCCCGAGTTCGGTGAGCCAAGGCTTCCAAGCGTTGGTAGACATAGCCCGTGCATTGGAGAAGGATATGAAGCGAGTGCAAGAAACGAGGTGACTGGCGGTGGAGAAGCCAGAATTCAAAGTTCCGTAGTCGGAACAATTGTATTTTCCGAAACGCGAGAAGAAGAGGTTCAAGCCCGCGGAACAAACCTCTTCGAATGTTGCGTCAGAAGCAACATATGGACAAAGACGTGTTGAGACACGTACCTATTTTAAATGCAGAAAACAGGGGTATATAGCCTCTAACTATCGAAGCGGCCCTCCTAGAAGTGAGAAAATCACGGGTACGTCTTAAGAAGATAAGGGTAAAGTAGTGGCCGAGTCATCTGCATCCCGGACGCAGCCTCGATTGCATAATATGGAAGGCAAGAGCCGCAAAGTGCACTTGGTGAAGTTCAACCTCGTGTTTTTAATTTGTACTTTACCGAAGAATTTAAACGCTATCTGCAAAATAATACGGATGAGCGGAAATAAGTGTGACCCATCTTGTGAATGTTATGTATCTGTATTTGTGACATATGATATGTAAATGGCGGGTTAGATGGATATATGACTGTGTTGTTCTTTGGTTTGATTGTGCTATCGTCCAAATGATGTGTTTGTTCTGTTGAGCACTTTTGTTGTGACTGATTGGAGTGAGACAAATTTCGAGGACGAAATTCTTTGAAGGAGGGGAGGATTGTAACACCCCAAAAATAGATTTGGGTTTCAGGTGGGGTGACACGACCTGGGACACGGGCGTGTCCCACGGCATGTCCTCCGTTTGACGAGTGTTCGGGAGGAACAGTCGACGAGTGATCGACAAAATTTGGTCGACGATCATCGAGTGCTTAGGACACGACCTGTGACACGGGCGTATCACAGGGCGTGTCAGAGCGGTCGACAAACTCAGCTTGATGAATTGGAACTGGGGCGTGTCTAGTGCCGTGTCTGGGCACACGACCTGGAACACGGGCGTGTCCCAGGGCCGTGTGAGTCTCAGGTGATTTTGAGGTTGTGCCGCCTAATGAACACGGATGTCCAACACGGGCGTGTCAGGTATAACACGGGCATGTAAGGTGTGATACGGGCGTGTCACACGGCCGTGTACTGGCTAGCTTTAAGTCGGATGACTGCCGCTTAAGGGACACGGCCTGTGACATGGGCATGTAACAGGGCATGTCAGGCCGTGTTCATGCTTTTCTGTCACATGGCCTTAAGGCCTTACAGGTTTCTCTTTTTACACATATACAGGTTCGTACATCGGCATGCAGGCCGGCCACACATGAAATCCGACCACAATTCACTTGGCCTTCAAGGGCCTTAGCAGCAAGCATTCAATCCGCTCATTTTATTTCAAGCCGCAGCACCTGCAAGTAGACATCCACCAAAGAGTGGCAAACAAAGTAACAGTCAGCTACAGCTGACCAATTATAACGACCCTACCTCATGCCCGGGGCAGCGATTCCTTCCATGTATGTATTTGCAAGTATAATAGCTAACAATCACAATCACACACATCAAATCACAAATGCCAACTGCTGCCAGACGCTTCGTGCACTCAGGGCACCGTACGGTGTACCGGAAACCCGTGGTAACACCACCAATGAATGGTAATTAACTTGTTGGTTGGCCGGTCCTAGTCACCCCAACACGCATGCTGGTTGCATTCCGCCCAAACCAAGCAGAGGTAGGTACCGCATGGAAAACATGAGCATTAATCCATCTGATCGACCCACTTTTATTTCAGTGGAGCAAGTCGGGCTATCGCATGCTCCCGAACACTACCACCAATCGATCTCTCCAACATGCCCAGGTACAGGTTAGCCTTGCTCGTGCTCACATCATCACTGGTGCACCGTGACGCGAGTCGGCCTTCCCTTCCTGGGTAGCCGCAGCTTTCCGCTCTCGCAGAGCAAACGAGCATACGCAGCGCTCACAACACAAGGAGCTTACGCAAAGCATCCAAGATCATATCCATGGCTAGCTCACGCATGAGCATCCCATCCACACATAACATTCATTCATTCATCGAAGACACAAAGCATATATCTCATCTTTGCAAACCCACGGAGTCTTCTCCGGTTTACCCATGATCATCACCAATCCAGACTAACGGTCCAGATTGGCTTCACACAGCATGCCTATGCCGTACTCCACAATTCCGACTCTAGATACAGACTCAACCACGGAATCACTTCACGAATCCACCTTTTAGTGGAGGATTCCATGCATATGCATAAAGAAAGGACTTCGATGTCCAAGAAGGAGATCGTTACCCTTGAAGATCGCTTCGGTGCCATGAAGTAGCCGGACGGAAGTCACCGCCTTGACTTAGCCTTCAGGAATCCGCTCTCGGATCTTCGCTCCGCACTCCGCAGCTCCTCTAGCAGCTGGCTTTTCTTCCTCCTTCCTTCCCTTGCACTCCCCTCTTCTATCTCTCTCTCTTGAAATGAGAAGAAGAAGAAGATGATGAAGAGGAAGGGTTTAAATCTCATTTTCCCCGGCCTTATCAATATATGGACAGAGCCTATCTCTTGGATCCAGGAATAGGGAATCAAACGGCTCAGAATTGGCATTTATGTATTAGTGGGCATTCCTGGAGTTGAGTTCATACAACTTAAAAATGCTGCGCTAGAATGGATTGGGTTAAGGATACGAATAGAAGTTGATCACCGCAAGTAATTCTGCCACTTGTCTGTGACCTATGGCGTGGGGCCCCGGCCGGACCCACCGTTATATGCCATGTGACGAGTGGGGCCGTTACAAAGTGTACTTTGAAAATTTTTTCTATAAATTCCCCACTTCTGTATGAGTTCAGGGTTCCAAATTTTTGAACCATTTTGTTGACAAGGGCTGTCGTTTGGAGCATGCATAGTGCTATGTAAGGACTTTATTTCCCCCCCCCCCCTCCTTCTTATGTTTGTTTGTTTACGCACTTGTAATCAACTTATTTTGTAATAAAAATCGTTAGTTTTTCCTCGTTACGTGCTCTGAATTATATCCGATGGCCTCCTTTTCACCAATCTTATGTATTTATGTTTTCATTTTCAAATGGAGTGTGTGCGTTTATGAGCTTAAAATTGCAAAATTTATACTTTAAAATGAAAAACTGCTTGCTTTATTTTCATTTTTATCAAACTTTCTAGCCGTTATTATAGCCGTTTTCTTTATCATATTCTTTAAAATTGATTAGATTTAGGTTCTTTAAGCTTCCAAATACGTTTTTATGAACTTGTAAAACGATAAAAAGTGATTTTCATTACTCTTAACTTAGCTTTTTCTTTGTTTTGAATATAAAACTGCCACCTCTTTTTAACTTTATTCCAGTTTTTAACCCGTTTTACATAGTTATAAGAATGTATAATGTGTTATTATAATTTTTTAAGAACTTTGATTTTAGCAATTACATAAAAAAATATTTTTGCTCAAACAATTTTTATTTTCACTGTTTATGCATTTATGTCAAAATCTAACGGTAAAAATACAAACATTTTAATTTTTCAAGCACTTGCTTTTCTCGCCATAATTTGAAAACTATTTTCTCAAACAATTTTTATTTTGCCTTTTTATGCATTTCTACGGCATTCTAGCGGTAAAAATGCAGTTGTTTTAATTTTTCGATAACTTTGTTTTTCTTAATTTTTTCGCCTGCGTGCGTGCATGTATGAGATAAGTTTATTGCTTTCTCCAATTATGAAGAGTGTGTGCATGTGCGCATTTATTTCCGCCTCCTCGTTAAGAGTTAAATAACGTGTCTTTAATTTTTCACCTACTCATTTGAGTAGGATTCACAAGTGTGAGTATTTACTTTCTGTAGTGTGAGTATTTCATTTTTTTTGGTGTGTGTGTGTGTGTGTATTTTAATTTCAGCAAGTGTGTGTGTTTTTATTTTCCGCCTACTCATTTGAGTTAAATGGCTATATTTTATTTAAGTAGAACTTCTTGTTTTTACTTCCGCCTACTCGCTAAGAGTTAAATGGTCGGACTTCATTTCCTTCCTACTCGTTTGAGTAGGACTTGTCATTATCAGTTTTTATTTACCGCCTACTCATTTGAGTTAAATGACAGGTCTTTATTTTTCTGTAATTATTTAAGTAGTACTTGTAGTAGCATTTATTTACTGCCTACTCATTTGAGTTAAATGACAGGTCTGTGTGTAAGTTTTCAATTTCAGTAGAGTGTGTGCGTGGGTGCATTTATTTTCTCCTACTCATTTGAGTTGGACTCGCTTTATTTTCTCCCGCCCACTCATTTGAGCCGAGACTTGTAATTTTACTGCTTTCATTTCAGTCATACTCGTTTGAGTAGGACTTGCACTTTACTGCTTTCCTTTACAGTTTTCCTTTACTGCTTTCCATTTACTTCTTTACTTATCACTTCGCTGCAAGCCGTCCCCATTCTGATGAGTGGCTAACTGTTCTTAGCACTCGGTATCGAACAGCATTGAGACAAATAAAATTGCTTTAAATAATAAAGGGTCCTGTTTCTAGTTAATTAAAATTAACTTAAGGTTTGCCTAGGGTTTACGACGTGTATGACCACATATCGATGTATGGGCCCTATTTCTGTAGTGCATATGCTAGCTAGCAGAGAGGCCGTGCGTATGCACCGATCACCCCTTTGTAAAGAGAGTTCTGCACTAACCCTCGAGAGAGGAGGCGCGCCAACTCTACCGGATTGGGTTCCCCACCCTATAGCGGGGTTCTTAGCGTAATGCGGACATTAAGAGGCATCCTTTGTCGGATGAGAGCCCGGTCGAATAGTCTTAGCGTTCAAGTGAGCGATAGTCCTAGAGATAGGTGAGCTCATTTTAGTGGAACCTCCATGGCCAAGTCTCTGCCTTAATTAATTAAAAATTTAGGATCTCTTTTTATTAAAAGTATATTTTAGTTCAAATGTAATTCGGTGCCATCGAGCCAAGCTCTTCATCGCCTCCACCTTTTTTATGCTATCATTTTTATTGCCTTTTTTATTATATATAAAATTTTACCTGACAAGTAATTATCGATAAAATAATAGTCCCCTCTAGGGAAGAGTAGAAATAATCGAACCGACCCCGAGAACAATACGACCCCGATATTCCACACCAAAATATCATGTACTACACACGATAGGTGCACTTGTCTCCTTTCGTTAAAACTCGATTTCACTGTTTTATATCCAAATAATAAATCCGTACGCCCCGTTTTTTAAATAAAAATCATATCCGTCTTTTTCTTTATATAAAACTGCCCGGGGCGCCGCGAGCTCGTAATAATTTTTAGAGTTTTAACCCGCATCAAGTTTTTGGCGCCGTTGCCGGGGAATTTTCGAGTCGTTATTTTGAACCCTGAACTCTATTAATTTTACCTATATATATTTATAATAAAAAATTTGTCCAACTCAAAAAAAAACAAATCTACTAATAATATTAATAATCATCATAATAATAATATAATACTAAAAAACAACTAAAAAAACAAAAACTTACAAAAAAAATGCGTTTATTTTATACTATCTATTTTCATATATATTTATCTATAAAAAAGAAAAATCAAATATCGTTGTTTCCCAAAAAATAAAATTTCATTTAAAAACGCCCATAAAAATAAAACAAATTAGAAAAACCTCTAAAAACCAAAACAAAACTAAAAAAAATGAAAAAAACTTAACCAAAAAAATTTTTGCATTATTTTTTTTATGAGCAAACAACTTAAATAAAAAAAGAACAAAAAAAAACTTTAAAAAAAACAAAAAACAATTTATTTTTATTTTTCTGACAACCAAACAAAAAAAAACCAAAAAAATAAAAAGTAAAAATCTAAACACTAAAAAAACACAAAAACACTAAAAAACCACAAAAATCAAAACAAAAAAAAAACAAAAAAGAAACAAAAAAACAAAAAAAAAACAAACCTACCATAAAAAAAACCCAACTAAAAAAAATACAAAACCTACTTAAAAACAACAACAAAATATAATAGTTTGATTTTTAAAAAATGTATATTAACTTATTTTATTTGTTTTGTTTAAATTTGACGCGCTTCAACTATTGTGCGCGCTTGGGGTCGTATTTTTGTCCGCGCTATTATAGCTACGACGTTAGCTTACGAGTCACACACACATTTGCCCCTTACCGCCCGCAACCTTTTGGCCGAGTTTTTTTTTTTCTGTTATATTTTTGTTTTTTCTTCTAAATAATGCAGGGTATCAACCCGGGCCTCCCCGTACTCGTCTTCAGGGAATCTTCTACCCTCCATTTTTTTGTCCATATTTTATTTTGTATATTATTCGTTCTGCATACTTAGACTGCAACATTGGGAACAATGTTGGGTATAAGTATGGTGTTAACCCAGAAATCGATGATCCTTCCCAAGGTAGCCGGCTCGCTAGTCGCGCTCCTTAGGTTCTTCCTTTTGATCGCTACAAGCCCCAGCGTAGGCAGACAGTTTTCCCTGCCCATCTAGCTCCCCTTGCAACCGCGTGCCCTGCGGGATGGCGGGCTGTTCCCATAGCTCGCCCTCGCAGGCCATGCGGTTAGGCCCGCTAACCGTGCAATGCTTTTTCCTTGCAGGAGTAAGCCAACAGCACCGTAAGGGACGGCCTCCCAGTCCGCCCAAGGGGCTCCGGCCTCCCTGCCGCTCGAGTGGTGGCGTCCTCCTGCCGCCGTCCGCCGAGGCCGCCCACCCGGGGCGGCCTCTGCCCGCCAGCCGGGCGGACTCAACCCGGAGTCCGCCCAGGCCGCCCGCTCAGGGGAGGTCCGGCCAGCCGGGCGGACTCCACCCGGAGTCCGCCCAGGCCGCCCGCTAGGGGGCGGCCCGGCCTGCCGAGCGGACTCCCCCTGGAGTCCGCCCAGGCCGCCCGCTCAGGGGAGGCCCGGCCCGCCGGGCGGACTCCCCCGGGAGTCCTCCCAAGCCGCCCGCTCGGGGGCGGCCCGGCCTGCCGGGCGGACTCTCCCCAGAGTCCACCCAGGCCGCCCGCTCGGGGGCGGCCCGGCGTGCCGGGCGGACTCCCCCCGGAGTCCGCCCAGGCCGACCGCTCGAGGGCGGCCCGACCTGCCGGGAGGACTCCCCCCGGAGTCCGCCCAGGCCGCCCGCTCGGGGGCGGCCCGGCCTGCCGGGCGGACTCCCCCCGGAGTCCGCCCATGCCGCCCGCTCGGGGGCGGACCGGCCTGCCGGGCAGACTCCCCCCGGAGTCCGCCCAGGCCGCCCGCTCGGGGGCGGCCCGGCCTGTCGGGCGGACTCCCCCTGGAGTCCGCTGAGGCCGCCCGCTCGGGGGAGGCCCGGCCTGCCGGGCGGACTGCCCCCGGAGTCCGCCCAGGCCGCCCGCTCGGGGGCGGCCCGGCCAGCCGGGCGGACTCCACCCGGAGTCCGCCCAGGCCGCCCGCAAGGGGGCGGCCCGGCCCTGCAGGGCGGACTCCCCCCGTAGTCCGCCCAGGCCGCCCGCAAGGGGGCGGCCTCCGTTCACAGCTTCGTACAGCTTCCTTCACACACCTGGCGGACTCCAATTTCCAGTCCGCGGAGTCCGCGCAGGTCATCATGCCGACGTCACTGGGCCCCGCTCTTTGAAGACATTCCCCGGGCCTATAAATACCCCCTGATACCTCTCATTTGGGGGGACGAAAGGTAGAGACAAGTCTTGCCAGCAGACCCTGCGGACTCCGTTTTCCTGTCCGCGCAGTCCTCCATCAGCTTTCCAGCGAGCTCTGCGGACTCCGTTTTCCTGTCCGCGCAGTCCTCCACAGCTTACCTGCAGCTTGTCAGCATGCTCTGCAGCCTCAGTTTTACAGTCCTCCAGCAGTTAGCAGCCTCTTTTACTTAGTCTCTGACAGCTTCTCTTCTCTGCTTTCTAGCACCTTCTTCTCCCTTAGCCGCCAGCTTCCATTTGTACCCCTTTAGTGCTTTGTTGTAAAGGTGTACATGTAAGCTTGTAATCTCTAGCTATTAATCAAAGGAAAGCCCGTCGCAAGAGTGGAATTTAGGCCGCGACGGGCGAAGTGTGTTGTTGCCGCTGCTACCGGCCCCCTCTGCTCCTCTACACAGCAAGTCTTGCTCCTCTGCTTAGTAAGCCTTGCTCCTCTGCTCAGCAAGCCTTGCTCCTCTGCACAGCAAGCCTTGCTCCTCTGCTCAGCAAGGCTTGCTCCTCTACTCAGCAAGCCTTGCTCCTCTGCTCAGCAAGCCTTTCTCCTCTGCTCAGCAAGCCTTGCTCCTCTACTCAGCAAGCCTTGCTCCTCTGCTCAGCAAGCCTTGCTCCTCTGCACAGCAAGCCTTGCTCCTCTGCTCAGCAAGCCTTGCTCCTCTGCTCAGGAAGCCTTGCTCCTCTGCTCAGTAAGCCTTGCTCCTCTGCTCAGCAAGCCTTGCTCCTCTGCTCAGCAAGCCTTGCTCCTCTACTCAGCAAGCCTTGCTCCTCTACTCAGCAAGCCTTGCTCCTCTGCTCGGTAAGCCTTTCTCCTCTGCTCAGCAAGCCTTGCTCCCCTGCTTAGCCAGCCTTGCTCCCTGCTCAGCAAGCTTTGCCCTCAGCTCAGCTTAGTTTTTCTCGGCATCCAACCTACAAGCGTAACCGTCGCAGTAACTATCTGCTCGACAGCTCCTGCTCAACCTCCTCTTCCTCTCTTGATCAACCCTCTCTATTGATCAAGGCTCTCCTCTGCTCTCAGCAGCCTCTCCTCTACCCCCGCAACCCTCCTTGAACAAGGTGTTTGCTCCACTCTCGAGCTCTCAGAAGCTTCCTTCTCCTCTACCCCTGCAACTTTCTCCTCCCTCCTCTCCTAGCCTGAGAGGCCAAACACCACCTGTGTGTTAGCTGTGCCCCCGGTGCCTTTTTCGCGCATCAACAGTTTTGGTGTGGTGAGCGTGGACCATCAGCTCACGCGCAATCCTTCAGGTCCGAACAAGCAGTGAAAGTGACAGTTAACCATGTCAAACCATCAATCAGCTGAGATCCTTGCTCCAAGTCCCAGTGAAGATCCTCTCTGGGAAGCCCTTGAGAAGACGCGTCGTGAGAATGCTCAACAGTTCCAAGCGATCAACAAATTTCTTGCTACAATCACGCAGCGATTGGACGCTCATCCAGCAATAGCTCCAGCTGCTCCAGCTACTCCAATCAACCCAACACTGACATCAGAGCATCAGCAAGCTTACTCTCAAGCTTGCCCGCCGTTCTATCCTCCTTATACCCCAACCTTTCTACAAGGTCCTGCAACTCCTTTGCGAACTCAAGATGAAGAGTTCGCTGCTCGCCATAACTTCTTCCGGGAAGCAGCCCGGGGAAGTCCTGCTAGATTTCTCAATTTTCAGGGAAGTCATCCCTACCATTCAGCTCCTGCCTCTGCACCTCCTGCAGCAACTTTTCCTTTTTTATCCTCATGCTCCTTTTGCAGCTGCAGCTTATGCTCCTTTTTATCCCTATGTTGTAGGAGAACAAGAAGAACCCTCACCATTCGCGGAGAATGTTCGCCATGAGCCTACTCCAGCTAACTTCAGAGAGCCTCTACTACCAATCTACACTGGAGAGACAGACCCAGTAAAGCACCTCCAAGCTTTTGAGTAAGCCGTTGCTCTCAAAACACTTTCAGATGCAACCAAGTGCCAGCTCCTTGTCACCTCCTTTGATGGGCAAGTGAGGGACTGGTTCTATGGCCTCCGTCCTCACTCCATCCCTTCCTTCCTTGATCTTCGAAGGGAGTTTCTTCTCAGATTCTCTATATCAACCAAGAGAAAGGGCGGTCCTGAAGCCCTCTTTGAGATCAAGCACCGCGGAAATGATACCTGGTCTCAGTTTGTTGATCGATTCCAAAGAGAGATTTTGGACATCGAAGTTACTGATCAAGAAATGTACCGAGTGGCTCTTATCCACGATCTCCGTGAAGGGCCTATCAAGTTTGAAGCCAATGTCCGTGCTCCAAGGACATATCAAGAGTTGATTGCTCTAGCCAACTCATATATCTGAGGCGAAAAGAGCAATCCAGGCTTCGTCTCCAAGCGTTTATCCGAGGAGGATCTCTCTCGGAAGCATCCTCCAAGATCTCCTCACAAACACTTCCCAACTCACTCAAAGAAGGAGAGAAGGATTCATCTCCATCGATACTCCTTCCTGAGCCGTGATGATGCTCAAGACCCATTGCTACCTCTGGCTCCTTCTCAAGTAGCAGCAGTTCATCAACAGTAAGACAACGACTTGCATGAGTCTGATCTCGATGACGTCATGCAAGATGTAATCCAGATCATGAAAGACAGGGCAAACTTCAAGAAGCCCTATCGACCAGCAGATCAAAGATCTAGGGGTTCAGAACCTTACTACGAATTTCACAAAGAACCAGGTCACCTAACTGAAGACTGCCGAGCATTCCGGTAACTTGTGCAAAGGATGCTCCGGCAGGGAAAGATGCATGACCTGCTTCCTAAATAAGAGCGCCCTGATCCAGCAACTTTAAAGGGCAAAGAAGTTGCAGGCGTTCCTTGCTCTTCAAGGGGAGTAAGCCAAGTCGAAGAGCCTCCTCTCCTCATTGTTAACCCAGTCGTCGAATGCCTCGATGCCAATGATGAGGGTGTGCTTGGAAGGATATTCTGAGCAAGAAATGGACTTCACAGTCCTCCAAAGCTCCTACCGAGCTTCATGGGTTATCTCAACCTTTGCTCTTTCTTTTTCCAAACATTTTCATTTCACCAAACACTTCTCAGTGTTCTTTTCTTGCTTTTCTACAAAGCTTTTTATCAGGGATCTTATACTGACACAGTTCCCTTCTTGTGTTGCTCCTTCCTCTTCCTCTCTCTCTAAGGGATCAGTACGCCAATGAGATATCACCGAGTCTGAAACGTTCCCTCCATGGATTGTTCTCGCACCACTGCTACGACCACATATGGCGGGAGTATACCCATGTGTGTAGTGGGAGCAGTTCAATCGCGGGGATGGGCTTCAGATTTCGGATCCTGACCGTCATCTGACATAGAGTGTGTGCTAGGGGAGCCCCATGTGTTAGCTCTGCTGTGCTTTGCTTAGGATGCATTACAGTCATGATGATCTTTGCTTGACAAGCAATGGCGACCAAGCATAGCCTTGTATCTTCGATCATCACCTAACTGTGATTGTTGAACACTCCGGTATCCTCGATCCGTGCCTTCTCGGGTTCTCACAACTCCACTGATCAATACACAGACAAGCTAGCCCTCTTGGCGCAACCAGTCTCGTTGATCAGTGATGCTTGTGCCCAAGTCAAGAGAGCGTTGCTTCTAGCGATCCTTCTCAGGATCTTTCCCTTGCTTTTCTCCTTTGTGCCCTCCTTGAGGATGCGTGGCCAGCCCACTTTGAGTAAGACTATACTCGGGATGATTTTCTCAGGCCAGTGATGCATAAGGCCCACGGGGAACACCTGTGGCAGCTTTCAACCTTCTTTAGTCATTCCGAATATAGACCTCCTTTTCTTTTACCCACCTTGAGGATGCGCGGCCAGCCCGCTTTGAGTAGGACTATACTCGGGGTGATTTTTCAGGCAAGTGATGCATAAGGCCCACGGGGAACACCTGTGGCAACATTCAACCTTCTTTAGTCATTCCGAGTATAGACCTCCTTTTGTCTCTTCCCTCCTTTCACAGGTGAACATGTTAATCCAACCTACCAAAAGGATTTCCAGCAATCACTTTGCTTATGCTCATCTCATATACATTGCCTGCTCAAGCTCTATCATATGGAGATTCACAGAGCTACTCATTATTCTTGTCAAAAATCTAATGGCATCAAACATTAATCAAATCATATCAACAGTTTGGTGCTCAAATGCTATCAGCTATGCTACTGCAATCCAGTTAAACGCTCAGTTTATTGATCTGGGTTTCATGATAAAGTGTTCATCAGGCATTTTTCTTGCTACTTGGTCATATCGACCTTATCTCATCAACCTTCATGGGTTATCTCAACAATTCTGGTGTGGTTATCCTCATGTCTTGTTTGCTTCTAATTTCTCTCCTTGCAGAGGTTAGCAAACCCTTGCAAACCTTCTCCACAGGTATTTGCAAGCTCCTTTCATATGCATATTGTCTGCTTCTAACTTTTCTCTTTGTAGAGAACAACAGACACCTGCAAACCTCATCCAGGTACTTGCAGTTTAAATCATTATTTTATATCTGCTGCTCACTCTTCACTTTGCAGTGGTTAGCAGACGTCTGCAAGTCATATTCAGGTACTTGCAGCTTATCTTTGTATACAATACCTGTCTCTAACTCTCTTCTTGCAGAGATCACCGACACTTGCAAGCTCTATTCAGGTACTTGCAAGTTACTTTCATGCACTGTGCGTACTTTTAACTCTTCTTTTGTAGAAACCACCAACGATTTGCAAGTTCCTTCCAGGTACTTGCATCTCATTTTTCTTTCTTTCTTGTATACTCTTCTTCCTTCCCTTTTTTGCAGAGGATAACAGGTGCTTGCAAGCCTTTATCAAGTACTTGCGAGTTATTATGCCTTTCTGCTTTCCTCACTTTTGTTTTGCAGAACTTAACAGAAGACACACATTCTTCGTTTTACAAAGGCAAACTCAGGTACACACTCAATATACCACCCATACATGCTTGCCCTAACTTTCCTCTTGCAGGAAAATAGACAGGAAACACCAAGCTTGTAAGGAGAGTCTTCAGGTTCTATCTCTCCTTGCCTCCCCTTCTCTTTCCTTTGGGGTGGATCACGATTTTTATGGGTCTCCAACTTTTTCGAAGTTCCCTTCGGAACATAAAAAAGTACGAGGATTATGTTAACCCAGAAATCGGGATCCTTCCCAAGGTAGTCGACTGGCTAGTCGCGCTGCTTAGGTTCTTCCTTTTGAACGCGACAAGACCAAGCATAGGCGGACAGTTTTCCCTGCCCGTCTAGATCCCCTTGCAACCGCGTGCCCTGCGGGACGGCGGGCTATTCCCATAGCTCACCCTCGCAGGCCATGCGGTTAGGCCCGGTAACTGTGCAATGTTTTTTTCCTTACAGGAGTCTGCCAACAGCACCGCAAGGGGCGGCTTCCCAGTACGCCCAAGGGGCTCCGGCCTCCCTGCCGCTCGAGGGGCAGCAGCCTCCTGCCGCCGTCCGCCGAGGCCGCCCACCCGGGGAGGCCTCTGCCCGCCAGCCGGGCGGACTCCACCCGGAGTCCGCCCCGGCCGCCCGCTCAGGGGCGGTCCGGTCAGCCGGGCGGACTCGACCCGGAGTCCGCCCAGGCCGCCCGCTAGGCCGCGGCCCGGCCTGCCGGGCGGACTCCCCCTGGAGTCCGCCCAGGCCTCCCGCTCGGGGGCGGCCCGGCTAGTCGGGCGGACTCCCCCCGGAGTCCGCCCGGGCCACCCGCTCGGGGGTGGCCCGGCCTGGCCTTACTGATCATGGAGGACGCCCGCTCGGGGGCGGCCCGGCCAGCCGGGCGGACTCCCCATGGAGTCCGCCCAGGCCGCCCGCTCGGGGGCGGCCCGGCCTGCCGGGCGGACTCCCCCCGGAGTCCGCCCAGGACGCCCGCTCGTTGGCGGCCCGGCGAGCCGGGCGGTCTCCACCCGAAGTCCGCCCAGGCCGCCGGCTAGGGGGCGGCACCGGCCCTGCCGGGCGGACTCCCCCTGGAGTCCGCCCAGGCTGCCCGCAAGGGGGCGGCCTCCGTTCGCAGCTTCCTACAGCTTCCTTCACACACCTGGCGGACTCCAATTTCCAGTCCGCGGAGTCCGCAGAGTCCGCGCAGGTCGTCATGCTGACGTTACTGGGCCCCGCTCTTTGAAGACCTTCCCCGGGCCTATAAATACCCCCTAATACCTCTTATTTGGGGTGACGGAAGGTAGAGACAAGTCTTGCCAGCAGACCCTGAGGACTCTGTTTTCCTGTCCGCGCAGTCCTCCATCAGCCTTCCAGCGAGCTCTGCGGACTCCATTTTCCTGTCCGCGCAGTCCTCCACAGCTTACCTGCAGCTTGTCAGCAAGCTCTGCAGCCTCAGTTTTCCAGTCCTCCAGCAGCTAGCAGCCTCTTTTACTTAGTCTCTGGCAGCTTCTCTTCTCTGCTTTCTGGCACCTTCTTCTCCCTTAGCCGCCAGCTTCCCTTTGTACCCCTTTAGTGCTTTGTTGTAAAGGTGTACATGTAAGCTTGTAATCTCTAGCTATTAATCAAAGGAAAGCCCGTCACAAGAGTGGCATTTTGGCCGCGACGGGCGAAGTGTGTTGTTGTCGCTGCTAGCGGCCCCCTCTGCTCCTGTGCACAGCAAGCCTTGCTCCTCTGCTTAGCAAGCTTTGCTCCTCTGCTCAGCAAGCCTTACTCCTCTGCACGGCAAGCCTGGCTCCTCTGCTCAGCAAGGCTTGCTCCTCTGCTCAGCAAGCCTTGCTCCTCTGCTCAGCAAGCCTCGCTCCTCTGCTCAGCAAGCCTCGCTCCTCTGCTCAGCAAGCCTCGCTTCTCTGCTCAGCAAGCCTCGCTCCTCTGCACAGCAAGCCTTGCTCCTCTGCTCAGCAAGCCTTGCTCCTCTGCTCAGCAAGTCTTGCTCCTCTGCTCAGCAATCCTTGCTCCTCTGCTCAGCAAGCCTTGCTCCTCTGCTCAGCAAGCCTTGCTCCTCTGCTCAGCATGTCTTGCTCCTCTGCTCGGCAAGCCTTACTCCTCTGCTCATCAAGCCTTGCTCCCCTGCTTAGCCAGCCTTGCTCCCTGCTCAGCAAGCTTTGCCCTCAGCTCAGCTTAGTTCTTCTCGGCATCCAACTTACAAGCGCAACCGTCGCAGTAACTGTCTGCTCGACAGCTCCTACTCAACCTCCTCTTCCTCTCTTGATCAACCCTCTCTGTTGATCAAGGCTCTCCTCTGCTCTCAGCAGTCTCTCCTCTACCCCCGCAACCCTCCTTGAACAAGCTGTTTGCTCCACTCTCGAGCACTCAGAAGCTTCCTTCTCCTCTACCCCCGCAACTTTCTCCTCCCTCCTCTCCTAGACTGAGAGGCCAAACACCCCATGTATGTTAGCTGTGCCCCCGGTGCCGTTTTCGCGCATCAACATATGGGGGTGTTTTCGTATTTCTTTATTTCTGTACTTTACAAAAACTCATTAAAATACAAAAAAATTTAAAAAAATTAAAACCTAAAAAATTTTTTCCTAGTTTTTTATAATAAAAAAAAAACTCAAAAAAAATCATAAAATACAAAAAAAAACTTATAAAACAAAAATTCAAAAAAAAATTTGAATTTACTTTGTAAATATTTTTTGTAAAAAATGATGAAATCATTCTCTTTCCTCCCCCACTCTTCTTATTTGTAAAAGCTCGCTTTTTAGCAAACCTGCGGCGTTCGACTCATCGAACCAACCACCTAAATAAGAGTTTGTTCGCGGGCCATCGAGTTTTTACCTTATCCTTTTTTTTGCAAAAATTTTTTCGAAAAAACCAAAAATCCTAAAAAATAATAAACTCTAAAAATAGAAAAAAAAGATAATAAATCAAAAAAATAAAATACAAAAAAATGATGAAAACTCTAAAAAATCTAAAAAATATTTTGTTAATTATGTAACGAATAAATCAATTATCTCATTCTTAACCCTTTTCGCTCTCCGAAAATTTAGTTGCAAGTTCATTTATAAACAAATTTTAGTTACTCTTTGCTTACTATTCGTTTATTAATTGGAGATCGATAGATTTAGATATCTAGGGTTAAGTTTTAAAAAATTTTCGTATGCCTTTTTTATTTAGATAGAGACCTATTTTCAGAATTACTTCTACTTATCAAAATAGTTGCACATTTCTTTTGTTAGAAATAACGATCTTAGCTTTCAATTATGTTAACTCCAAGCTTTTTTTTCGAATTTTAGGAACGTTTAATTTAAAAAAGTTGCTCTAAAAAACTTTTTATTAAACCTAGTTTTATTTTTGAACACAAATCTATCACCTTTTTTTCATGTCATACTTGGCATGATTTCGATCCTTAAAAAAATCATATATCAATGGGAATAAGATTTCGTTCCATAAATATAGGCATCCAATATTTAAAAAGATTATATGTCATGGAGTAAGAGGATAAAATTCATTGCTCATATACTTATGCATTGGATTATTATGAAGATTGTAAAAAAAAAATTATGTTATGGAAAATAAGATTTCGTTTTCCTAACATCCATATTTGAAAAACAAAATCATTAGAGGTTCGAGCGAAAAAATATACCCTCGCCTCTAATTCAAAGCCTTCTTCATATAACACGATATCCCACTCCACCAATCTCAAATAATCCTAGATTTAATTTTAAAATCTTTTTGAGAGCATAATTTGTAAATTAAATTATTTCATGTAATTCTTAGAAGCTCAAGTTTTCATAAATACAATCTATTTTTGTTAGTCTAACAAATAAAATTTTTTGTTATCTATTCGATCATATCAGAAGTTTTTAACTGAAACTCTTCCTTTATTTAAAATTTTGGCATAATTTAAGATTTAACACTAATACCCTGAATATTTATTTAGATCTTTCTTTCAATTAATTCGAGCGGTAGCTAAACTTAGGATTTCTTTCATTTATTATAATTTCATCTCCAACTTTTGCTCTGGAATAGTAAAAGCTTAAGTATGGGGGTATTTGATGAATTGTAAATATACGCATTTTTGTGAACATTAATTTAGTCGTTTTCATTTATTTTCGTCATTTTTACCTGTTTTTGTTTAATAAATTGCTCCTTTTATTGTAAATATTTTGCTAACTTAATTTATTTTATTTTTCAGAAAAATTCCAAAATTTGCAAAATAAAGCCAAGTCACGCCCGTGTACTGTTGGTCATGCCCGTGACCAGGGCGTGACCCATCAAATTTCAGTAAATCAACAATTTTGGGATGAAATTTATGGACACGCTCGGCCACACGCCCGTGTCGGATGACACGCCCCGTGTCCCGAGCCCGTGTCCATCCCGCTCGACGAAATTCTCTCGACGTTCGTCGACCAACATGACACGCCCATATCAGCCAACCCGACATGCCCGTGTCACTTGCTCTCGACATTTTCCGCTCGACAATTTCAGTCTCGACACAATTCGCACGACGATCGTCGACCAAGCCGACATGCCCATGTCAAGATGCGACACGGGCGTGTATTCCACCACCTGGCCCGACAAACCGCCGCCGACGAATTTCAATACAAATGACGGCCAGTTCAACCTCCCCGTCACGCCCGTGTACTTTGGTTCATGCCCGTGACCAGGGCGTGACTTCCACGTGGACCTCCCAAAGTCAACAATGCCATCAATCGCCGAACGACATGCCCACCGTCACGCCCGTGACCGGGGGCGTGACCGCTGCGTTTTCAGCCGTCAAGTCAAATCTCAAATCAAATCGGACGGCCGCCATATAAATAGTGTTGACATGCCCGTGTCAGAGGGCGTGTACTTTGAAAATGTTTTCTATAAATTCCCCACTTCTGAATGAGTTCAGGGTTCCAAATTTTTGAACCATTTTGTTGACAAGGGCTGCTGTTTGGAGCTTGCGTAGTGCTATGTAAGAACTTTATTTCCCCCCCCCCCCCTCCTTCTTAAGTTTGTTTGATTACGCACTTGTAATCAACTTATTTTGTAATAAAAATCGTTAGTTTTTCCTCCTTACATGCTCTGAATTATCTCTGATGGCCTCCTTTTTACCAAGGTTATGTATTTATATTTTCATTTTCATATGGCGTGTGTGGGTTTATGAGCTTAAAATTGCAAAATTTATACTTTAAAATGAAAAATTGCTTGCTTTATTTTCATTTTTATCAAACTTTCTAGCCGTTATTATAGCCATTTTCCTTATCATAATCTTTAAAATTGATTAGATTTAGGATCTTTAAGCTTCCAAATACGTTTTTATGAACTTGTAAAATGATAAAAAAGTGGTTTTCATTTCTCTTAACTTAGCTTTTTCTTTGTTTTGAATATAAAACTGCCGCCTCTTTTTAGCTTTCTTCCACTTTTTAACCCGTTTTATATAGTTATAAGAATGTATAATGCGTTATCATAATTTTTAAAGAACTTTGATTTTAGCAATTACATAAAAAAAATATTTTTGCTCGAACAATTTTTATTTTCAATTTTTATGCATTTCTGCCAAAATCTAACGGTAAAAATGAAAACGTTTTTAATTTTTCAAGCACTTGCTTTTCTCGCCATAATTTGAAAACTATTTGCTCAAACAATTTTTATTTTGCCTTTTTATACATTTCTACGGCATTCTAGCGGTAGAAATGCAGTTATTTTAATTTTTCGATAACTTTGTTTTTCTTAATTTTTTCGCCTGCGTGCGTGCGTGTATGAGATAAGTTTATTTCTTTCTCCCATTATGAAGAGTGTGTGCCTGTGCGCATTTATTTCCACCTACTCGTTAAGAGTTAAATTGCGTGTCTTTAATTTTTCACCTGCTCATTTGAGTAGGATTTGCAAGTGTGAGTATTTACTTTCTGTAGTGTGAGTATTTCATTTTCTGTCGTGTGTATGTGTGTGTGTTTTAATTTCAGCAAGTGTGTGTATTTTTATTTTCCGCCTAATCATTTGAGTTAAATGGTTGGATTTTATTTAAGTAGGACTTGTTGTTCTTACTTTCGCCTACTCGTTAGGAGTTAAATAGCCGGACTTCATTTCCCTCCTACTCGTTTGAGTAGGACTTGTCATTTTCAGTTTTTATTTACCGTCTACTCATTTGAGTTAAATGACAGGTCTTTATTTTTCTGTAATTATTTAAGTAGTACTTGTAGTAGCATTTATTTACCGCCTACTCATTTGAGTTAAATCGCAGGTCTGTGTGTGAGTTTTCAATTTCAGTAGTGTGCGCGTGTGGGTGCATTTATTTTTTCCTACTCGTTTGATTAGGACTCGCTTTATTTTCTCCCGCCCACTCATTTGAGCCGAGACTTGTAATTTTACTGCTTTCATTTCAGCCCTACTCGTTTGAGTAGGACTTGCAATTTATTACTTTCCTTTACTGCTTTCCATGTACTGCTTTATTTATCCCTTTCACCGCAAGCCGTCCCCATTCCGATGAATGACTAACCGTTCTTATCCCTCGGTATCGAAGAACATTGGGACAAAAAAATTGCTTTAAATAATAAAAGGTCCTGTTTCTAGTTATTTAAAATTAACTTAAGGTTTGCCTAGGGTTTACGACGCGTAGGACCACATATCGATGTGTGGGCCCTATTTCCGTAGTTCATATACTAGCTAGCCGAGAGGCCGTCCGTATGCACCGATCAACCCTTAGTAAAGAGAGTTCCACACTAACCCTCGAGAGAGGAGGCGCTCCAACTCTAGCAGATTGGGTTCCCAACCCAATAGCGGGGTTCTTAGCATAATGCGGGTGTTAAGAGGAATCCTTCGTCGGACGAGAGCCCGGTCGAATAGTCTTAGCGTTCAGGTGAGCGATAGTCCTAGAGATAGGTGAGCTCATTTTACTAGAACCTCCACGGCCAAGTCTCCGCTTTAATTAATTAGAAATTTAGGATCTATTTTTATTAAAAATATATTTTAGTTCAAATGTAATTCTGTGCCATCGAGCTAAGATCTTCATCGGCTCCACCTTTTTTATGCTTTCATTTTTATTGCCTTTTTTATTATATAAAATTTAACCCAACAAGTAATTATCGGTAAAATAATAGTCCCCTCTAGGGAAAAGTAGAAATAATCGAACTGACCCCGTGAACAATACGACCCTGATATACCACACTGGAATATCCTGTACTATACACGATAGGTGTACTTTCCTCCTTTCGTTAAAACTCGATTTCACTGTTTTATATCCAAATAATAAATCCACGCGCCCCGTTTTCTAAATAAAAATCATATCTGCCTTTTTCCTTAAATAAAACCGCACAGGGCGCCGCGAGCTTGCAATAATTTTTGGAGTTTTAACCCGCATCAATAACTCTTGCCAAAGTTGTCTCAGTTCGTCGAACTGATAATCCTGAATTCGTCGACTGGAGATGGTTCTGGACTTAGAAAACTGAGAAGCTTCTGGATTCTAGAAGTTGAAGTAGAGAATCCAAAAATCATTGACCATAGAACTAAGTTCGTCGACTGGAGTTTAGAGAAGAACTGGACTTTGAATTCTGAAGGTAGAGTCCAAAGATCGTCGACCAAAGAATCAAGTTCGTCGAGCTCAGCTCAGAGAATTTTCTCTGGGATCGTCGAGCTGAGCAAGACTATCGTCGACCTGAGTTCGACGAACGTCGAACTCATTTAACTGAGTCTTTGAAAAATCTCTAAGCCTTGAGTCTCTGGCAGTCTGAAGATGGTTAGTCCATGCAGTGTTGATTCTAAAGACTTGGCCTACACTCTAGGACACAACCATGACCCTGGCTATACATGATGGGTCAAAAGATCCTAACTTCATGAACCTAGCCCAAATCAAAATAGGCATCCAACAATCTCCCCCTATTTGGGTGAGGTCACTAATTACAGACTCGGACTAAAATAAAAAAAAGAGAACAAAGCAAGAAAACATATATCTGCCAAAGAAAAATAACACATGTAGCAGATATATACATACAATAAGCTTTGTATCAGAAATAGAAAGAACTTTTAAAACATTACAAAACTAAATAGTCTAGAGATCATTTCTTTTGCTTCTTCTCCTTGGGCTTCTCCTCTTTACCTTTGTCTCCAGGCTTAATGAAAATAATTTCTCTGTTGGGATTTGCAGCTTGCACCTTTGTCATGGTCATATCAGTAGCCCCAATGATATTTAGAGATGTAGCCCTTGGGACCTCTGCTTCTGATTGCAGTTTCATATAATCATCAACATTGAAAAATTTATTAGCTTTTTCAGACCTGTTGAGCTCTTCCTTCCTGAATTTTGTAATGGTAGTATATTCTGATGGATCCTTCCCTTCATCTTTGGCTTTGTTAATCATGGAAAGGCCAACCAGTTCCTGAAACCTGGCCATCATTGCTGTTGTACCTGTTTCAGGATCTTCAAATGGTACAGGAGGGGAAGAACGTCTGTTGGAGCTTTCACCTTTTTGATATTAAGTGATCTTCTGTTGATGTTGTTGATGTTGCTTCTATTGTTGGTGTTGCTAACCTGAAAAATAGGATCTCTGCTGGCTGCTTCCTGAGGATGAAGATCTACATTGATGTCTTTCATATGTTTGAAACTGGGTAGACCTTTGAGAAGTTATGGCTGAAGCACCAGCAGCTGGAGGAGGAGGAGGAGGAGGGTGCTTCCTGTACCTATGAGTTGGAGGGGGGAATATCTTCTGCTTCTCTTTCTTTCATTTTGCTGATTCTTGGACAACCACATCCAAGCAAGCATTCCCTTATATGGAGTTATCATCTGGAGAATATAGTAAGGTGTGTAATTTGCTTTATTTGGCTTAGGAGCAAGAGGAGGAGGAGCTTTTCTTTTCTTAGAAACTTGCTTCTTCTTTGTTTCATCATGAGAATCCTCATCCTCCTCCTCATCATCATCAGATTCTTGAGGATTATCATATAAAGAATTCTAAGCTTTCAGGGCTTCAGCAGAAATTGGGGGTTTCTTAGTTTGTGAGGGAGCTGGAGGTGAAACTTCAACTGGAACTGGAGAACTATATGTGACAGTGCTTCCAGCAACTGTCTTATTCTCTTCTTCAATATCAGCCAAGATCAAAGCATCAAGATCTGGCATAGGGGAATCATTCATGACAAAACTTGGGGCAGAAAATGTTTCTGGAGGGGATGGAATGACTATAGGCTCTGGAGCAGCAAAACTGTCTTCGAGTTGCTTGGCAACTTCAGGACTTATTGGAGAAGAATAAGGAATAATAGCCAAAGATAACTTAGTATTATCAGCTAGAGGGAAGCTTAGATAATCTGTATCAAAAATTCTCAAAAGATTATCCAAATCTACTGTGGGATTAATAATAAAATCACTAGCAGTATTTATTTCTTCTATTGCTGACTCATATATATCCATGTCAGTTTCAATAAAAGGAATTAAATCAATTGAATCTTCATTTTCTGCTGCTGCTGCCTATGCATCTGCTATTGCTAGAACTTCTGTTACTGAAAATGCTACTACTGCTGGAGCAGTTGCAGCTTCTTCATCAAATATCTCCGCCTGCCTGGCTTTAGTGTGAACTGAAGCCAGGCCCCTAACCGAAGAGGGGGCAGCAGTGAGGGCAGATATTTGGGCAGAGAGAGAGGAGATGGAAGTAGTAAGAGGTGAATGAACCTCTACTATGAGATTTTTGAGGAGTGGAGTGATGAGGGCAATGACAGAAGAAATTGTAGAGTGATCCAAAGGTGGATTGGCAGAAGGTGTTGCAGAAGGTGTTGAAGTGGAAACAGATGGAGGGATGGTAGTTTTTGGAGGGGATGGAGGGAGGGCAGCATGCATTGGCTCATCTGGAGGAGTGGGAGTAGGGAGGTGAGAGGAAAGTAGATTGAATGATGGTATGGAGGATAAGTGTGGTGGAAGAGGAGATAAAGGTGGGGTTGGAGCTTGTGAAGCATGGGGAGAGTGGGTTAGTGTGCCTTGAGGAGATGGAGGTGGGGTGGGAAGATGAATATGGGATGGAGATTGGTGGATGGGGGACGATGGGGGTGTGGGAGTTTGAATGATGATGTGGGTTGTGGAGGGGATTTGGGTAGCTAGAAGAGATGGAGGTGAGGGAATGATCTCTTCAGCAGGGTGGGGAGGGGCTGTATCAACACTGGTGTTCTCAGAATCTTTGGTGGCAGAGGTTGACGCCTTAGAGGTCTTTGTTATTGTCCTCTCCCACCTGCCAAACAAGGCACAAGTAAGCCTTTTGCTGGCATTGATGAATATGGTCGGGGAGACCAGTGATTCAGCAGCTTTCTCTTTCAGAAAGATCCCCAGGATCCTGCCAAAACTTACTTCATTTTTGTTGTTCTTTTTCTTAATTAAATCAAAAATAATCTGAGCCCAGCTCACCTGTTTCTTGTTTACCACAGCACCTATAACCAGAAATTCATGCATGGTTATATAATCGTGTGCAGTGTGCTTGCCTAACAAAACTTTCCCAACTATGTCAGCTAGAAACTTAAACTAAGCAGACAAATGTTTCTTCAGTAATTTGTTAGGGTTGTCTCCAGAGTAACCCATCATACTTAGCATCATATCATATTCTTCATTATCAATCTCTAGTTCTTCTTCTCCATTACTCAATCCAAATACCCGAGTTAACATGGCAGGAGAGAGAGAGAAACAGCAGTACCCACTATTGATCCAATCATCATGTTCTCCTCTGTTGTTAAAGATGTATATACCCATTCTCTTATTTCAGTTCCACATAGCTTAATCCTTGTGGTCATCAGAGGCTTCAGTTGTTGGTCTTCTAGAAATTGCAGAATATCCAAGAATATTGGGTCGGAATGCTGGAATGAATCAAAGTCGACATCGAATCCTGTATCGAACATCATCGCAGCAAGGGTTCCCGCTGAAATTGCCATGAGATCACCTGCAAGAGAGAAAACGACGATCAAGTGCAAAGGAACAGAAAGTGCAGGATGGAGGTCAAAGAAAACCTAGATATAAGGTTTTCCAGAATATGAATTGACAAACTCCTTCCACGAAAATGAAATAATTCTTCAATCTGAGGTCGACAAAATAAGCTGGGAGTTAAATAATTCGCCGAGCCTAGTCTGAAGAGGAGAAGACATTTTGTCGAGCTCCGTTCGACGAAAGTTTTATGAAGCAAATTCATTGATCTGCGTTCGACGAAAATTGATTCACTCACAGAGAGTTCGTCGATCTGCGTTCGACGAATATCTCAAGAACTTTTCCAAGTTCGTCGAACTCCGTTCGATGAACTTTGAAGAATTCATCGAGTGCAGACAAAAACTAAACTAAGACTTCTTCATTGTTCATTCCAAGCTGATTTATAAAGAACAAGTGGTTTCTTTCATCCAAAGATTTGGTGAAAATATCAGCTCTTTATAAATCAGTGTAGATATAGACAAGTTTAATTTTGTTGTTGTCTACACACTCTCTAATGAAATGATGCCTAATATCTATATGCTTAGTCCTACTGTGATGGACTGGATTTTGTGCTATAGCTATAGCACTTGTGTTATCACATAGTAGAGTTGAATTATTTAAGTTGAGACCATAGTCTAGTAGTTGATTTTGAATCCACAACATCTGTGAACAGAAACTGCCAGCTGCAATGTATTCTGCTTCAGCAGTTGAAGTAGACACAGAGGATTGTTTCTTACAAAATCAAGACACTAGTCTCATCCCAAGGAACTGACAGGTTCCAGAGGTGCTTTTTCTGTCCACCCTACATCCTGCAAAGTCAACATCTCAGTATCCAGTTAACTCAAATTCTGACTCATTAGGATACCATAGGCCTAGACTAGGACAACTATTTATATATCTCAAAATTCTTTTTAAGAAAATTAGGTGAGATTATTTAGGGTTCACTTGAAACCTAGCACAAAGGCATGTGGCAAACATGATATCAGGTCTGCTAGCTATAAGATATAGTAGGGACCCAACAATGCCCCTATATAACTTCTGGTCAAAGGGTTTCCCATGTGGATCAGAATTTATTACAGCATTTGTAGTCATGGGTGTTTTCTTAGATGAGGCATCAGCCATCCCAAACTTTCTGATAAGCTCTTTTGCATATTTAGCTTGGGAGATGAAGATTCCATCAGGGAGCTGCTTCACTTGGAGACCAAGGAAGTAGGAGAGCTCACCCATGCTACTCATTTCAAATTTTGAATGCATGAGTTCATAGAACCTTTTGCATAATTTGGAATCAGTAGACCCAAATATGATGTCATCCACATAGATTTGTACTAACAAGGTTTGGTACTTATGATGTCTAGTGAAAAGTGTTTTGTCTACTATGCCTTTAATGAATTTATGTTATATCAAAAAGCTAGCTAAGGTCTCATAGCAAGCTCTTGGTGCTTACTTAGATCATAGAGGGCTTTATGTAATTTAAATACATGATAAGGATAGGTTGGAGACATAAAACCTGGAGGTTGTTCAACATAAACCTCTTCTTTCAGTACTCCATTCAAAAATGCACTCTTCACATACATCTGATACACCTTGAATTTCTTGTAGGTAGCATTGGCCAGAAAAATTCTAATGGCCTCTAACCTTGCAACTGGTGCAAATGTTTGATCATAATATATGCCTTCTTCTTACTTGTATCCTTGAGCAACAAGCCTAGCCTTCTTCCTCATAATTGTACCTTGGGCATCTAGTTTATTTTTGTATACCCATTTGGTCCTAATAACTGGGTAGTCTTGCGGTCTTGGAACCAAATCACAAACTCTAAATCTCTCAAATTGATTTAATTCCTCTTGCATAGTAATGATACAGTGCGGATCCTAATCAGCATCATGAATGGATTGAGGTTCAACCTGAGAGAGAAAACATGCATGCATCAAGTCCTAGTTGAGTTGATGTCTTGTCTGTATACCTGCTGATATGTCTCCAATCACTTGAGATCTAGGGTGATCCCTTAATGTGAGAAGATCAGTTGGTGGAGTTGGTTCAACAATAGCATTTGGAACTAATTACTCTTGTTAAATTATGTTTACTGTTGGAGGAAGTTCAGTCATTTCAGTGCTTTATTCTTCACTCTCTTCTTCAACATGTGGAGAAGGATGTGTTGGAACCTCTTGGGTGAGGCTGAGTTCATCCAACTTCTCACACAAGTGAGGTACCTGCAAAGGGTTATTGGTAGAAATATCTTTCTCCTTGCAAGACATGTTAGTTTCATCAAAAGTAACATGAATGGATTCTTCAATTTTTAAAGATGATTTATTAAATACCATATAAGTCTTGCTTACTTGGGAATATCCTAGAAAAATTCCCTCTTCAGCCTTGGCTTCAAACTTTCTAATGTATCTCTTGTTATTGTTATGAATATAACATATACATCCAAATACTTTAAAATAGTTGATTTTAGGTTTCTTCCCTTTAAGTAATTCATAGGGAATCATATTCTTTAGTTTGTGTATCAAACTCCTATTCAGGACATAATTTGCTGTGCTTACAGACTCTGCCCAAAAGGTTAGTGGCATGTGAACATCTGCAAGTAATATGCTTGCAGCTTCAATTAGTGTCCTATTTTTTCTTTCAGCTACCATATTTTGTTGGGGAGTTCTAGGAGCTGAGAAGCAATGCCTGATACAATCCTTCTCACAGAACTCATGTATAAGAAGAGACTCAAACTCTGTACCATGATCACTTCTGATTAATGCAACATGAGTAGAGTACTCAATTTGTATGGTCCCGAGAAAATCTGTAAGAACTTTAAAGGTATCTGACTTAGATCTCAGAAAGGACACCCACGTGAATCTTGAGAAGTCATCCACAATAACTAAGGTGTGGGATTTCCCTCCTAGGCTTTGTACAGCAATGGGTCCAAAAAGATCCATGTATAGCAAGTATAAAATCCTAGGTGAATCACTTTTATTAACTGATTTAAAACTAGATTTAGTTTGCTTGCCTAGTTGACAAGCCCTGCAGAGGCCTTCCTTCTTGTAGGGACCAGAAGGTAAACCTCTCACAAGGTTGTCTTTTGATATCCTAACAATATTTTTCATATTAACATGACCTAGCCTTTTATGTCATAATTCATTCTAAGTACTAACTATATTAAGTAAGCAGATATCTGAATTGGCAAAAAGAAAATCAACTAAGTAAATGTTTCTTTGTCTATTCCCAATTAAAACACTTTGTTTTTGCTTATTAGAAATAGTACAAGATGATGAGTTAAAGTGTACCTGATAACCTTCATCACATAACTGGCTTATGGAGATGAGGTTATGTTTGAGTCCTCTTACATAAGTTACTTTCTTGAATGTGACTGCTCCAATCTTCACTTCTCCATATACTTCAGAATGGCCACACTTTGAATCACCAAAGATTAATTTTGGCCCCAGCTTGGCTTGTAATTGATTAGGTTGTCCTTCCTGCCAGTCATATGTTTGGAGCAACCACTTTCCAGATACCATATCTGATTAATCACTAGACAGCTCTTCACCTGCAATGTAGATAGTTAGTTGTTCTTGACCGAGGTTACCTTGGGTCCTTTATATTGCTGATATGAAAAACTAGATATTAAAGAAAATTCTGCTTGGGACTTGTATCCTAATGGGTGATATCTTCTAGGTGGTATTATCCAATCAGCTAGTGGATTAAATGGTTTCCTAGGTTTATTAGAGTAGCTGTTATAGTTATAATTTTTGTTAAGTTTTTTTGTGTTCGACGAATTGTTGTGAGTTCGTCGAACAAAGTTCGAAGAATTCAGATGAGATCATCGATCTCTGCCCAGAGAATGAACATGTTCATTTTTTATGCCCCAGGTTCGTCGACCTCTGCTCGACGAACCATACAGAGTTCGTCGATCGCAGTTAGACGAATGATTATAGCTAAAGTTTGCATTCAGAGTTCGTCAACTAGAGTTTGACGAACTGTCCATATTTCGTCGATCTGAGTTCGATGAAATTTGCTAAACTTTGTTTTAATTTGTTCTCTGGTTTCTGTTGTTTTGATTTTTAAGGATGGGCATTTCTTCTGTGATTTGTTTGTTAGTTATTATCTCTTTGCCCTTAGCAGAAACAAACTTGATGGGGGTTGTCAAAATATTCTTTTTAAGAATGGGGGGCAAACTTGAAGAAGCACCCAAGCCTAGCTTGTCATTTAGTCTGGCATTGACAGTGCATGTAATGCCCATCAGCTTGAGGTTTCTCCTATTGAGAGATTCCTCAAGTTGTTTGGCCTCATATAGTTGTGTCTTTAACAGAATAATTTATTCATTAGCTAACTTTAATTCATCGTTTAACCCACTATTTTCAAAGTAACATTTTCTATGTTTTCTAGTTTTTCTCAAAGTGTTTTAATTTTCTTTTCTAAATTGTTTAGATCTATGCACATGGTTTTAAATTCAGATTTAAATGATTCAGAATTATAATCAAAAGAAGATAATACCTGATATGCTTCCAATTCAGAAGCTCTATCATTTTCAGATTCTTCTTCTTCTGAATGGCTCCTAGGGGCATCAATGTACATTAAGCAATCTTCTTTGGCCCTTGCCTCTTCCTCTTCTTCACTGGAGCTGGAAGATGATGATTCATCCTCAGTTTCACTCCAGGTTTCAGCCATAAACCCATTCTCCTTCTTCTTGTATTTGTTGGAGGAAGGCCTGCTGCTGTGCTGTCTTCTTGTATCCTTTCCTCTTCTCTTCTCCTTCTTCTGATTCTCTGGACACTCAAAGATGAAGTGTTTAGGTTTCCTGCAGCAAAAACAAACCACCTCTTTAGTTGGGGTTTTGTCATACCTTGGCTTGTCATCCTGCCTGGATGATTTTCTCCTAAAGTCTTTCCATGCCATCTTGTAGAATCTTTTGGCAAAAAGACTCATTAGCTCTTCGTTTGTTGTTTGAGTCTCTATCTCCTCGGTAGCCTTGAATGCAATGATGTGCTCCTTCCTTACTGGTGGAGGTGTTCTTTGCCCAGTTGCATCTCTGGATTTGATAAGCTGTTCATAGGATTTAAGCTTTCCTAAAAAAGATTCAGTGGAAATCTCATTTAGGCTTCTAGCCTCCTTGATGGGCAGATCCTTGAATCCTATGAGCTTGGGAAGCACATAAGGATCTTATCATTCACCTCTATGAGGGTGATGTCCTTGTCTAAAGTCTTTAGCTCATTGATGATTGAGATTAACCTGTTGTACATATTAGCTACTATCTCAGCTTCCTCCTTTTTGAAATTCTCATATAGGGATATGAGATTGGATCTCCTGTCCTTCCTTTCATCTGCAGATCCAGCCACCATTTGATTAATGGAATCCCAGATGGCTTTGGCTAATGTGCATTCAGCAACTTTTTGAAAAATGCCATATGAGATTGTTTGGGCCAAAATATTCATGGCCTTGTCATCAGCAATGTTTGCCTTTTCTGGGCTTCAGTCCACTCAGGTGGTGGGACTGCAATAGTGTTGGAGGATGGTGCAGTTGTAGATTCTTGAGGGGGACCTGTTAAGATGGAATTGTAGATATCTTCATCAATAGAGTTCATGTATAACTTAATTCTTGCCTTCCAGATGACAAACTTATTCAGATTGCAAACTAGAGGTCTGGTGCTTGCATAGTCCTTATTCTGTTCCATGCTGTGTGAATATAAAGCTAAGTGGAAATAAGGTATCAGATCTAACAAAGGATCTTTTGGTTCAACGATTAGCTTGTACAACCAATCAACTTCCCTCTGATATAAATTAACAGTGAGGGCTAGATCTGAAATACTCTAGAGGCGGGGTGAATAGAGTATCCTTAAAACATAACAGCTTTTGCTGTAAATAAAAACTGTAGAATAAAAACTAATAAAGCATAAACTAAGCAGTCCTAATAAGCACAAACACAACAAGAACAAAAAGAAAGGGCAACCAAATAACACAAGAATTTATATTGGTTCCCCAACCTGGGTACATCCACTCTTCTACCACCCTGGTAGGAATCCACTCAAATTTTTGATCAGGTGTCTGACACCAATGAGCTTTTGATCAGGTGCTCAAAAACCAATCCTCAATTCTTTTGGTCAGGTGACTTGCAACCAAGAAAAACTTTTGAAGGGAGTTAAGAACCCTTTATACAGTGGGGGGATGAGAGATGATTTTGTCTTCTCTTTCTCAAGTTACAACTGAAAAGACTCAAGTGGATATGATGTTAGCAAAGAACTCCCCCTGAGATATTGATTGGTTTAGGAAAACTGGAACTTTTCTTCACGGTGATAGGTCTTCAGTCTTCAGCATTGACTAGAAAGTGTTCAGGAACTTCTTGACAGATAGATCTGTTGTTATCCTTTGAAGTGTCTTGGAGTGTTGAAGGAAGAAGACTATTGATTTTTGATTTGATGTTCTTCTTCTTCAGATAGCTGATGTTTTTCTAGTTTAGGGCTTGATTTCCTATATCAGAGTTCTGTCGAGAGAGAAAGGCAGAGAAATAATTGATTCAAACTGCCTGTATTGCTGACTGATTAATTCTTTATTTATCTTCTTGTTGTTCTAGCAGGAAAAGAGAGAAAATCTCTTTTATATTTCCTGTGAAAATTATCTTTTGAAATTTGAAATCCTTTGCATTTAATGCTGACGGCCTTGAGAATAATCTGCATTGATTGAATTTCCCCAACTGTCCCATGGAAAAATGGCAAGCAATAGTCCTGGAGAAGACCATAATTAATTCTCCATCTAACGGTAATATTCAGAGAATATTTTAGCATTAATTACTCAGGAATTGTTGCAGTGGAAGAGGACAGAAAAATGGGAATAACCAAGTCTGAAATCGTCAAACAGAGAACAGAATTCGTCGAGCTGAGTCCACAGTTCATCGATCTGAGAAGTTGTGTTCGTCAACCAGATAGCTTTTGTTCGTCGAGCAGAGTTTCAAGATCGTCGAGCTAAAAACAGAACTGTATTCTCTAGAAACTTTGCCTTTTCTATACATCAAGATCGTCGAGCTGAGAACTGGGTTCGTCGACCTGAGAACTGATTTCGTCGAGCTGAGGACCACTAACTACTACTTGATAACTCTTGCCAAAGTGGTCTAAGTTCGTCGAACTGAGAATCCTGAATTCGTTAACTAGAGATGGTTCTGGACTTAGAAAACTGAGAAGCTTCTGGATTCAAGAAGTTGAAGTAGAGAATCCAGAAATAGTTGACCATAGAACTAAGTTCGTCGACTGGAGTCTAGAGAAGAACAACTGGACTTGGAATGCTAAAGGTAGAATCCAAAGATCGTCGACCAAAGAATCAAGTTCGTAAAGCTCAGCTCAGAGAATTTTCCCTAGGATCATCGAGCTGAGCAATACTATCGTCGACCTGAGTTCGATGAACGTCGATTTCATTTAACTGAGGCTTTGAAAAATCTCTAAGTCTTGAGTCTTTAGCAGTGTAAAGATGGATGGTCCATGTAGTGTTGATTCTAAGGACTTGGCCTAGACTCTAGGACACAACCATGAACCTGGCTATACATGATGGCTCACAAGATCCAAACTTAGTGAACCTAGCCCAAATCAAACTAGGGATCAAACAAATTCAACATTGATCATTAGTAAAATCCAATATTATTTGTTTGCACAATCATAATCTCAATCGTCACATATTCCATCCTCTAAGTGTAATAGACACGAAATTATTTAAATGGGACATCAAGACCATTTCCACTGATATTTCTATCATAGCTCAGGTCTAGCAATTCGATCATGTCTACAACCATTTAGCCCGAAAAAGATTTCAATATATTTATTCATTACACATTAATTTATTAGAATTGATTAGCAATATCTCAACTCATTCTTCTCTAAATATTATGAAACTCAACGGGGTTAGTAAAATATCAACAAGTGTATGTTGCCCAAATTTCATAAGCATCTGACAAGTATTATTATGAGAGAACTTTGCAATTACAAAATCTATATGTTCATGACATATGTTCACTAAAACAGAATTTTTGGGAACTACTCTCATCCAAAAATTATGTGCAACCATCCATTGGAAAGGTATTCCCAAGGGCTATAACTTTCATTTAAGTTTAGGGTCCGTATCTTAATCCATCACATCAAAAATCAAGTTTTTGTTTAGCTGTGTACACTTGTACAGAACTCATCCTGTACAAACGACATTTCAACGCAACAACTTTGGTCATACTTTCAAGGAGCTACAGAAATCCTCATAAAACTTATAACCATCTACTGGAATGTTATTTCTGAGGTATTCAACTTTCATGTTGAGCTCAAGGACTTAATCAGATCAGATCAAACTTATAATCGTCCTTAAAGTGTGTTGTACACAAAAAATAAATTTTTGTTCAGTACTTTCTACACGCATTGTAAAGATGGATGAATGGCATCAGTTTGTCTCCTTACTCCAGCAACTGCACAAGGCACGTCCAACTTCTCTCCTCCATTTCTGCCTCATTAGACCACTTATCTTCACAAAATCTAGTCTATCATCTTCATAGTGAAGAGGGAAGATTATTAAAAACATTCATGAGTCATTCGATACCCTAGAATGAAGTTCTAGCATAGTCCCTTCCTAGGAAATTAAATTCCCAAATTAGGCTCCCTTGAGCTAATATCCCTCCTACACGTTGGATCTTAAGATCTTGTACCAAGGAAGATGGTAGGAAGCTCGTCTAGTTTCTAGCCATGGAACGTGTTCTCCTCTTTGGTTGCATGCCATTCAACTACTATCATTTACTACGACTCTTCGATCTTCTAAAGGAGAAGTTTAGATCGGATGAAGAAGAACGATGCTTTTGTGGCTAGGTTTAGGATGATCCTTATTGAAAGTGAAGGTTAGATCTGATATACTCTAGAGGGGGGTGAATAGAGTATGGTGCTTACTAAAAACTCTTTACAACTATTGTTGTATACTTAAGTGAACAGGGAAGCAAATAACATAAAGTAAACGCAACAACTAACTAAACACAGAGCAATCACAGACCACAGCCAGAAAACAAAAGAAAATAAAAAACCAGAAGACACAAGTAGCTATAGTGGTTCCCCAATCAATCTGGGTACATCCACTCTTCTACCACCCTAGGTAGGAATCCACTGCAGGATGAGTTGATCAGGTGTCCTGGGCACCAATGGGTTTTGATCAGGTCCCCAAAACCAAACTTTCAAGTCTTTTAGAAGGAGACTTGCAACCAGAATAATGTTGAAGGGATTTAAAACCCTGTACAGGAATTAGAGAGAGGGTGATAGTGTCTTCTCTATAAACAGTCAGAACGAAGACTTGTGGATTGATGTAGCAGATCTTGCTCCCCCTGAGATCTTGAATTGGTCAGGAATGCTGGAGCATTGCTTCAGGGTGATAGGCCTTCAATGACCTAGAATGCCTAGACTAGAACTGCTTCAGGAACTTCTTTTGACTGATAAAGTTCTGTTGTCCTTTGAAGTTATCCTGAGAATAGAAAGAAGAAGACTCTTGATTGAATTTGGTTGTTCTTCTTATTCTTCAAAAGATCTCTGGTCAAGGCTGACTGCAGTAAAGAAGTTTAGATTTGAGAATGTTTTGTTCTTCTACAATCTTCAGAAAATCTGTCAGATTATTTTCTGTACTATGATTCTTGAACTCTATCACTGCTTGATTCTGTTCTCTTCCTGTGTCTCTGATTTTTTGTGTATCTCTTGTATCTCTCTCACTGACTGAGGAATATTCAAACTTTTGAATGTCGAGCAGTAATTACAGTCGGTCTTGGAAAGAATCAGCAATCAATGACTTTCCTAACTGTCCCATGGAAAAACGGCATAAAATCGTCCATAGTCAATGCACGTTCTAACGGTAACATTCCGAGAAGATCTGGCATTAAATGTTCAGGAATCAGCGCAAAGAAACGGGACGGGAACCTTGAAGAAAACCTAATCTGGATTCGTCGAACAAAGAACACGATTCGTCGAGCTGAAATTATGTTCGTTGAGTTGAGCTTGAGTTCGTCGAGCTGAGCTAGATAGAGTTCGCCGACCAGACAATCTTCATTCATCTGATAGACAGTCTTCATTCGTCGAGCTGAGAATCAAATTCGTCGAGCTGCGAAAAGTTCTGGACTTAGACAAAATATCCTGCATCTGCTGAAATGCTGTATCGACATAAATTGGTGTCGACAGATTGATCTTGATGTCGACACAAATCCGTTGGTGTCGACATAAGCTGGTGTCGACTGAAATCCTTGTGTCAACATAAGCTGGTGTCGACTGCAATCCTGGTGTCGACACAAACTGTCTGGTGTCGACACAAACCCTATGTGTCGACACAGATTCTCTGAGTGCAGAAATCGTCAGGTAGAGAATAGCATTCGTCGACATGAGAAGCTGACTTCGTCGACCTGAGAAGCTGTGAACTTGAGGTCCAAGTTCGTCGAGCTCAGAATATAATTCGTCGATCGAAGCATGAAGCTGGACTTAGAAAAGTTTGAAGTCCTCCTAACTTTGGTTTGATGTAGAAACTGAGTTTTCGTCGAATAGAGAACATAGATCGTCGAGCTCACCACAAATAATTGTCTCACGATCGTCGAGCGCAAAACTCCTTTCGTCGAGCTGAGTTCGACGAACGTCGAACTCACTTTACTTAGCCTTGAAAACTTGTGAGTCTGGAGTCTCTGAGGGTCTTGTTGAAAGCAAGTCCATCTGGAGTTGAGCCTAAGGACTTAACCTAGACTCTAGGACACAAATTGACCCTGGCTATACATGATGGGTCACATCCTAAGTCAGTGAACCTAGCCCAAATCAACTAGGGATCCAACAATCTCCCCCTATTTGGGTGAGGTCACTAACAGAAACTCAAAACAGAAAAACTAAGCAAGAGAAGAGATATATCTGGTAGAGAATTATAACACATGCAACAGATACATATATACACGGCTTTGCTTAACAGATAGCATAGTTTAAAAACAAATAACAGACAGAAATGAATCAACAAGAAAATTACTTCTTTGGCTTCTTCTGCTGGGGTATGTCTTTTGCTTTCTTTTCTCCTGGCTTCTTGAAAATGATTTCTCTGTTAGGATCTTGAGCTTGAGCCACTGTCATGGTCATATCAGCTGCCCCAATAATTTTCAATGAAGTTGCTCTTGGGACTACTGCTTCTGATTGAAGTTTCATATAGTCATCAACATTAAACAATTTTTTAACTTTGTCAAATCTTTTGAGCTCTTCATTTCTATATATTGACATTGTTGATAGACCAGAGATATCTTTTCCTTCTGCTTTTTCTTTATTTATCAAAGATAGACTAATCAGCTCTTGGTACCTAGCCATTCTTGCAGTATTAGCAGTCTCTAGATCTTCAAAAGGAATTTGAGAGGAGTCTGGCTTCTTTGGGATTTCAGCTTTATGTACTTCAGGACTTTGTTGCTGCTGCTGCTTATGCTGTTGACTACCTGAGGAGGATGGCCTCTGCTGGCTGCTTCCAGAAGATCTCCCTGATTGTCCCTGATATGTTTGCATTGGAGCAGATCTCTGTGAGCCAGAGCCACTAGCACCAGCTGCTGGAGGAGGAGGAGGACGATCCTTCCTGTATCTGTGCACTGGAGGAGGGGAGTATCTCCTGCTTCTCTTTCTATCTTTCTGCTGGTTTTTGGAGAGCCACATCCATGTTGGCATTCCCTTATATGGAGTCACATTGTGCAGAATATAATAGGGAGTGTCTGCATTGGGATTTGGCTTGGGAGCTGGAGGAGCAGCCTTTCTCTTCTTTGCCAACAATCTCTTTTTCTTACTAGCTGCATCTTCATCAGAATCATCATCATCATCTTCTTCTGACTCAGAACCTTGAGGGATGTTATAAAGAGCATCCAAAGCTTTTAAAGCTTTATCAGAAACAACAGCCTGTTCTGCAGGAGGGGCAGAAGGTTCAGGAATAGGGGTTTCATCAACAAAAGAAGAAATATCTATACAAGATTCAGAAATAAAGGAGATAGAGCTATCAGCTACTGCCTTATTATCTTCTTCAATGTCTGCCTGAATAAGCTCATCTAGAGTAGGCATTGGAGAGTCATCCATAATAAAATTTGGTGCTGAAATTGGCACTAGAGTATCTTCTGGAATGACCTATGGGCTGGAATCTGAGATGGAGGCTGAAGCTGAGAGAGCAAAATTGTCACAGAGTTGCTTAGCAACTGCTCGCCTTGCTGTAGAGGTATATGGTACCATAGCCAAATATGGCTTAGAGAAACCTGCTGGAGGGAATTGCATATGTACAGTATCAAAACTTCTCAACAAAACTGATAAAGTCACTGTGGGATTTAAGTGGAAATCACCAACAGGAGTTATTTCAGCAACTGACTCATCCAAATCAATGTCAGTATCCATAAATTGAATTAACTCAAACATTTCAGAATCAAAATCTGTCAAAATTGTTGTATCCTCATCTGAATCTGAATCTGCTGGAGAGGGAACTGCTGTGACTGCTGTTGCTGCTGTTGTATCTGCATCTGCTGCAACTTCATCACAGAGCATCTACCCATGCCTAGGCTCAGGAATACCTGGAGCCACGCCCCTTGATGAAGAGGGGACAACAGATAGATGAGATAGCTGGGCAGATAAGGAATTAATGGAGGTCACAAGAGGTGTAAGTGCCTCTTGGATCAAAGATTTTATGAGAGGGGTAAGAAAAGAAATTAGGGTGGAGGGATCAATTAGGGAAGGGGAAGGGGGTGGAATGGGAGGAGGAAAAACAGATGGAGTGGGGGAATCTAGCATGATTGAGTCTGAGGGTATGATGTAAGATGGAATGGTGGATAAGTATGGGGGAAGAGGAGACTGTGGAGGTGTAGGAAGTATTGTCTCATGAGGGGAATCTAGATGAGTGGGTTGTTGATTAACTTGCAGAGGGGAAGATGGAGGTGGAGATGGAATGTTTGTTAGGTCAAGTGGTGGAGATGAAGGAGGGGTAGGGACATGAGGAGGCTTCTTTGGAGGAAGAGGTGTTGGAAGAGATGGTTGAGATGGAGGAACCTCTTCAACAGGGTGGGGAGCGGTCTTTACAGCCCTTGTACTCTCAGAAGTTTTGAGGGAGGAGGAGGAAGCCTTTGAGGGCTTGGAGATGGTCCTCTCCCACCTGCCAAACAGATCGCAAGTGAGGCGCTTGCTGGCATTTATGGAGATGGTCGGGGAGACCATACATTCAGCAGCCTTCTCCTTGAGAAATATTCCCAATATTCTGTCAAAGCAAACTTCCTTTTTGCTGTTCTTCTTCTTGATAAATTCAAAGAAAACCTTACTCCAATCAACCTGTCGCTTATTCACTACTGCACACATTATCAGAAATTTGTGACGTGTAATATAGTCATGAGCAGAGTTCTTGGCCATCAGTATCTTTCCCGTAATATCTGCCAGAAATTGGTAGGCGGCGGATAATTGCTTTTTCAACAACTTATTAGTGTTGTTACCAGAGAAACCCATAAGTTTCAGCATATCACTGAATTCCTCAGAATCTATTTCCAGATTGTCTTCTCCGTTCACTAATCCAAATATTTCAGTTAGAACTGCGGGAGAAGGGGAAACAGCAGTTTTCCCTATATTGCCTATCAAAACATCTTCTTCAGAAACTGTAGATGTATATACCCATTCTCGTATTTCCATTCCATGAAGTTTAATGCGCCTGGTCATGAAATCCTTTAAACTTAGTTCTTCCAGTAGTTCCAAGATGTAAAGGAAGATGGGGTCAAAATGTTGGAACGACTCAAAGTCCATGTCGAATCCAGTGTCAAACTTCATTGCAACCAAAGCACCTGGGGGAATCGCTATTGATGTCCTACAATAAAAACACAGAGAGAAACGGCGATCAAGAGCAAGGGAACTGAAAGCGCGGGACGGAGGTCGAAGAAAACCTAGATTTAAGATTTTCAAAATATGAATCGACAAACTCCGTTCCACGAAAAAGAAAAATTCTTCGAACTGAGCTCGACGAAATAAATTATAGACAGATAATTCGTCGATCTCATCCAGAAGAATCAAAAACAGTTTGTCGAACTCCGTTCGACGAAGCGTCTTCTGAAGCAAAGTTCGTCGATCTCTGGTCGATGAAAATTATTTCCACACACAGAGAATTCGTCGATCTCCGTTCGACGAGAATCTCTCAAACTTTCCCTAATTCGTCGAACTCCGTTCGACGAACTCTGGAGAATTCGTCGAATGCAGACAAAAACTAGGTTAACTCTTCTCCATCAATCATTCCTAGTTGATTTATAAAGAACAGATGGGTTTTCTCATCCAATGGCTTGGTGAAAATGTTTGCTCTCTATTGATCAGTAGGAATATGGATCAAGTTGATTTTCTTTTTGTCCACATTATCTCTAATGAAATGATGTCATATTTCAATATGTTTAGTCCTAGAATGGTGAACTGGATTCTGTGCTATAGTAATAGCACTAGTATTATGACAAGATAAAGTTGAATTATTTAAGTTGACACCATAATCTAAGAGTTGGTTTTGTATCCATAGCATTTGTGAACAGCAACTACTAGCAGCCATGTATTCTGCTTCTGCAGTTGATGTAGACACAGATGTCTGCTTTTTACAAAACCAGGAGACAAGTCTCATACCAAGGTACTGACATGTTCTAGAGGTACTTTTCCTGTCCACTCTACATCCAGTATAGTCAGCATCTGAGTATCCAGTTAACTCAAACTCTGACTCTGCAGGATACCAGAGTCCTAGACTAGGGCAACTCTTTATATATCTCAAAATTCTTTTTAGGAAAATAAGGTGAGATTTTTTAGGGTTCACTTAGAACCTAGCACAAAGGCATGTGGCAAACATTATATCAGGTCTACTAGCTGTTAGGTACAATAGGGATCCAACAATTGCCCTATAATTTTTCTGATCCACTGGTTTCCCTGCTGCATCAGAATCCACAACAGTATTTGTAGCCATAGGGGTTTTCATCCCTGAAGCATCACCCATCCCAAACTTTTTGATAAGCTCTTTAGCATACTTAGCTTGGGAGAGGAAGATACCATCTGGGAGCTGCTTCACTTGGAGACCAAGGAAGTAGGAAAGTTCACCCATGCTACTCATCTCAAATTTTGAAAGCATGAGGTCAGCAAACCTCTTGCACAATTTGGGATCAGTAGACACAAAAATAATGTCTTCCACATATATTTGTACTAATAATATTTGGTGCTTATGATGTCTAGTGAAAAGTGTTTTATTTATGGTTCCTTTTGTAAATTCATGCTCTAAAAGAAAGCTTGCTTGGGTCTCATACCAAGCTCTTGGAGCTTGCTTTTAACCATAGAGAGCTTTATGCAATTTAAAAATAAAAGAGGGTTGAGTTGGAGAGATAAAACCTGCAGGTTGTTCTACAGAAACCTCTTTTGAAGTATTCCATTCAGAAATGCACTTTTGACATCCATCTGGTAGAACTTGAATCTCTTGTAAGCTGCATAGGCAAGGAATATCCTAATGGCCTCTAACCTTGCAACAGGGGCAAAGGTTTGGTCATAGTCTATTCCTTCCTCTTGTCTGTAGCCTTGAGCAACAAGCCTAGCCTTGTTCCTCACTATGTTGCCTTGAGCATCCAACTTATTCCTGTAGACCCATTTGGTTCCAATAACTGGGTAGTTATGGGGTCTTGGAACCAAATCCCAAACTCTACATCTCTCAAACTGATTGAGTTCCTCTTGCATTGCATTGACCCAGTGGGGATCTTGCTCTGCCTCATGTATGGTGAGAGGTTCAATTTGAGAGAGAAAACAGGCATGCATCAAGTCTTGGTTGATTTGATGCCTTGTATGTACACCTACTGAGATGTCTCCAATCACTTGAGATCTGGTGTGATCTCTAAGTGTGATAAGATCAGTTGGTGGAGTTGGTTGAGCAACAACTTCAATATTTAATTCCTCTTTTGGAATGATACTAGCTGTTGGGGGAAGTTCAGCCACTTCCTCTTGACTTTCCTCATCACTATCTTCAGCATCCTGTGGAGTGGGATGATTTGATACCTCTTGGGTAAGGTTCAATCCATCCATAGACTCACACAGTGGTGGAACCTGCAAAGAGCTTATGGTAGAAATTTCATTCTCCTTGTATGACATGTTAGTCTCATCAAAAGATACATGAACAGATTCTTCAATTTTGAGAGTAGATTTATTATATACCCTATAAGCTTTACTGATCATGGAGTATCCCAGAAACACTCCTTCATCAGCTTTATCTTGAAATTTTGCTATGTATCTCTTGTCATTATTGTGAATGTAACAAATACAACCAAAGATTTTGAAGTAATCTACTTTAGGTTTCTTCCCTTTGAGTAATTCATAGGGAGTCTTGCCCTTCAGTTTATGTATTAAACTTCTATTCAACACATAGTTGGAGGTGTTCACTGCCTCTGCCCAAAAGGATAGAGGAAGGTGAGCATCTGACAACAATGTAGTAGCAGATTCAATAAGGGTTCAATTTTTCCTTTTAGCTACCCCATTTTGTTGAGGAGTTCTAGGAGATGAGAAAGTATGCCTGATCCCTTCACTTTGACAGAACTCTTGCATAAGAAGAGAATCAAACTCTGTCTCATGATCACTTCTGATCAGGGCAATGTGAGTGTTGAACTAAATCTGTATGCATTTGAGAAACTCTGTCAAACATTTAAAGTTATCAGACTTCTTCCTCAGAAAGAACACCCATGTGAATCTAGAGAATTCATCTACAACTACTAAGGTATAAGATTTCCCTCCTAAGCTTTGTACTGTAATGGGTCCAAAGAGATCTATGTGTAACAGATACAAAATCCTAGGTGAATCACTCTTATTAAGTGACTTGAAGCTATTTTTGGTTTGCTTGCCTAATTGACAATCCATGTAAAGTCCTTCCTTCTTGTAGGGGCCAGAAGGTAGTCATCTAACAAGGTTGTCCTTGGATAGCCTAGCTATGGTTCTAAGGTTTACATGTCCTAATCTTTTATGTCATAATTCATTAGGTCTACAAATAGAGTTGAACAAGCATATATCTACTTTAGTTGAAAGAAAGTCTACTAAATAGATGTTACCTTTCCTTTTACCTGTCAACACAGTTGTGTTGTCCTCTGATTTAATCTTGCATAAGGATTTGCTGAAAGTCACATGGTAGCCTTCATCACACATTTGACTGATGCTGATTAAATTGTGCTTCAGTCCTTCCATATAGGCTACTTTCTTGAATATGACTGTGCCAATCTGGACTGCACCATATCCTTTTGTTAGTCCAACGTTTGAATCACCAAATATTACTTTGGGTCCAACCTTGGCTTTGAAAGATGTGAAATTGTCCTTGTTTCCTATCATGTGCTTTGAGCACCCACTATCCAGATACCATTGATGGTTTGATGTTGGATAGGTCTTCACCTGCACATAAAGCAATTTACTTGTTTTTGACTCAGTTTACCTTGGGCCTAGGTTGATAACCTTTGAATTCAGAAATAAAAGACATCTCTGGTTGACTCTTATAGCCTTCAGGATGATATCTCCTAGGAGGTATTATCCATTCAGTATAGGGGTTAAACCATTGAGATGTAGAACCTCTAGGATTGAACTTTGATTTGCCTTTGAAAGAGTTTTCAAAACTCTGAGCTCTGTTCGACGATCTCTGAGCTGAGTTCGACGATTTTGGGTCAGATCATCGAGCTCCGTTCGAAGATCGACTGTGCTAGAGTTCAGGGTTCAGAGATCGTCGACCTGAGTTCGACGATTTAGCCTGAGATCGTTGAGCTCCATTCGACGATCGTCGAGCTCCGTTCGACGATTTCTGTTGAACTATGGTTTTCTTAGGTTGATCAGAATTCTTCCTAGCTACCTCTACACCGCCCTTACCTTTATCAGAGATAAACTTGATTGGGGTTGTTAATACTACAGGTTGGCTAGATGAGGTACCCAAGCCCAGTGTACTATTGAATTTTGAGTTCACTGTGCTTGTGATGTCCATTAGTTTGATACTTCTCCCATTAAGGGATTCTTCAAACTTTTTGGCCTCTGATAAGTCACTTTTCAGTGAGGCTATCTGCTCCCTACAGCATTCCAACTCCTCAGAGAGTTTGAGGTTTTCTGATTTTAAAGTGTTGTGTTCAGATAGCTGGTTTCTGAGAGAAATGATTTCCTTCTCAGATTTTAGTAAATCTAAACACAGTGCTTTAAACTCACACTTGAAGTCCTCAGAATTAAAATCAAAAGAATTTATTACCTGGTCCTCTTCAGATTGAGTCTCTAATTCTGACTCTGATTCTTCTGCTTCAGAATTTTGTTGTGTGGCATTGATAGCCATCATGCAGAATTCTTTTTCTTCAGCATCATCTTCATCATCACTTGAGCTGGATGATGCTTCAGATTCTTCTTCTGTCTCACTCCAAGTTTCAGCTACAAACCCCTTCCTGGTGTGTTTGTTCTTGCTGGAGGAGGGTTTGTCATTGCTGTTTTTCTTGAAGACTTTGTCTTTTCTTCTTTCTTTCCTATCTTTTTTGTCCTTATATTGATTTTCTGGACAGTCAGACACCATGTGGACTGTTTTCCTGCATCCAAAACAAATAATCTCTTTGTTATTTGATTTGTCATACCTTGGCTTGTCATGCCCTCTGACAGATTTTTTCCTGAAATCATTCCTGGCCATTTTGTAAAATCTTTTGGCCAGTAGGCTTAGCAGCTCTTCATTGCCTGTGACTTTGTCTTCAGGCTGATCTTCAATGGCTTTGAAAGCTATTGATTTTTCTTTTCTTGTAGCTGGTGAGGCAGCCTTCTGCTCTTCTTCTCTATTCTTGATAAGCAGCTCATAAGACTTGAGCTTGCCCAAGAGAGCTTCAATTGTGATCTCGTTTAGGCTTCTGGCATCCTTGATTGGCCAGATCCTTGAGTCCCAAGTGCTAGGGAAGCACATTAGGATTTTATCATTGAGCTCAGTCAATGAGATCTCTTTGTCCAATGTTTTCAGCTCATTGACTATGGCACTGAGTCTATTATACATGTCTGCTACTGACTCAGCTTCTCCTTTCTTGAAGTTCTCATATTGGGTTATGAGATGAGATCTTCTATCTTTTTTCTCATCAGAAGATCCTAAGACTATCTCAGATAACTTGTCCTACATGTCCTTTGCTGAGTTGCATTCAACTACTTTTTGGAATATTTCATCAGACATAGTCTGGGCTAAAATATTCATTTCCTTAGCATCTGCCACTTTCCATTTCTTGATTTATGCATCTGTTCCTGATGGAGGTGGAACAACACTTGTACTTGTATTTTCTGGGGGTCTTGGACACACTATCAAAACAGAATTAAAAATGTCTTCATCAATAGAGTTCATGTACAATCTAATACTTGCCTTCCATAGTGCAAACTTAGATAGATTACACACTAGAGGTCTGGTTCTAGCATAATCTTTGTTTTGGGACATGTTCTATGAAGAAATAGATCTAGTAACAAACTTAAACAAGCAGATCTAACTAGAGGGATCTTTGGGTTCATGTGTTAGCCTGTGCAACAACTAAAGTGTGGTATTTTTAACCAACCTCGCTTTGATACCAATTGAAAGTGCAGGTTAGATCTGATATACTCTAGAGGGGGGGTGAATAAAGTATGGTGCTTACTAAAAACTTTTTATAACTATTGTTGTATACCTAAGTGAACAGGGAAGCAAATAACATAAAGTAAACGCAACAACTAACTAAACACAGAGCAATCACAGACCACAGCCAGAAAACAAAAGAAAATAAGCAACCAGAAGACACAAGGAGCTATAGTGGTTCCCCAATCAATCTGGTTACATCCACTCTTCTACCACCCTAGGTAGGAATCCACTGCAGGATGAGTTGATCAGGTGTCCTGGGCACCAATGGGTTTTGATCAGGTCCCCAAAAACTAAACCTTCAAGTCTTTTGGAAGGAGACTTGCAACCAGAATAATTTTGAAGGGATTTAAAACCCTGTACAGGAATTAGAGAGAGGGTGATAGTGTCTTCTCTGTCAACAGTCAGAGAGAAGACTTATGGATTGATATAGCAGATCTTGCTCCCCCTGAGATCTTGAATTGGTCAGGAATGCTGGAGCACTGCTTCAGGGTGATAAGCCTTCAATGACCTAGAATTCCTGGATCAGAACTGCTTCAGGAACTTCTTTTGACTGATAAAGTTCTGTTTTCCTTTGAAGTTGTCCTGAGAATAGAAAGAAGATGACTCTTGATTGAATTTGGTTGTTCTTCTTCTTCTTCTTCAAAAGATCTCTGGTCAAGGCTGATTGCAGTCAAGAACTTTAGATTTGAGAATGTTTTGTTATTCTGCAATCTTCAGAAAATCTGTCAGATTGTTTTATGTACTGTGATTCTTGAACTCTATCACTGCTTGATTCTGTTCGCTTCCTGTGTCTCTGATTTTTTTTGTATCTCTTGTGTCTCTCTCACTGACTGAGGAATATTCAAACTTTTGAATGTCAAGCAGCAATTACAGTCGGCCTTGGAAAGAATCAGCAATCAATGACTTTCCTAACTGTCCCATGGAAAAATGTCATGAAATCGTCCATAGTCAATGCACATTCTAACGGTAACATTGCGAGAAGATCTGGCATTAAATGTTCAGGAATCAGCGCCAAGAAACGGGATGGGAACCTTGAAGAAAAACTAATCTGGATTCGTCGAACAAAGAACACGATTCGTCGAGCTGAACTTGTGTTCGTCGAGCTGAGCTTGAGTTCGTGGAGCTGAGCTTGATAGAGTTCGTCGACCAGACAATATTCATTCATCTGATAGACAATATTCATCCGTCGAGCTGAGAATCAAATTCGTCGAGCTGAGAAAAGTTCCGGACTTAGACAAAATATCTTGCATCTGCTGAAATGTTGTGTCGACATAAATTACTGTCGACAGATTGATCTTGGTGTCGATACAAATCCTCTGGTGTCGACATAAGCTGGTGTCGACTGAAATCCCGGTGTCGACATAAGCTGGTGTCGACTGCAATCCTGGTATCGACACAAACTTTCTGGTGTCGACACAAACACTAAGTGTCGACACAGATTCTCTGAGTCCAGAAATCGTCGAGTAGAGAATAGCATTCGTCGACCTGAGAAGCTGACTTCGTCGACCTCAGAAGCTGTGAACATGAGGTCCAAGTTCGTCGAGCTCAGAATATAATTCGTCGACCGAAACATGAAGCTGGACTTAGAAAAATTTGAAGTCCTCCTGACTTTGGCTTGATGTAGAAACTGAGTTTTCGTCGAACAGAGAACATAGATCGTCGAGCTCAGCACAAAGAATTATCTCACGATCGTCGAGCGCAAAACTCCTTTCGTCGAGCTGAGTTCGACGAACGTCGAACTCACTTTACTTAGCCTTGAAAACTTGTGAGTCTGGAGTCTCTGAGGGTCTTGTTGAAAGCCGGTCCATCTGGAGTTTACCCTAAGGACTTAACCTAGACTCTAGGACACAAATTGACCCTGGCTATACATGATGTGTCACATCCTAAGTTAGTGAACCTAGCCCAAATCAACTAGGGATCCAACACTTATAAAGGAAGGATCGATTTATTTAGGGTTAAAGTTCCCCATGCCCGCATCATTCACCAATTGTATCGCACTTATTATATTTCAAAATAACTTTTATGGAAAAGAGGGAACCATGTACGCACCATATGAACTATTCCCAAGGTACAATAGTTCGCATTTTCCTTGCAGACCACGAACAGAGTCAACACAGATAATTCTAAGTCCATTCGTTGTGTGTACTCGAAGAATCGTCAGAATCACTAGATGAATCATCGAGTGTATTGAGCCCGTTATATGAGCCATTTCGACGAATTCACGAGTCCTCTTGACGAATCTCTCAACGAATTTTATCAAACCCTTTCGATGAACTCACGAGTCCTTTCAGTGAATCTCTCTCCGAATTTCACAAGTCTTCTCTAGTTCACTCGACTAATTTTTCTAGTCCTCTCAACGAATTCACAAGTTCTCTGGAGTTCACTCGATGAATTCTTTGAGTTCTCTTGACGAATTCACAAATCCTCTCGATAAATTTACTGCAGGCCTGATCTTACTACCGTCCCATGGCCTTGGGTTCTCTCCAAACATTTTCTATGGACTCAAGTCACAATAGTGGCACCAAAATACACACGAGGGTACTAGCTCGAAAGGGGATGTTACAACATGTGCCGACTGAGTTAGTGTTAGCTTAGGAGAGTGATAGCTGGGCGAGTGCCTGGTATGTGAGTGCAAGCTTAGGGGCGTGCCAACTGGGTGAGAGCCAACTTAGGAGAGTGCCAATTGGATGAGTGTCAGCTCTAGGCAAGTGCCAACTTAGGTGAGTGTTAGCTGGGTGAGTGCTAGCTAGACTAGGGCTAGCTGGAAGAGAGCTAACTTAGGCGAGTGACAGCTGGGTGATTGGCATCTCTGGGAAAGTGCTAGCTTAGGCGATTACTAGATGGGTGAATGTTAACTTAGGTGAGTGCTATATAGGCATGTTCCTGCTGGGTGAGTTCTAGCTTAGGCGAGTACAAGTTTGGTGAGAGCTAATTTGGCGAGTGTCAGCTAGCTGAGAACTAGAACTGGTCAAGTGCCAATTTAGGTGAGTGACAGCTAGGTGAATTCCAGCTCTGCCAATGCCTGCAGGGTGAGAGCCATCGTAGGCGAGTGCCAATTGGGTCAGTGCTAGTTGGGCGTGTACAAGCTGGGTGAGAACCAACTTAGGTGAGTGTTAGCTGGGTGAGTGCTCCCTCCAGGAAAGTGCCATCTTAGGTGGGTGTCATCCAGGTGAGTGTTTGCTTAGGAAAGTGCCAGCAGGGTGAGTGCCATCTTAGGCGAGTGACAGCTAGGTTAGTGTCAGCTGGGTGAGAGACAACTTAGGTGATTGCCAGCTTGGTGAGTGTCATCTCTGGGCAAGTGCTAGCTTAGGGAGTGCCATATGGGTGAGTGCTAGTTGGGCAAGTGCTAGCTAGGTGAGAGCTAGCTTAAGCGAGTTCCATGTGGTGAGTGCTAGATCTGGGCATGTGCCAGCTTAGGCGAGTGTTAGTTGGGTGAGTGTCAGCTTTGTGAGTGCCTGTTGTGTGAGTGCCAGCTCTGGGTAAGTGCCAGCTTAGGTGAGTGCTAGCTAGGTGAGTACTACATGGGCGAGTTTCAGCTTTGTGATAGCCTTCTTAGGAGAGTGTCATCTATGGGGGTGCTAGCTGGTCGAGTGTTGGCTTAGGAGAGTGCCAGTTCATGCAAGCTCCAACTCAGGTGTGCTAAAAATGGGTGACTTCTTTTGAGACATTCCTATCTAGCAATGACATACCCAACAACCCATCTCTATGGAGTCCGAGACAAATCTATATTCAGAAAGTACTTACTCGCAATGGGACCCTGCTGACTATGCTCACACAAGCCGATAGGGTAGGCATGTCACTCGGGTAAGAGGTTGATATAAGATCAACTCCGAACCAGAATACCCTCGATGGGACATTCACAATCCGCATTTTCTCCGCATTAAAATGATATATCAGAGTAAGAGAAAACACACATCATGATGTCACGCCGTGCAAGGGATAACTGCAGGAGCTCAGGCAAGAACTCAAACCTAACACTTTATACGAAATCCTCAAGTTTATTATGAAAAAACTATAATTTAAGTTATGTTTTGATGGTCGTAACTTTCGGCTTAGTGGATCAACTAGTGCACAAGTGAAAATATGAATATATGTTACGGAAAATACTTGTTTATATCGATTAACATCCTATATTTACATAAACATCCAAACACGATAACTCATGATAGGTATACCTCTAGATTTAATACTAGTATAGAAAGAGCCTTTTTCGTAGTTAAAATAGATTGACTTCGGCTTGAAATATGCTATGAATAAGATATTCATAATGATATTTTATACCTAAAATAACTAACATGCAATCCTAACATAAATCTTCCCAAAAAGCAATTAAACCGCAATTCATTTAGAAGATACTAGACAACTAGCAAGTAACTTAAAAATATAAAAACTCAAGTGGTCGTCAACTAACTAACACGAACCTACCCAATAACATGTATGTTTGAACAAAACAACAAAACAACAAAACTAACTCATAATTGTGACGAAAGGATGACTACAATAACTACAGAACAGCAGGAACCGTCAACCCTATTTACTGAACCGGCTACTGCTCCAAACCTGAGGCATTCCGAAGAAAATAATACATCAGCAAGAATATACAAGTGGTAAATAGAAGATCAATATCAAATGAAAGTAAATGAGTCAAAGGGTTACCAACCATGCAGGAATACCTGAAATGAAAAAATCAACACTCCACCACAAGGTAAAAAGTAAGAAAGAACTCACAAGAGTCAGATATCCCAAGCTGCACCAAGTGCGATAAAGATCTATACTTTATAAAATATTTATATAAGTATGTATATATATACACAAGAGTGGAAATCTCATCATAGAATGAGCATAAACACCAGCAAAATTAGGCACCTGCGGTGGTGGGAACCTACCCAACACACCAACAGTAAAAACTTCACAAGAGCCAAAGGAAAGGTTGTCCGATAACACGACACACTCAAAACCAGGGAATAACTGCACCTAAGGTGGTGGGAACCAACCCTTCAACATCCAGTCACAACCCCACACCGGGTAAACCCAGCAGGGCAAAGATTCATAAGCTGGTGTTAGGTTGGTGGTCCTTTATCCACTGCCAACCATGGGCAACAAAAAAACATCCATCAAATGACGATAAAACCCTAACCGTAACACATGATTACTCCAATGACAAAAAGGAAAAAAATCTCAAAAATCACCCTATGGCCAAATTCGACCGATTGAACTCAATTCAACAAGAAAATTCTAAGTCCACACTGATTTGTCGAGTATACCCGACAAATGCAGTAGACACTTGACGAAATCTACTTAGCAAAAATCTGGCTAACTGGCGATACTCGACGATTTGGCAAACATTACCTTGATACTCGATTAATATTCTAATATTACTATGATACTCAACGAATCGGCACAAATCGCCAAGACCACGGAAATTTCGTGGAGTATACTCGATGAATCGAAGTTCACTCAATGCACTCAACGGCAAGGCGGTTTCACTCAATGCCTGGACTTATCTCCATGAATTTTACATCACTTAATGCCTAGCTGAGTTCACTCAACGCACTTATTGCCAATGGTAATTTATACTCAAAGAACTTGACCCCATCTGGTTCAATCGACGCTTGCGATGCCAAACTGACAATACTCGACGAATTCGTCGAGAATACTCGACGAATTTGACTTGGTCTCACGGGTCACTCAACTCTCTCGATGCCAAGACAAATTCACTCAACACCAAGACTGATACTCTACAAACTCGAATCCTAAACTATCGATGCACGATGAATTTGACTTAGTCTCATAGATCACTCGATGCTCTCGATGCCAACACAATAATCGACGAATTTGTCGAGAATACTCGATGAATTTGACTTAGATAAACTGAAACTAGCTGAATCTCACATACTCGGATTAAATCCTTATCCGACAAATTCTACTCAGCTCTCCTACATATATAATGAATTTTACTCCGTCCAAAACTCAAACTCGGCAAGAAAATTGGCCAATAAGTCTTCTACACTACCAGGTAGATCTTGACCTAGACAAACCCAAGATTACTCCTACCTTCTAAGGAAGAAAGAAGAAGAAAAGATAATTAAAATAACTTTGCAAGGGGAAGAATTCACCACTTGCCTTAAACTCCAGAAATCCGGCCATACAAGGCTCTACCTCACGGATCCGATTGCAAAAACACCTTGGCTACACTTCCTGAAACAATTCGGGGTAAACAAGGGTTAAAATTGAATAACCTAATGCCCAAAAGTCGAAGAAATGGGAAATACTCACCGTACACACATAGATCTCGGTGAGAGCTTTCTGAACTTACCCTAGAACGATGATTTCGAGCACCAAAACTCCTATAATCGACGACCAAAAGCCGTGCGATGCCCGCTGCTTTCTCTCTTTCGTAATTCGGTCCGACAGCTTTTGGGAGATATGGTGAATCGGGTTTCCGTAAAGTATTTAGATATATATATAATATTTGATATTATAATAATAATTAAAAGTCCAAACGACCAGAAACTCGAACTAACTCGAATTTCCACAAAATTTATACTGAAGCTAAATATCGATGCTACAAATCCAACGACAAAGTCAAAATCAGAATCCGACAAACCAAACTCGGGTAAAAACTATCCGTAGTCAAAATAACGATATCCCTAAAAGGCTCCACCGAGTCCCGAAGGAAACCCGATTCGCAAGGGAAATTTCAAAAACACACTAGAAATTAGCCGTACTAATATTCTAAGTTAAAACCTCGGATACCAATGGGCAAAATCAGGCTCTAGCAATAGTACCGGTCAACTACGTGTCAACATAACACTCTAATGTCAACAATACGCCACTAAAGGAATTAAAATAAACATCGAAAAATCAGGGTCGTTACAGTCTGAAAGTGAGGGATTAGATCAGGAATACTCTAGAGGGGGGGGGGTGAATAGAGTATTTTTATCTTATTAAAGCTTTTTGCTGTAAATGATAACCAGTCATTCCTAAGTTAATTTAAACTACCACAGGTGCTGCAGAAAATAAGCTAACTAAGAATAAACAACAAATCAAACTAGCATAGCCACAACAAGAATAAATAAAAAGAACAACCAGACAACACAAGAAATTTATAGTGGTTCCCCAACCTGGGTACATCCACTCTTCTACCACCCTGGTAGGAATCCACTAGCAGTTTTTTGATCCGGTGACCGCAACCAATGAGCTTTTGATCAGGAGCTCAAAAACCAAACCTCAAGTCTTTTGATCAGGTGACTTGGAACCAGGTATAACTTTTGAAGAGAGTTAAGAACCCTTTATACAGTGGGGGGATGAGAGATAGATTTTGTCTTCTCTTTCTCAGATACAGCTGAGAAGACTTTAGTGGAAGATTGATGTTAGCAAAGGCTCCCCCTGAGATGTAGAATGGTTCAGGAGATTGAAGTCTTGTTGTAGGGTGATAGGTCTTTAAATGTTTGCTTTGACCAGTAGAAGAGCTCCAGGACCTTCTTGACTGCTATTGTAGTTGTTGTCCTTTGAAGAATCCTGGAAGAAGACAGAAGAAGACTCTTGATTTTGATTGGTTATTCTTCTTCTTCAGCTTGATGTTCTTTCTCTAGTCTAGGGCTTCTTGTTTCTTGACAATATTTATGCCCTGTGAGCTCTGTATCCCGTATATGCTCTGTGTGCTATCTAGAGAGATGAAGAAAATCCTTGTTCACTGTATGTTTTTGACTACTACTCAAGAGCTCTCACTAAAAGAGAAAAAGAAAAATCCAATTTATATTTTCCATATCAATTGCCTTTTGAAATTTGAATTTCTTTATGCATTCAATTCTGACAGCCTGGGGAATATTTGTATTGATTGATTTCCCCAACTGTCGCATAGAAAATCGACAAGTAATATAACTGATGAAGACTGTAATCAATGTTGTTTCTAACGGTAATATTCCGAGAATATTAAGTATTGATTACTCTGGAATTATTGTAATAGGAAAGAGACAGAGGGAGGGAAATTTCTAATTCTGGAATCATCGAACAGATAACAGAATTTGTCGATCAGTGTCCAGAGTTCGTCGAACAGAAAAGTCAAGTTCGTCGACCAGATGATAGTTGTTCGTCGAGCTGATATACAAGATCGTCGACCAAAAACTGATAACTGCTTTCTCTAGACCCGTCAATTCTGTGCATAAAGTTCGTCGAGCTGAGAATATAACTTCGTCGACTGAATAACAAAGCTCCATATTTCTTGGACTTAAAAATGTTGAAGTAACATGTCCAGAAATCGTCGACCATAGAGCTGGGTTCGTCGATCTGAGAACTGGTTTCGTCCAGTTGAGAACTTCTAACTGCTACGTGATAAATCTTGCCAAGACTGTGGTCAAAGTTCGTCGAGCTGATAATCTAAGTTTGTCGACTGGAGTTCAACAAAGTGTTTTTGTACTTAGAATATTCTAGATGTCTCTGGAATGAAGTGTTGTAGAGTATCCAGAAATTGTCGACCTTAGAACTGGGTTCGTCGATCTGAGAACTAATTTCGTTGAGCTTAGAACTTCTATCTGTAACGTGATAAATCGTCAGGAATATGGTCCAAGTTTGTTGAGCTGAGAATCCTGAATTTGTTGACTGGAGTATACTTCTGGACTTAGAATACTTAGATGTTTCTGAACCTTAGTATGTTGGAGTAGATGATCCAGGAATAGTTGAACAGAGAACCAAGTTCATCGACTGGAGTCAAGAGAAATTCTGGACTTGAGGTTGAAGTATGATGTCAAAAGATCGTCGTCCTAAGAAGCAAGTTTGTTGAGCTGAGCTCAGAGAATTCTCTTTGAAATCGTCGAGCTGAGCACGACTATCGTCGACCTGAGTTCGACGAACGTCGAACTCATTTTATGAGTTTGATATTTCTCTAAGCCTTGAGTCTTTGGCAGTATTTTGATGGCTGGTCCATGCAGTGTTGACTCTAAGGACTTGGCCTAGACTCTAGGACATAACCATGACCCTGGCTATACATGTTGGGTCAGATGATCCTAACTTAGTGAACCTAACCCAAATCCAACTAGGGATCCAACAATCTCCCCCTATTTGGGTAAGGTCACTAATTGTAGTCTTATAATAAAAACAAAAATTTACAAAGCAAGAAAACATATATCTGGCAGGAAAAATTAACACATGCAGCATATATATATACAATAGACTTTATATCAGGAAATAAATAAGTAGTTTCAGAGTAACATAGAAACTCATCAGTTCAAGTTTCATTTCCTCTTCTTCTTCTCCTTGTGCTTATCCTCCTTAGCTTTTTCACCAGGCTTAGTAAATATGATTTCCCAGTTGGGATCTGCAGCTTGCACCTTTGTTATAGTCATGTCAGCAACCCCAATGATATTTAGAGATGTAGCCCTTTGGACCACTGCTTCTGGGTGTAATTTCATGTAGTCATCAACATTAAAGAATTTATTAGCTTTTTCAAACCTATTAAGCTCTTCCTTTCTATACGTGGACATTATTGTGTATTCAGATGGATCCTTCCCTTCAGCTCTAGCTTTGTTGATCATGGAAAGGCCAACCAGTTCCTGGAACCTAGCCATCCTAGCTGTTGTTGCTTTTTCTAGATCCTCAAATGGTACAGGTTGGGAAGAAGGTCTTCTTGGGCTTTCAGCTTTTTGATGTCCAGTAATTTGTTGTTGATGGTGTTGATGCTGCTGCTGTGGTTGTTGGGGTTGTTTGCTTGAAGAATAGGATCTCTGCTGACTGCTTCCTGAGGATGAAGATCTACCTTGATGTCTTTAATATGTTTAAAACTGGGCAGACCTTTGAGAAGTTGTGCCTGAAGCACCAGTAGCTCGAGGAGGAGGAGGTGGGTCCTTCTTAAATTTCTGTGGAGGAGGAGAATACCTTCTGCACTTCTTTCTCTCTTTCTGTTGATTTTTAGACAGCCACATCCAAGCAGACATGCCCTTATAAGGAGTGATTTCTAGAGGATATAGTAAGGGGTGTCATTTGCTGGATTGGGCTTTGGAGCAGGAGGTGGTGGAGCTTTCCTCTTCTTAAATATTTTCTTTTTCTTAGAATCCTCATCTGAATTATCATCATCATCATCCTCATCATCATCAGAAGAATCCCGAGTATTGTCATATAATGCATTTAATCTCCTTAAGGCCTCAACATATATTTCAGGTTTCTCTGGCTAGGAGGGAACTGGAGCTGGAGGAGGAGCTGGGGAGCTATACTTAACAGTGCTTTCAACAACTATCTTATTTTCCTCTTCAATGTTAGCAATGATCAGTGAATCAATATCAGGTATTGGTGAATCATCCATAATGAAAACTGGAGCAGAGATGGTTTCTGAAGGGGATGAAATAATGACTGAATCAGCCTTAGGTGGAGATGGAATGGCTGGAGTCTCTAGAGTAGCAAAAATTTCGTTGAGTTTCTTGGCAACTTTGGAGCTTATTGGTGTGGTGTATGGAATTATAGACAAGGATGGCTTAAAACTGTCTTCTGGAGCAAAGCTCAAATAAGCTGTATAAAATTCTTAATAAACTTAACAGATCTACTGTGGGATTAATAATATAATCACCAACAATATTTATTTCTTCTGTGGCATCTGTTATTTCATCTACATCCATGTTAGTATCAATGAAATTAATAAATCAATGAAATTTTAATCAGCATCTGCATCTGCTTCTGCTGCTTTTTCTGTTATGTCTGTTGCTGCTGCTGCTGCTGCCATTGCTACTGCTGTTACTGCTGGTACTGCTGCTGCTTCTTCATCAAGTATCTTCCCCTGCCTAGTTTCAGTGCAGACTAGAGCCAGGCCCCTAACTGAAGATGGAGTAGCAGATAGAGCAGTTAGTTGAGCAGGAATGGAGGACATGGAAACAACAAGAGGGGAAATGACCTCTGTTATGATGGATTTGAGGAGGGGAGTGAGAAGTGTAATGAGAGGTGGTATGATGGAGGGATACAATACTGGAGAGGTAGAGGGAGTGGCAGGATGTGTTTGAGTGGGAACAGAGGTGGGGAGGGTAGTACTAGGTGGAGTGGGAGGGAGAACATCTTGCATGGTTGTATCTGGGGGAGAAGGAGTGTTGAGAGGGGAGGAAAGTAGACTAAATGTTGGGATGGTGGCTAGATGGGGAGGTAAGGGAGATGAGGGTGGTAATGTAGCTGGTGTACCATGGGGAGAGGCAGTATGAGTAGGGGTTATAACTGGGTATCATATGGGGATGGAACATGAATTGGAGATAGATGAATGGGAGATGATGGTGGTGTGGGAATATGGACTGTTGTGGGGATAGTGGAGGGGAGTTGAGTTTGGAGTTGAGGTTGGATTGTTGGAAGTGATAGAGGTGTAGGAGGGATTTCTTCAGAAGTGTGGGGAGTGGCTGAAGCAGCCCTAGTACTTTCAGAAGCTCTTGTGGAAGAGCAAGCCTTGGAGGGATTTATGATGGTCCTCTCCCACCTACCAAAAAGGGCACAAGTGAGTCTATTAGAGGCATTAATGAATATGATCTGTGAGACCAGTGATTCAACGGCTTTCTCATTTAGGAAGATCCATAGAATCCTTCCAAAACAGACTTCCTTAATTATTATTTTTTTTCTTTATCAGATCAAACAGGATCTGAGCCCAGTTTACTTGCTTCTTATTAACCACAGCACACATAACCAGGAATTGGTGTCTGGTTATGTAGTCTTGTGCAGTGTGCTTTCCTAGTAACACTTTTCCCACAATGTCTACGAAAAATTTGAACTCGGCAGACAGGTGTTTCTTCAGCAATTTGTTTGATTTTTCTCCAGAATAACCCATGAGACTTAGCATCTCATCATACTATTCAGTTTCAATGTCTAAATCCTCTTCACCATTGCTTAATCCAAAGATTTATGTTAAAACAGCGGGGGTGAGGGAAACAGCATTACCCGCTATAGTTCCAGTCATTGTGTGGGCATCTGTGGTGGTGGAGGTATACACCCATTCCCTGATTTCTGTTCCAGATATCTTTATCCTGGTAGATAACAAAGTTTTCAATTGCTGGTCTTCAAGAAGTTGCAGGATTTCCAGAAAGACGGGGTCGGAATGCTGGAAAGAGTCAAAATCCACGTCCAATCCGGTGTCAAATTTCATTGCTGCAAGGGTTCCTGCTGGAATCACCATTAGAGCACATGCAAGAGAAAAATGAAGATCAAGTGCAAAGGAACTGAAAGCGCGGGATGGAGGTCGAAGAAAACCTAGGTATACGATTTTCCAGAATATGAATCGACAAACTCCATTCCACGAAAGATAAACAATTCGTCGAGCTTAGTCTGAAGAGTTGAAGACATTTCGTCGAGCTCCATTCGACGAAAGTTTTCTGAATCAAATTCATCAATCTCCATTCGACGAAAATTGGTTCACTCATAGAGAGTTCGTCGATCTCTGTTAGATGAATTTCTCAAGAAGTTTTACCAGTTCGTGGAACTCCGTTCGACGAACTTTGAAGAATTCATCGAGTGTAGACAAACTAAACCAAGTCTTCTTCATTGATCATTCCAAGCTAATTTATGAAGAGCAAGTGATTTCTTTCATCCAAGGGTTTTGTGAAAATATCAGCTCTTTGCAAATCAGTGAAGATATAGACAAGTTTAATTTTGTTTTTCTCTACACACTCTCTAATGAAATGATGCCTTATGTCTATATGCTTAGTCCTAATGTGATGGACTGGATTTTATGCTATGGCTATAACACTTGTGTTGTCAATAATAAAGTTGAATTATTTAAGTTCAGACCATAGTCTTGGAGTTGATTTTGAATCCACAACATCTGGGAACAGCAACTGCCAGCTGCAATGTATTCTGCTTCAGCAGTTGATGTAGACACAAATGATTGTTTCTTGCAAAACCAGGACACTAATCTCATACCTAGGAACTGGTAGGTTCCTGAAGTACTTTTTCTATCCACCCTGCATCCAACAAAGTCAGCATCTGAATATCCAGTAAAATCAAATTTTAACTCAGTGGGATACCATAGGCCTAGACTAGGACAACTCTTTATATATCTCAAAATTCTTTTCAAGAAAACTAAGTGAGATTATTTAGGGTTCACTTGTAACCTAGCACAAAGGCATGCGGCAAACTTAATATCAGGTCTGCTTACTGTAAGATATAGTAGGGACCCAACAATGCCCCTATATAATTTATGGTCAACATGTTTCCCATGTGGATCAGAATCTCTTATAGCACTGGTAGCCATGGGTGTTTTCTTTGCTGAGGCATCAGCCATCCCAAACTGCTTTATAAGCTCTTTAGAATATTTAGCTTGGGAGATGAAGATGCCATCAGACAGCTGCTTCACTTGGAGACCAAGGAAGTAGGAGAGCTTACCCATGCTACTCATTTCAAGTTTTGAATACATGAGGTCATAGAACCTCTTTCATTGTTTGGAATCAGTAGACCCAAATATGATGTCATCCACATATATTTATACCAAAAAAGTTTGGTCCTTATGATGTCTAGTGAATAATGTTTTATCTACTATTCCTCTAATGAATTTATGCTCTATCGAAAAGCTTGCTTGGGTCTCATACCAAGCTCTTGGAGCTTGCTTTAAACCATAAAGAGCTTTATGCAATTTAAATACATAAGAGGGATAAGTTGGAGAAACAAAACCTGGAGGTTGTTCAACATAAAACAATTTTTTAAGTACTCCATTCATAAATGCACTATTCACATCCATCTGATTTACCTTAAACTTCTTGTAAGCTGCATAAGCCAAAAAAATTCTAATGGCTTCTAACCTTGCAACTTGTGCAAATGTTTGGTCATAGTCAATCCCCACTTCTTGCCTATAACTTTGAGCAATAAGCCTAACCTTGTTTCTCACAATCATACCTTGGGCATCTCGTTTATTTCTATATACCCATTTGGTTCCAATAACTGGGTAGTCTTTGGGTCTTGGAACCAAATCCCAAACTCTACATCTCTCAAATTGATTTAATTCCTCTTGCATTGTAATGATCCAGTGGGGATCTTGCTCAGCATCATGAATGGATTGAGGTTCAACCTGAGAGAGAAAATAGGCATGCATCAAGTTCTGGTTGAGTTGATGTCTTGTCTGTACACCTGCTGATATATCTCCAATCACTTGAGATTTAGGGTGATCCCTTAGTGTGACAAGATCAGTGGGTGGAGTTTGTTCAGCAACAGCATTTGGAACTAATTCCTCTTGTGGAATTATGTTTGTTGTTAGTTTGGGCCAAATAAATGAGAAACGTATATCCAAGCTCCATACAGATGGACTGTTAGACTCATTTGATTATGAATCATTTAAGAGATGCGAATCTTGTTTGTTAGGCAAGATGACTAAAGTTCCTTTCACTGGCTTCAATGAGAGGGCTGATGATCTCTTGGGTATAGTACATAGTGATGTATGTGGACCCATGAGTTCTATGGCTAGAGGTAAGTTCTTCTACTTTGTTACAGTTATTGACGATTTCAATAGATATGGATACGTGTACCTTATGAAGTGCAAATCCGAAACCTTTGAAAAGTTCAGTGTTTAAAAGCAAAGTAGAAAACTAGCTGGGTAAGAAGGTTAAAGAACTCTGATCTGATCGAGGTGGCGAATACCTAAGTCGTGCGTTCCGTGATCATCTGATAGAGTGTGGTATTGTATCACAGCTCACTCCACCTAAAACAACACAGTATAATGGTGTGTCTAAGAGGAGGAATCGTACTGTGTTAGATATGGTACGGTCGATGATGAGTCATGCAGATCTACTTATTTCCTTTTGTGGCTTTCCTCTAGAAACTGCTTCTTCAACATTAAATTGTGCTCCAACAAAAGCGGTTATAAAGACACCATATGAGATATGGACTGGGAAGCATCCCAGAATGTCGTTCATTAAGGTTTGGGGCTGCGAGACATATGTAACACGTCAATTGCCCGATAAACTGGAACCCAAATCAGATAAGTGTTACCTTGCTGGGTATGTTGGGTACAGTGGTCTAAATGTACCTGATTTGAAGAAGCCTCACCCAACTCAATGATATACATCAAAATGTATTTGATGTATTTTGAGTTACTTGTGCAGGTTAAGTATTTGCAGGACTGAAGCAAAAAGTTTCTAAGTACATATGTCGACACCCAAAGGGAAAGTTTCGACACTTAAGAAGACTTGTGTCGACACCCAGGCAAGCAGTGTCGACACTTGGAGTCATTGTGTCGACACCAGGGATGCTGAGTCGACAGCAGACAGAAAGTGTCGACACAAGGAGCTGTGTCGACACTCAATGAAGAAAAGCCAGTAAAGCTGTGTCGACACTTAGCAGTTGTGTCGACACCCAGTGAAGCTGTGTCTACATCAGAAAGTGTCGACACTTGGAGGCTGTGTCGACACTCAGCAAAAGTCTGCAGAGACTAAGGACAAGTGTCGACACTCAGAACAATGTGTCGACACTTAACAGAAGAGACAACACTTAAAGTAAGTGTTGACACCCAGAACAATGTGTCGACACTTAGCTGAAGACTCAACACTTGAAGAAAGTGTCGACACATGGAGCTATGTCGACACTTAGTGAAGAACAGCAAGATCAACAAATTATTCTAAGTACAAGTGTCGACACTATGGGAATGTGTCGACACTCAGCTGAAGTCTCGACTGAAGAAGATAGTGTCGACACCCAGAGCAATGTGTCGACACTCAACAAGTATCAACACTGAAGATATGTGTCGACACCAAGAAGCAGCGTCGACACTTGACAGATACAACACATGAAGATGTGTCGACATAAAGGTATTGTGTCGACACTTAGAAGAATTCAGCAAAAGATAGAAGATCAAGTACTTGTGTCGACACTCAATTTCAGTGTCGACACATGCAGAAGAAACTATGTCGAGACATAGAATCTACAACACAAGGAGTTGTGTCGACACCTTGTAGACTTGTATCGACACTTACACAACTTGTGTCGACATTTGGTCTATAAGTGTCGACACTTAAAGACAGAAAGTCTCGACACTTTCAGACAGTTAGAGAACTTTCAAGAACTGACTGAATGACTTGACAGCTGCCATTCCAGCGGGTCTACTGCACCTGTCAGAGATGTCAGAAGACAGTTATGAACCGGACCAGCCGGTTACCATGAAGAACGCCTATAAATAGGCTCATACAGTCTACAGAAAGTGGTTCAAAAGTGGTTCACAGAGTTGTTCAATTTATTGATCAAGTATCTAAACAAGAAGATCTAGCTGTCCAAGTGCAGATCTAAGAAGTTGGAGAGAGAGGGCTCCATCCAAGAAATCAGTCGTTGGACCTAGGCTGAGAAGAAGGGTTCAGATTTATTCTGGATCTTAAGAAGCAGAGGTCAAGGATCAACTGCAGAAGGAGTCAATCTTATTGAGTTCTACTTTCAAGAAGCTTTGAAGAAAGCTAAGTCAGATTGAATCCAGCTGAGTTCTTCCAAGAACTCATCAAGAAACTCACAACTCCCCTCACTTGTTTCTGAGCTGCTGAGTTATCATTTGTAAATTCATTTTTATCTTGTAGGATCCTTTGGATCTGAGTGTTTGTAAGCCTGTAATTATAAAGGCTGAGTGTAGGGCTTGGGAGCCTGAGTGTAGGAGATTGGAATCTCTGAGTGTAGGCCTTTTGTGGCTGAGTGTAGGCCTGGGTGGCTGAGTGTAGGCCTTTGTGGCTGAGTGTAGGCTTTGTGGAAAAGCTGAGTTGTAGGGCCTTGGGCCTGAGGTGTAGGAACCAGTTTGGGTTCTGAGATAGTGGAGAAGATTGGTCGAATCTAGTACACTGCTAGATAGGCGAAGAGGGAAAGTGAATGTTCCCAAACCTTGGGGAACCATGATGAATTGTAAATATACCTATTTTTGTGTACATTAATTTAGTTATTTTCATTTATTTTTGTCATTTTTACTTATTTTTATTCAATAAATTGCTCCTATTTTTGTAAATATTATACTAACTTATTTTATTTTATTTTTCAGGAAAAATGAAAAATCTGCCAAAATTGACATGTCACGCCCGTGACATATTGGTCACGCCCGTGACCAGGGCGTGACACGTCAAATTCCAGTAAATCTGCAATTTTCGAGGAGCAAAGCGTCGACACGCCCGTGTCACCAGAGTCACGCCCGTGACCCATGCCCGTGACCATCCAGATCGACGAAATCGCGCTCAACGATCGTCAACCCAGCTGACACGCCCGTCGACACGCCCGTGTCACCCGACACGGGGCGTGACCCAAGCCCGTGTTCACTCAACTCGACACTTTCAGCTCGACGATCGTCGAGTGTCGACACCTGCCTGTCACGCCCAGAGTCACGCCCGTGACCTGGGGCGTGACCTTTCCAGCTAGCCCGACAAGACCCGCGCGGCGACTTTTTGGCGCACCGCGCCCAGATCCACCTGCCTGTCACGCCCCCTGTCACGCCCGTGACCAAGGGCGTGACCACTGCGAGACCGCCACGTGTCCAGCCCGAAGTCAACTTTCCCGTCAAATCGCCGGCCGCCTTCCAAATAGTACTGTCACGCCCCCTGTCACGCCCGTGACCAAGGGCGTGACCCTTGTAAATTTTTTCTATAAATTCAGAGGGTCTCCTTTGAATTCCTGTTCCCCTTTTGGGCACCATTTTGTATAGGGTTGTGCTGCCGAAATGCTTCCAAGGCTTATGTAAGAGATATTTTCTCCCCCTCTCCTTAGCTTTTTGTTTTCGTTCCTTTGTAACCGTGTTTTTACTTAATAAAATGTGTTATTTTCTTCTCTTAATATGGCTTTGGAATGGATTAATGCAAATCTTCCCTTTGCAATCTTATCTTTCTTTCTTGTTATAACTTAGCTTATTTTCCTTCTTTTGTAATGGGTGTGTGTGTGTATGAGATTAGTTTTCTTGTTTTTATGTTTAGTTATTTTTACTTTGTTTTGGTTAACTTAGATTTTTATAGCTTTTATTTCATTCCTATAACCCGTAAAAACGCTTTAAAGTGTCTTTCTTTTTTCTTTAACTTAGCTTTTTCGTTTTAGGTTGTAAAACTTTTTCTTTCTTTTTACTTTATTTACACTTTTTTAGCGTTTTTATCAAGTTATAGGAATGATAATATAGTCGTTTTAATTTTTCGCGCACTTAGTTTTTCATTTTAACTTTTGTCCGTTTAATTTTTTCGTTCTCTTTTTATGCATTTCTACCGCATTCTAGCGGTAGAAATGTATTCGTTTTTATTTTTCGAGCTCTTGCATTTTGCGTTTATTTGCAAACCTTTTTCGCTCATTTAATTTTTATTTTCGCTTTTTATGCATTTCTACCGCATTTTAGCGGTAGAAATGCAGTTGTTATAATTTTTCGGTAACTTAGCTTTTTGCACTTTTTTATGTGTGCGCATTTATTTCCGCCTACTCGTTAAGAGTTAAATGGCGCTTTGCTTTATTTCAATTCTGTCGTGTGTGTGCGTGTGTTTTACTTTTCAGTAGAGTGCGTGTGTTTTCATTTATGTCGAGAGAGTGTGTGCGTGCGTTGCATTTATTTTGTCCTACTCGTTTGAGTAGGACCCGTATTTATTTTCTCCTACTCATTTGAGTAGGACTTGCGTGTGTGCGTTTTACTGCTTTCTTTCTCCCGCCCACGCAGTTGCGCCGGGACTCGCAATTTACTGCTTTCTTCAGTCCTACTCGTTTGGGTAGGACTTGCAATTTTCAGCTTTCCTTTACTGCTTTCATTTACTGCTTTCATTTTCAGCTTTCTTTTCTGCTTTATTTACTGCTTTCCTCGCAAGCCGTCCCCATTCCGATGAGTGGCTAACAGTTCTTAGCCCTCGCCATCGAAGAGCATTGGGACAGATAAAGTAGCTTAAAATAATTAAAGGTCGTATCTTTCTAATTAATTAATAGTACTTAAGGTTTGCCCGGGGTTAACGACGCGTAGGACCACATATCGATGTGTGGGCCCTATTTCCGTTTTCCATACGCTCGCCGAGAGGCCGTGCGTATGGACAGATCACCCCTTGGCAAAGAGAGTTTCGCACTAACCCTCGAGAGAGGAGGCGCGCCAACTCTACCGGATTGGGTTCCCCACCCAATAGCGGGGTTCTTAGCGTAATGCGGGCGTTAAGAGGAATCCTTCGTCGGACGAGAGCCCGGTCGAATAGTCTTAGCGTTCAGGTGAGCGATAGCCCTATAGCTAGGTGAGCTCATTTTAGTGGAACCTCCACGGCCAAGTCTCCGCCTTAATTAATTAGAAATTTAGGAGCTCTTTTTATTTAAAGTTTATTTTAGTTCAATTGTTTTTTCGGTGCCATCGAGCTAAGCTCTTCATCGGCACCACCTTCATGCTTTCATTTTTCTTTCTGTCATTTTCTGCATTTTATTATATATAAAATATCCCGACAAGATAATTATCGGTAAAATAATAGTCCCCTCCAGGGAAGAGTAGAAATAATCGAACCGGCCCCGAGAACAATACGACCTCGATATTCCACCCGGAATATCCTGTACTACTCACGATAGGTGCACTTGCCTCCTTTCGTTAAAACTCGATTTCTAAACCTTTTTTATATCCAAAATAAATAAATAAATACGCGCGCCCCGTTTTCTTAAATAAATTCACTTCCGCCTTTTTTCGCAAATAAAACCGCCGGGTCGCCGCGTGACCGCAAATAATTTTGGAGTTTTAACCATCAAGTTTTTGGCGCCGTTGCCGGGGAATTTTAGGTTCGTTATTTTAAACCCTGGAAATCTATTAATTTTACCTATATTTTTATATATTTATATATAAATATGGCCAATATAATAATAATAATAAAAACTAAAATATATCTATTTACAAATTTACAAAACCAAAAAAATT